>OZ026516.1:122978992-123518822 GCA_964019695.1 Loripinus fragilis
ATATTAAAGTAATCTGTAGGCTATTTTAGATCATTACATCATTTTCTATTTTTAGACAACATTGAAAAAAATCAAGAAAAAATTAAGTTAAGTTTTGAATACTTTTGAAATATTATGGAAAATGGAGCATTTGCTTCTTAATGCTCCATTTTCCATAATATTTTCAAATATATGATATTTCAAAGGCTTCAAACGGCGTTATTATGGAGTAAAGGGTTAACTCTTTCCTTGTTGAATTCAGGGATTTTCCTACCTTTCTGAAGTCGGGTCCATGGGCCTGTTGAAATTGGGGGGGGGGGAAGCGTTTGGACCATCAAAATGGGAAAACTTGAACTGGACCGCCATTTTAAAAGGATTAAAACTATAAAAAGAAATTAGCAATGTAAAGCTGCTTTAATTGCCCACCATAAAAACATGTTTTCATTCACATTTTTATGCAGTTTTTCATGCATCTGTAACTTTGGCATTTTAGATCGGATTTTCATGAAATTTTCACCAAAATGTAGAACTAAGAAATTTGGATTGATATACACCATTTTGAGATGTTTTTTGCTAATTTTTGAATTGGGAAGGGGCTGTTATTCAGCCCCAAATCTGGCCTAGGAAAAACACTGGAATAAGCCTGTACATGTATCTTTACAGATGCCAACAATCACCAACTTGCTGGAGACCTTCCATATCTGTGATGTCTGCCACAACTTCTGTCAAAATCTTTTATACAACAATCATATCTTGTTACTTCCCCTGGTAACCAAGGTAACAGATCATGTGACTTCATCAGTGAGACAAGAACAACACCAACGAAAATCAAAGAAAAGAAAAAGAATTCAGAATGATCTTTATGACAGTGAAGCGTCTAATGATGCGGTCGATTGTACAAATCCAGTTGACAGTCAGGAAGAAAGCTTGGAGAAAGAGGAAATAAAATATGACACAAGTCGATATCAGAAAAGAGAAAACATGTGCAATGTAAAGACTCTGTCGGCTTTCTCAAGGTTTTATGACTCTATAGGTATGTTAGATATGTTAGCAACAAACGAAGGTCTCCAAGTTATGAATTCAGTACGGACAACTTGTGGAAGAAAGATATATGGCTCAATTCAGCCGGGTCTGGCTGATGATTTACCCAAGTTTCAGAATCTGTGTGATGTTGACAGTAAACTTAGGTGTTACAGTACGGAGGTAGAGGCTCGTAGCGTGTCAAAGTTTTATCAGGAGGTGGACAGGCTACAGGGAGAGGTGGAAGACTTGTGTAGGAACAACCCAGCATACAGCGAAGATTATATCCTGCCAGTAGTTAGAGGAACTGAAAAGTTCACTCTTATCAACAAAAATGAACCCAGGTATGAGTTACGTGTAATTGGTAACCCTTCCATGACTTTTACATAGATTTAGATAAGCAAAATTCTCGAGCATAAAATTGTAAATATTTTCTTACTCATCAATTCTAACATGTGAGCCTTTACATTTGATTTCCAACAATGTGGCATTTTGACAAGTGTAGACTCTGACAAGCCTGTGCAGCCCCTTTTTAAGCTTAGAAACTCGAAATGATGTTCAGTCAGTAGCTTAATATTCAAGCGACTAGCAAAGGCTCTAATCAGACTGCGAGTATGCGCAGGCTGATCTGAGGCTTTGCTGGTTGCACAAATCTCATGTCGCGGCTCATGTTTTTGGTGCTCAAAAGAACTGTCTCATTGAGAACCTAAAACATATGTTTTGGCTGAAATAAGAAAATTGATTTTTTTGGCACCCACCCTTAACTAAAAAGGCCTGCTTATAGCATCGTCCTTTCACCCTTTTCATTCTGGACACCTGTAAACAGGTACTTCGACAAATGGTGAAGACCCAGATGAAATGCTGCATAAGGTGGCATATCATCTGGGTCTGCACGTTTTTCTTAAGATGATAATCTTCAGGGACAAATACATAATATAGAAATTTTGACCAGCAACCCCTTTAAATACAAAAAATGGACAATTCCATACTTGTTGTATCAATACGATCAGAATGAAACGTGTAAAGTATGACACAATAAAGTTTGTATGCTCCATCATATAATTTGAAAGGACCTGGGTGTTTGGTTAGAAGTCTCACATTACTTTAAAATTATATTTCCTTCACTGAAGATTTTTTTTTTCATAGCAATATACAGACCCTGGTGGGATACTGCATTCTGTGAGATGGCATTTATGTATTACCCAAATGGAAAAGAAATGGACCAAATGGTACACAATGACATTGCATGTAATTGCATGCCGATCCGCTGAATAGCTTTTGGATCCGCATACATTAATTTAAATTGCTTTTTGCATGATTTTAATTGTGTATTTATGCACATATGCTGTTTATCTGTACTGCTGAAGGCAGATTGTAATAGCTTCTCTGATTTATTACTAGTTTATCTTAAGACAATTAACCATTTAAACTTGCAATTTATATTATTTTTGAAGGCAGACTGCAAATTTTAAGATTCAAATTTCTAAAGTGGTTTATTTTTTCTACAGCCAAGCTTCAAGTGTGAAACGTGCCGAAGATAACGTGGTTCAGAACCTACCGTTGGTTGTTCACAATCACCATAGACAGTTAAACCTAGATTACCTACCGACCCTCAGGGAGATCAGCCGTACAGAACATCACAGACAAATAGCTAATACTAAGAGAAGGTAGGCATAACACAGGGTTCCCACAAGCTCTGGAAATCATGGAAAACCTGGAAAATCACTAAAAAAAGTTTCATGCATGGAAAAATCATGGAATTTGAAAAAACCTGAATAATCATGGAAACATCATGGAATTTTGTGAAATAATATGACAATACCACCAGAAGCCAGAAAACAAGCTGTCGGATACTTGTGTGTCCGACAGCTAGTTTTCTGGCTACTTGTGGTTTCAAGTTTTAATTATTTCAAAAAGCATCCATGGTCTACAAGCATGCTGTTGCTGCATTCCACATTTATGCTCAGCGTGGTAAATTTGTTGCTTAAAGGGGAGATTGGAAGCTGAGCATTAAATAGTCATGGAAATTAAATTGTTGATCATGGAAAATCATGGAAAAATCATGGAATTGTGTTTTTTGAATTTCTGAGTGAACCCTGATAACAGTGATGTTTATAAAAACCATTGTAGCATACATCCAGGGTAACAGATGAGATTTGTACCAGCGTATTTCGCTCAATTTTAAATAAAACAAACAACAATTATTTTAAAAATTATAGGGTATCAGATATGCTAAACATTTTTAAGATACGCAATTATGTACTTCTTTTAAGCATAAGACACCCAATAAAGTTATCTTTTGAAGACAATCACGCAATAGCTTCCGATATCTACCTAAATTTGTACCAAAATATGGAAAACCATTCCGAAATTCTTTGTACAACTGAGAACTCAGAAATAAGTAGCACCACTTTAATGTTGCCCAATTGTCGGACCATTTAAACTTGAAATTGTTAATATTTTGTAGGCATACTGCAATTTTCCAAAGGTTAGGATTTTGGAAATTTTGATCTTTCACTCATGCTAACATGGCTAATGTGATTATCACACAGGTTTAGATAAACAAATTTTTTCAGTGTAAAATTGTAAATATTTTCTTACCCATCAGTTTTAACATATGTTTTGGGTGCTCAAAGAACCGTCTCATTGAGACAGTTTTTTTGAGTACCCACAACATATGTTTTGGTTGAGAAATAACAAATTAGTTTTTCGTTACGCACTCTTAACTAAAGTCCTGTTATCAACATATAATACCCAACAACTCCGGCCCGAAATCTCTAAAATAGGCCAGTCCATTTCAAAATGTTACTTATCACATAAATCATTGCAGCTTTTTATTGACCCAGGGTTTGCACAGGCTTGAAAAGTACTTGACTATACATGACTGTCTTGAAAAGTCCATGAAATTTAAATTTGCCTTTAAAGGTACATGAAAAACACTCAAAGGCCTTGAAAAGTCCTTGAATTTTACCATTTACTGGAGGATTCAACAGTCTTTGGAGACCTAAATCAGTATAAAACTGTGGTGCCTTTATTTGGTGCAGCATATGCTGCACCAAATAAAGACACCATAATTTTATACTAATTTTCTTAAATTATTTCTTTAGTATGCATTACAAATGTCTCGCATTTCAAAAATAGAATTTTAACATGTAAATCAGTCGTTGAAAACAGTAGAAAAGTCATTAAGAAGTACTTGAAAAGTGCTTGTATTTTACACAAACTTGCCTGTATGAACCTTGTGACCTGAATCTACTAGAAATTTCTTCTCTTTTTCAGGTTTCATCATTACTTTGACAGCATCGCTTTGCCACTGAAGGACACTACTATGAACATTCTGACATCAACGTTATCATAGTATCATTCCACCGAAGGACACTGCTTCAAAAAAATCAGTCATTAACATTCTTAGTATAGATATCATACCACCAGTAAAGAACATCACACATCAGCACATTATATCACATACCTACCAAACGGTCAGATGCTCAACCGCTGGTTGAGCGAGAAAAACAATTCGAGTGTCGTCCGGTTGAGATTTCGAGGAGCTAAAAAGGTAAAGAAATGTTACATGTTCTGTATATGATGATTAATATTTCATGTCCTAGGAAGAGAATCAAAAATCGGGGAATGTCATGCAACCTCTTACGGGTCCCTACGTTTATGGTGTAAATAGGAGGTCAGAGATTTTCTCCTTTTGTCAGATTTACCTTTTGTGTGAGGAAGGTGTACCAGAAGCAGATATAAACGTGTTGAAAATCATGCTGTTTTGGGCTGTGTATTCAATTTTATGGTGTGCTCGAAGGTGATATATACATACCTGATCAAGACTGAGATTGGCAACTGGAATTAAGATGGTTATTTTCATCGAGCTTGTGCAGTATGCAAAAAATCTTTGTGGAAAGTCCCTGAAAAATCTGGTTGCATCCGATAATAACAAATGATTAGAAAATTTAATAGCATCGTTTGTCGTTTTTTTCGCACCCCATAGTCAAGATAACGCATCCAGTCTGTTACATGGGCCCATATCGACTTACTATTCCCAAACTTGGCGTTACAAATTCTTAAATTTTTGAAAAAATGCCGAATAGCAAAGTATATGTAATAAAATATTGGTGCACAAATATAAAAACATATAAATGATCATATGCGACTGAAATGCACTAAAATACAGATATAAAAAATTTTGACGTTTGGTTTCTTCAAGAAATATTGTTTTCGTCAAGAAATACCACTTTTCAGATTTTTTTATGGTTATGCATCAGAATGTCTGGTGTGTAACCATAAAAAATCTGAAGGAGAGGTATTTCTTGACGAAAACAAACCTCAAAATTGTTTATAACTGTATTTTAGTGTAGTTTGGTCGCATATGATCACTAATATGATTTTATATTCGTGCAATTATATTTTATTACATATACTTTGCTATTCGGCATTTTTTCAAGAATTTAAGAATTTGTAGCGCCAAGTTTGGGAATAGTAAGTCGGTATGGGCCCATGTAACAGACTGATGCGTTATCTTGACTTTGGGGTGCGAAAAAAATGACAAATGATGCTATCAAATTTTCTTATCATTTTTTTATTATCCGATGCTCAACCAGATTTTTCCGGGACTTTCCACAAAGATTTTTTGCATACTGCACAAGCTCGATGAAAATAACCATCTGAATTCCAGTTGCCAATCTCAGTCTTGATCAGGTATGTATATATCACCTTCGAGCACATCACAAAATTGAATACACAGCCCAAAACAGCACGATTTTCAACACGTTTATATCTGCTTCTGGTACACCTTCCTCACACAAAAGGTAAATCTGACAAAAGGAGAAAATTCTCTGACCTCCTATTTACACCATAAATGTAGGGACCTGTAAGAGGTTGCATGACATTCCCCGATTTTTGATTCTCTTCCTAGGACAAGAAATATTAATCATTATATACAGAACATGCAACATTTATTTACCTTTTTAGCTCCTCTAAATCTCAACCGGACGACACTCGAATTGTTTTTCTCGCTCAACCAGCGGTTGAGCATCTGACCATTTGGTAGGCGTGTATCACAGGGATCAAATTTTGTTTTTGGCTTCTCTTTGCATGCTGGGTAATTTTTCGTGCTTTTATTGTCGTCTGCTAATTTTTTAAAAAAATTCTTTGATATACAGGAACTCTGTCAGAGTGTCAAACTGTTTGGATCTAGATCAGGACCAACAAAATGTAGGTCCTGATCTGGGTCCCAGGGTTCGCACAGGCTTGAAAAGTACTTGACTTTAGAGGGCTTTCTTGAAAAGTCCATGGAAATTAAATCTGCCTTGAAAATTACTGGAAAATCACTCAAAAGCCTTGAAAAGTCCTTGAATTCTACTATTTTCTGTAGGACTTAGCACTGTTGATGGAGACCTAAATCAGTATAAAATTGTTGTGCCTTCATTTGGTGATATGCTGCACCAAATACAGGTACAACAATTTTATACTAATTTTTCAGTACTAATGTCCTCCATTATCTCAGTCTAGCATTTCTGAAGAAGACTTTTAACATTTAGATCAGTATTTTTCATTAACATTAAGTCCTTGAAAACTGTTGGAGAGGCTTTTAGAAGTCCTTGAAAAGTCCTTGAAATTGACTCATACTTGCCTGTACAAACCCTGGGGCCAAACTGTTTGCAAAGGTTATCAGCAGATACAAAAGTCACCACTAGCAAGGGAAAGAGTTAATATTTTTCTTCACATACTGTATTCAACCTGATAAGCACATTGTACCGTTAATTATTTTCAAAATTCTTTACCTTTGTGAAAAAAAGTGTTGATCCAAATCAGCTGGCTTCCATATTAGCAAGGAAATTACAACAATGCAGGGTTTTCCCTTTACCTTTTGATAATGTTGTGAATTGACCCCCTTTATGTAAAATAAAGACTAAAAAAACTTTCATTTAAAGGGTCATTTGGGAAAGATTTGGTAATTTACTATAAGTACATGTAGAGGGTCAGGGTAAACCCTGCATTGGATTAATTGGAAATTGTAAGTCCATATATGGAATACTCATTGTTTGCATACTAGCTGAGCAAAGCATAGTGGCTCAGTTGGTAGAGTTTTAGACTGGGAATCGAAGGCCTGCTAGTTCAAGACTCACAACTGGCAGAGTCACTGTGTTGTGTCCTGGAGCAAGACACTTTATTGGCTGCTTAGTACTGGTTCAACCCAGGAAGACAGCAAATTGTCCCAACCTGACTAAAAATGTTTGAAAGGGATGTAAAGCATCAAAACAAGCATACATACTGGTATGGAATTTACACTGTTAACAAAAACATTGTAATTAATTTAATGGCATGATTTTGTTGACTAAAATCAAGCCCTTAGTTAAGAGCGCGTACCAAAAAATTAATTCTTATTTCTCAAACAAAACATGTTGTTGGTATTCAAAAGAATCATCTCAATGAGACGGTTCTTTTTAGCACCCAAAACATATGTTAAAACTGATAGGTATGAAATTATTTACAATTTTACGCTCAACAAATTTGTTTATCCAAACGTATGAAAATTGAGAAGTTATAGCAACTTGAATGAACATTTCAGGCATATAGCAAAGTAGCTAGACTAATGCTAAATTTGATCCCTGGTATAGTTATCATGTCTTTAAAGCATGGGTGAAAGTTTTCAGGTTTATTCCTGAAATCAGGATTTTGAGGCTGACGGTCCTTAGAAAGTCAGCCTCAAAATGCTGAATTAGGCAGAATATTATGGCTTCTCTGATTTATTTTCAATTCATCTCAGGACAATTGACCATTTAATTTGATATTATTAATAATTTGTAGCTAATTGTAGGCGTACATCAAGGTTTAAGACTTGAATATCAAAAGTTCAGGATTTTGGAAATTTTGAACTTTCACCCATGTTAAAGGCACACCACTCTGAATACTCTGAATATTAGGGCAGCTACTATCATACACATTGGCAGGGAATATGATATTTACAGAAAAAATGGCATTGACATTTATTATGAAAATGTTAGTTTACCATATTTTATTTTAGGGTTTTGATATTACTAATGGGAACACGATAGCATTATGGTATCTAGAGATTTATTTTTGCTCATGAATTAGGTTATTTGTTTCTAATTTATAAGTATTGTATATGTTTAAAGCATGTATGGTATAGCTTATGCCGAATAATTTGTTTTCTGTTTGTGCAAGAAGTTTCTGTTCAATTCCTATGTAATACTGGTAGTTGTACGTGTAATCTTAAAAATAAGGGTGATACTGATCCCAAATATTGTACCTGCATGAATTTGAAGCTAGGGTGTGTTCCAATCCCCTTCTTGTGTACAGGCCTGTAATGGATTTATCACTTGACTGGCAGACATATTTTGATTTAATAGTTGTACATGTAATATTAAAAATAAGGGGTGATACAGACCTGTTCCTGCATGAATTTGAAGCCAAGGTGCTTCCCACTCCCCGCTTCTTGTGTTTGGGCCTGTAATGGATTTATCACTTGCCTGACGGAAAGAAATTAATTTATTATCAAGTCCAAATTGTTATTTATCAATATAATTATGTGACAATGCATGCAATATCATAATGGTTTCTTGGGGGGAGCGCAGTGGTTTAGTGGTAGAGTGCTTGATTTGAGACAAAGGGGCCGCAGGTTCGAGCCTCACCAGCGTCACTGCGTTGTGTCCTTGAGCAAGACACATTAATCCTAGCTTAGTACTGGTTCAACTCAGGAATACCCGTCCCTTTATAACTGAAAGATTGTAAATGGGACGTAAAGAATCAAATCCAAAAAAAAAAGATAGAAAGAATTAATTTATTATCGAGTCCAAATTGTTATTTATCGATATAATCATAGAGCTACTTAAGCAAAAAAAAAATTAACGTAAAATTGTGATTATTTTCTTACCCATCAGTTTAAGCATATGTTTTGGGTGCTCAAAAGAACCGTCTCATCAAGACGGTTCTTTTGAGTACCCACAACATATGTTTTGGTTGAGAAATAAGAAAAATAGTTTTCTGGTATGCACTCTTATCTGGAGGCTGATAATCATGTGACCATGTATGCAATATCATAATGGTTTCTGGTGCCTATTAACTCTTAGGCTGCTAATCACAACAAAATATCATCTGCCAGTCTGTTTAAAATATTTCTGTAGTGTGTGTGGACCCAGATCAGACTGCTCTTCTGAGAGCAGTCTGATCTGGGTCCACATTGTATGCTGAAATAAGTCATTGACTTAAGCATTTACATGCCGTAGATGACTTCAGCTGACAACATTTTCAGATGCATATTTTTGGTAGCATTCGAAGGTTAACAATGAAATAATAAGAATCCGGATGAGAGAAACTTGTCTTTGCGTTGTTCGTAATGTTGTATCACTAGAACCTATCTCCTAAGCTACAGACAGTATTCTTAACTCCTGTAGTTGATTCCAATTAGATGCTTAATGATTGGGAAAGACTACCAGGAGTCCAAATAGATCATGTTTCATTCACATATGAGCCCCGACATTAGATTTCCAACAATGTGGTATGTGCGACCAGCAAAGCCTCAGATCAGAATGCGCATACGCGCAGTCTGATCAGAGACTTTGCTAGTGGCTTGCATATTCTATGAGTGTAAAGCTACTGACTGAACATCATTTGGAGTTTCTAAGCTTAAAAGGAGGCTACACAGGCTCGCCTGAGTTTACACTTGTCAAAATACCACATTGTTGGAAATCACATGTCACGGCTCAATTATGTTAACAGGAGTTTCAATATAGGACTCAAAAGTGTATAGCAGATAAGCAAATGACAAATGACATGAATGGCCGGAAAATGTTTATGAAAGAGTGTACAACTTTGATGCTGATGAATTAGCAAGTGGTTGGGGACACAGTGTTACACAAACACAATTTCTTGTTTTAATTAAATGTATTTAAGGCATAAATCATGGCCCAAATTTTGTGTGTATATAATTCTGGCTTTTGTTGCAATTTTAATTGTATATTCAGTATTTATAATTTATTTTAGTTGTTATATTTTTCTTTGCCAGTTCTTTGCTGTATCTTTTATTTGTGTGTGATGCATATTTTTGCTGCAAGGCCACTCTGATTGCACATCTGTAAAGCCTTGCTATGTAGGTCCAACCTTTCACTATAAGTTTTGTCTTGGCCCAGGCCTCCAGATAGAGTCTGGGCGTATTTGAAAATTATTTTTATTTCTCATCCAGAACATATGTTGTGGGTACTCAAAAGAACCGTCTCAAAGAGACTGTTTCTTTGAGCACCCAAAACACATGTTCAAATTGATGGGTAAGAAAATATTTAAAATTTTAAGCTGAAAAAATGTCCTTATCTGGATCTATGTTGGCCACTTATTTGAATATATACTAAAGAAGCATTTGCACAGGCTTGAAAAGTACTTGAATATAGAGGACTTTAAAAAGTCCTTGAAAATTAATCTGCCTGGAAAATTTCTCTAAGGCTTTGAAAAGTCTGTAAAATTTAATGGTAATTTTTCTGTAGGACTAAACACTATCAATGGATAAAATTGTTGTGTACCAAGTAACGGCATAACAGTTTTACAATAAATTTCTAATGCTATTTTTCTTCAATATCTTGGTCTAGTATTTCAAAAGAAGAATTTTTATGTGTAAGTCAGTATTTTTTATATTATAAACTTCAGATCCAGGGGTCGCGAGTTCGATCCCGGCCCGGTCCCATACTTTCGTGGAGATTGATCATGAAATAATTTCTACGGTCATTCTCCTCCCTTCCGCTGATTCATTCAAGAAGGGTTGTTGTCAGTTACAAGCGAAAGTATGTGCACAAATTACTGGTTAACCGCTTGTTAAAGCCTGCCCAGGAAAAAGTGTGGTTAGGTGAACTGACCGTCCCGCAATGACCATAGCTGTTTACTTGGGACGTAGAGCAACAAAACCAACCAACCAAAATATTATAAACTTTTTGTCCTTGAAAACCATAGGAGAGTCTTTTAGAAGTCTTTTCCTTGCAAAGTCATTGAATTTTACACAAATTTGCCTGTATGAACCCTGTATATGGTGTACACTCTGCTCATTAACTCCATAGGACCAGAGTTTTCACTTTGAGTTATTACATTTTTTTGAGTTGGTCTCTAGATAATATAATAAATTTGAGCATTGACATGAGATTTCCAACAATGTGGTATGTCTGTCCAGCAAAGCCTCAGATCAGCCTGCACATATGTGCAGTCTGATCCAAGCCTTTGCTAGTCGCTTGAATATTCTATGACTGTTAAGCTACTGACTGAACATCGTTTGGAGTTTCTAAGCTTGAAAGGAGGCTGCACAGGCTCGTCTGAGCCTACACTTGTCAAAATGCCAAATTGTTGGAAATCACATGTCACTGCTCATATATAATAAATGACATACTTGACCTATGAGGCATGCATGCACATATAAGAGCATGTGTCTGTATTAGGTTAATATGGTACACCTGGCAGGAACTTTTGAGTCATTAGGATCCTATTATTTTGATTGTCAAATGTATTCTGTAAATGTTAATTTATTCTTTTTCATACACCGTTATTCTTTCAACTGCAAGACTGACAACTGCTCTTCTTGAATATACATAAGATAGTAAACTAATCTATGCAAAAGTATATGGTCGAACCAGGGTTGGAACTGATCCCAATCAATCTGTTTACCAATACAGCTTGCTGTAGATTGTACAGGAACTTTGTACTGGATAAGCTTAGCCTTAGGAGAGCATAAACAGGCCTACAAGTTTCATAATATTTAAAGTTTGGGTAAAAAAGACAAGGGTATTTTTGATTGAATAAAATGAATATTTGTTTAATCAGTTTTGTTTTGATCATTACTAATCTGACCAATGGGATGCCTGGTGCTCCAAAAACTGGATAATGGGTTAAAGTAGGGCCAATGACTGGATATAATATTCAATCATGAAAATCACTGTTTCTCAGGGTTCATTAATGACATCAGCAGCTTTTCCAGATAAACAGGCCCTCTGGTTATATAACTTTTTTCATGCTCAACTCAACTGAGCGCGAAATTTCAAATGCTCATATAAACTAAAATACCCAAAAGTGAAGAGGTTTTTTGCTTTAAGGCTCTCAGATGTGGTATTTATCATGCTAATAAATGTTAAAATGCCAATAATTGTTGGCATTTTAACATTTATCAGCAGGATAATCTTATGCTCAGTTGATTGAGCACAAAAAAGTTTTATAATCTCGGGGCCAGTGACCAATTAATGCTCAGACCAGCCTGCTCAGCAACAAACTTGCTAGAATTTCGAAACTTTTCATGTATTAAGTTTAGCTATAAGACTTTACAGAGAACAAATACCAATGATGCTGGCAAGAATATGATTGCCAAGACTGGTTTGTGCCTTTGTTATTTGCATGCAAACAAATCGTTTTCTGTCTTTAAAGCCCATACAGTTGTGATGTGAAAGTTCTTCCACTGAGACAGTCCAGGCCCCGAGGTTATAAAACTTTTTTCATGCTCAGCTCAACTGAGCACGGAATTTCAAACGGCTTAAAGGTGGGCCCAAAGACTGGATGTAATATTTGATCATGTAAATCACTGTTTCTCAGGGTACATTAATGACATCAGCAGCCTTTCCAGATAATCAGGCCCCCAGGTTATAAAACTTTTTTCATGCTCAACTCAACTGAGCGCAAAATTTTAATGCTCATATAAACTAAAATACCAAAAAGTGAAGAGGTTTCTTGCTTTAAGATTTTCAAATGTATTTATCATGCTAATACGCCAACAATTGTTGGCATCTTAACATTTATGAGCAGGAAAAATTTTGTGCTCAGCTGAGTTGAGCATGGAAAAAGTTTTATAACCATGGGGCCAGATTTCTATTTTTGTATTTCATGAACTTAGTTTGGCCATTGCACAAGATTTTAGTACTATTCTATTCGGCCATAAGCTCAGACGACTGCCTGGACTCCCCAGTGCTTTCGCTGCTCCGTAACATAAATAATAGATGTAGATGAAGTCTCATACCAAAACTTCTTGTGATACTTCTTATACCAATTCAAATGAAATTTGTTTTTAAAAAAATAATTGGGCCAGCATCCATGTTTTGGTATTAATGTAAATTTTAAAAAAATTGCGATAATTTTATTTTCACAAATAGCGTTCAAAGACATATTTGGGACGTTAAAATTCTCGACTGGAACATGATTTAGCTACAGCAGTAAAATGGCAGAGTGACTTTGCGAAACTTCCCAGATGCAAAGCTTCGCGAAAATAAAACAACCTCGGGGAATTTTCAGAATTTACAATAATCACATACAGTAATCCCCGTCTTAAGCGGCCACTCAAAAATAGATAGAATGAAGATCTTAAAGACAAATGGTAGCTTAATGAAGGTCGAAAGTATTGCAGAATGCTCTCTTGGAGCATTCTGCAATACTTTTGACCTGCATTAAGCGATAATCCATCTTGAAAAACAATTTTCGGTGTTCCTTTTGAGTGGCCTCTTAAGACAGGTTTTACTGTATTCATAAATTCACCATTCAAACGAGTATACAGCTCTGTGACTGGGATTACATGTCAAAATTTTGGTCTGAGCCTAAATCATCATCCGTATTTTGTGTATATCCATAGCGAAGGCTCTGACGCAACTGGATCCTCAGACATGTCTGAGCTTTAGCTTGTTCCCAATGTGATAAGTACCAGTCTCATGTGCTGGCCCAAATAGATATGGTTTATTTCTTATTTCTTGCAAATGAATGACTAGAATAATAATTATGAGAAACAAATTTGCATGATACGAACTTTGTTTTATTTATATTTGTTTTGTTTTTTTGTTGCTTTACGTCCCAAGTCAACAGCTATGGTCAGTGCGGGACGGTCAGTTCATTTAACCACACTTTTTCCTGGGCAGGCTTGAACAAGCGGTTAACCAGTAATTTGTGCACATACTTTTGCTTGTAACTGACAACAACCCTTCTTGAATGATTCAGCGGAAGGCAGGAGAATGACCGTAGAATTATTTCATGATCAATCTCCACGAAAGTATGGGACCGGGCCGGGATCGAACTCGCGACCCCTGGATCTGCAGTCAGACACTCATCTATAGCCAGACACGTTACCGACTGCGCTACGCGGCCCGGTATATTTATATTCGTAACATTATTTTTATGTGGCAAACATGTCATGTCCTAATTAACAATTATAGCCCAACATAACTTGAAATTAACAGACTGGGTTTTTGTTACTCTGTATTCTAACACAACTTACCTATAGAGCCAATGCTAAAAAAACGTGTTGTATGAAACAATATAGTCAGTCAGAAAAGTGTGCACTAGCTGGCGTCAATTGCTCCTGCAAAATGACGTCAAAAGTGACATTAGACGGTGTAACATTGTTTTACATTTGAAAGATGTTACATACTCATGTAAATGTATGCAACACAGTCCAATTATTGGTGGGATTTCTTCAGTGGAATGGCAAAAAGTTGAAATGTATTTCGTAGTTTATTTTGTGTTAGAATCGAAATAGATCCGCTCTAGTGCATGAATTGCTGAGTAATAATTCACTGTCGGTCAGTTGTACGAAGATAAATCACTCACACTGCACGCTCGTGATTTGATCTTCTATACAACTGACCTCCAAACAGTGAATTATTATACAACAATTCACTGCTAGAGCTGATCCATTTTTTAAATATAGAGTCTGTTCATGGAAATTTATGGAAAGTATAACAACTCTCACAACCCCTAGCATAGGCTTAAGCTGTCTTGCTTTCTGCCGGAACCCAATATTTCTGAAGGACCAGAATATGAAACAAGTGGCCCAAAAGGGCAAGGGTCGCTCACCTGAAACCAATGTACCAGAAGATCTACATGATATTTTACGATCTTGAGCTTTGAACCCGGCTGATAAATATTCTACCCACTTATCTGTTCAGGCATCCAATAGCCTTGCACATATCAAGCCAAAATACTTGGGCGTACTTCGAGTCGAACTATAGTCCCTACTATAGTTACTTAAGTTTGATTCGAACATGAATAGTCGCTACTATAGTCCTACTACACTGTTCCCTCCTCTAGCCCTATCTAACAACATGGGTTCAAGAGTAGCCTCAAAATAATTTGTTTTATAAAATAAATGCAGGCTGTGATCTATTTGCCGTCCTACTTATTCGTAATTGTTATAGTGCTACCAAGATCTAATGACCATGTTTACATTTGCTTGTTTATAAACGTTGTAATCAAAACATCAGGCTGGCATATTCCGCAGGAAGGTGTTGTTTTGAAAATTTTTAGATATTAGCTTGTATAGCGCAGTAGGTAAAGTGGTTGGCATCAGAAAATCCGTTTATTTTCCATTATGCGCAGATTCGAATCCAACCAATGCCTTCATTTACTTTTCTTCATTTTTATTGTATCATATTTTTACATGTATCCTCTAAGCATGATTGGAAAACTTTTTTAACTTTTATACAAAGTGCCCATCAAATGGGACATTATCAAACACGGAACGTATATGCGAGATACCACTGAATACATCAACTCAATAGGGTATGCATTGTTTGCAGTCATTAAAGCGATATTTATCAACTGAAATGGTTTGGAAATGATAATGAATTACATCTATAAATAAATAAATAAAAATATAAAATAAAAAAAAAAACGAAAAAAAATAAAACCACAAGGTATGGTGACGGGATTCGAACTCGCTCCTTCCATGACAGTGGACAAGTGATCCATCCACCAACTAAAGTTCCAACTGCAGCCGTTCGGATGTAAAGGTGCGCGAGCACCTATTACGTAATAACTATAGTAGGAACTTTAGTTCGATTCGAAGTGGGCCTAGATCATGAAATATTGGTCATGTCGAAAGTTTTATCACATCTCTATCTGAATGACAATCATTCTGCAGATGGTCTTCCAGATAGAAGGCAAAATAGCTTAACCATGAAATATAGGTCATGACCTATAAAAATCACCAAGCCATCTCTCTATAATCCTGACCCACACTTCCAACGCAAAATGTTTAATGAGTATAATTTGAACAAGAAAACAGCACCCTGTTGAAATTATTGTACCGTTCAGAGGTTATGGCAGACGTTCACTGAATCAGGTAACAATTAAAAAGGATTCTAATGCACTTGCTTTTGTAACGCGATGTCTGATTGGATAATGTCAAAAATTTGCAACTGTATATCCTGCGATATACTGTCGGAAATAATTAAACATCATTAATTATGTCACATTTCATTGGACGATGTGCGGTTTACAACTTTGAAATTCAAGACAAAACTGCAGAAGTGCATCAGAACTAAATTTCCGACCGTATATCCAATGATATACCTCCGTATATCCAATGATATACCTCCGTATATCCAATGATATACCTCCCAAAATGAAAATTTTGAATACAGTTATTCCCTAAATGATAGACTGATAATGTACTGCTTTCAATTTCACAAATGAATTTTCTTTCTATTGAATAAATGGGGTTAAACTTATGAAATGTTTCAAGGTCAGTCTGATTTTGCGTTAGAAGTGTGGGTCAGTATATTATAGTCTATGGAAAATCTTTTAGGAGCCCAAGGGCAGGTAATCGAGTGCTTTTAGCACTCACTGGCAAGTATCTTGGATGAATTGCACAAGATGGCCATATTTAGAATTTGGTTGAGATTACATACATGTCCTTATCAGCAAGCTTTATTAAGTCTCCATATGAAATAGTATGTCTGGGACATTTTCACCATTATAAATCTATGGGAAAATTTGGGTGAGTAACTCCAAAGTGAATAGTCAAACCTGACCCAAAAATGGCCAAAATCAAACGCATGCAAGATTTAATAGTGGTCATTGCCTGCAAGAATGAAGAAGACTGAATCAAAAATGAAGGCACTAGAACTGTCACTGATGTTTCCACTTATAAGTCAATGGGAGCCAATCTGCTTGATAACAAATAGCAACCATACCCCCCAGATAAAATCTAGTCTTGAGCTTATAAAACTCTAAGCTTAACTGAGCATTAAATTTATGCTCATAAAGCATATACGGTAAATGTTCTAAAATTACGAACACTAAAAAATAATTATTTTTTCCGCTGTTCGTAATTTTAGAAATTACGTTTATGAAAAAATGCCAGTGTTCGAAATTTTAGAATGTGGACTTTATCAGGAGAAAAACGGTATATATGCATGTCAAAATGTGGTAGAAACGTGTTGAAAACACGGCGATATGATTCTGCGCTATCTACTCATTTTTTCTTTTCTTTAATCTTATTAAAACCGCCGCTAAATTCATGCGGACTGAGTCAGTAAAATGTCCAGCGCGTGCGGTATACGCCAAGTCGAGAGCCAGGCACGTGCATATTATGTCACTCAATTTACTTACAAGTCATAAAAGTCCACTGATTTAAACTATTCGATAAACGGGGTTTCCTATGTTCACTCGCCTCGGACTACCGATGAATCACTACACTATTTCGTTCTTCCTTTCCAGTTAATATTGTACTCAAGAATCGAAACCGCTAGACATCTCGTATGATCAGATTTTTTGCAAAGATCTACACAAACTTTGAAATACGTAGACGAGTTCCCAGAGTAAAAAAATATGGCGAAATTCAAAAAGAACACATGCATCTCTCTCTCTCTCTCTCTCTCTCTCTCTCTCTACTTGTCGATCCGCCGATGGAATGTTTACTTTCATGTTTGCAAACACTGTTTAGATCCAGATCAGACCCGAATGGTATTCAGGATAGAATGTTTCGTCAATTTAAAAATGTGTGCATACGGTAGAAAGTACGCAAAGCGTTGTGTACATGTAATACTGTGGAATGTCCGACATTGCCGTACAAAAGCCGAGGCGCACGATAAGTTTGGGTTTTGGGTCCTCATCGGAAGCAGTTGTAAAACAAGATAGATTGACTGACCTAAACATTGCGTTTCGATATTCTAAGAAACCAAGCCAAAACAAAAGGTTCGACAATCGTGTGCAAACACCGTGCACTCTCTCTCTCTCTCTCTACTTTTACGACCTGCTATCAAAGTTTGCAAACAGTTTTGGTCTAGAAGATCGTCCGACGTGCCTGATCAGGGGCAAACATGCATACCAAGAGTTATAATCTAGTCCGACTTTGCGTCCGCTCAGACAAGTACCTTCTTTCAGATGCATGCCATGGGCGGATCCAGAGGGGGGACAGGGGTGGGGGACAGTGTGAAAAATCACAAAAATATAGGGTTTCCTAGCAATATTGATCCGGATCCCCTTAAAATCACAAAGCTACCAAGCAAACATTCAATGGTGGGCCATTATCGACAATGGCGTTTCGCTGATGGGCCGAAGGTGGTCCATTTTAGTGGCATGACGGTCCTCTATCACTACCCCCTCTGACTAAATGTTCTGGATCAGCGCATGCATGCAGTGCGTGTGAACCGGCTCGATTGAAATTAAACTGTCGACGGACATAATTCATGCGCGGATCCAGAAAGTTTTGGCAAAGGGGATCCAACTTTGACAACGTTTGTTTTTAAACTTGATGGGGGGAGGGAGGATCCATGTCCCACTTTAAACAGGCCATCATCGGCCCGTCAGTGAAACGCCATTAAAGACGTTTCGCTGGCATGCCGAGGAATGCACAACATTGAATGCTGGCTTAGCAGCTGCGATTTTTCAGGGGATCCGGACCTGTATTGCTAGAAAACCCTATATTTTTGTGATTTTTCAGTGTGGTGGTCCGGACCTGGATCAGCACATGTAATTTCACGATATTTTGGTACATACAACGTGCGACAAAGACTCAGACGAGCCTGCGCAAGTGTGCATTTTCAATACAGCATTGATGGCTCAGGAATGTCAAGCATCACCGCTTTTATGTTGAATGGGTCATTAATTTTGTGTCTCACGACTCAAACCACAACTTGGAAAAAAGGCCCGTTTGTATATAAGATTGTATAAGCAAACTTACTATTAAGTAAACTTAGTTGTTTAACGCTGTGGTTTGCATGGCTTTTTTAAAGTAACAACATCTACTGTTACTTGCAAATGCTCAATTTTGACGACCAGGCTGCGTATGACCAGTGACCGGTATGACCTAAGTTCTTCACCTTAGATGTGCGTTTTCTCGCGGTAATGTTAACTCCTAATCCTTGCCCGAGGCATGTCTGTTTTATGTCTGTGACAATATACTGACAAAGGAAATGCATATTAATGACCATTGCTAAAGAATTTCGATGGATCGGATGCTTCTTATAGGTAAAAATTTCGCCAATGAAGGGTTTTACAAATATTTGAACACGCTGCAGGTAGCCTGCACTGTTTTCCGTTGATAGATGCATAGACAGCCGATACCAATAACATGCATGAACTTTGTCACGTACTACATGTAAGAAATTCCGTGCTTTTAATGCGCTCTTGCCTTTGATCTTATCTGAAAGCATGTATCGCACAATTAGCAGACAAAAAGTATAGTCTTGCAAAAAGAACGTCACGTGCTAGAGTACCCATTTAAGTGGAATGGAACCTTCCAAATGTCGCTACCGCTCACGCGCTGTACGTTAAAAGTAAACCGAGCACAGAGTGATGGGACAAAAAGATAAACGGACAACGATTTTCCGCCGAAAATAACTTGTGTTCGTAATGTTAGAAATTCACTTTTCAAAAAAAAAGGTCAGTGTTCGATTTTTTATGATGTTTTAAAAATTATTTTCGGCGATAATTTTAGGTGTTCGTAATTTTAGAGTGTTCGAAATTTTAGAACATTTACCGTAATCATGATAAATACAACATTGCAAGAAAAGTTTATTTTTCCGCATTTTAGCTTTAATGAGCAGTTGAAATTTCATGCTCAGTTGAGTTGAGCATGGAAAATGTTTTTAACCTTGGGGCCAGGTTTCAGAGATATTTTTTGTTTGATTTAATTATTTACGTCCCAGTCAACAATTTTCAGTTATGTCAGGACGGGTCTTCCTGGGTTGAACCAGTACATTGTACTAAGCAGGGATTTAGTAATAGTTATACCATGGCTTGTCCATCTGCATGTGGAGATAATCCACAAGTTTTAGCGAACAGATTTTCATATGTACAGTTGAACAAACATGGTATAACTATTTTATAACACCGTATTCAGTGTAGACCTTGCACATCACGAGATATTTCATGCTTAAGTCGGTAAGGGTGGTATAATGTGTCTTGCTCAAGGACAATTCAGAGATATTTAAGTTCAAAAATGTGAACAGGGCGGACATCATGAACAGACAACGGATCAACCCTATACTATTAGCTGACCTTGTGGTCCTTTGTGTGTGTTGATGCTTTACATCCCAGTCAACAATTTTTTCAGTCATATCAGGATTTTTACCAGTTTTCCTTGGTCAGACCAGTACTAAGCAGAGGATATAGTATCTTGCTCAAGGACACAACACAATGGCTCCTGCGAGTCTCAAACCAGTGACCCTTTGATCTCAAGTCTATCACTAGACCTGGCCCTGAGGTTATAAAACTTTTTTCCAGCACTACTCAGCTGAGCACGAAATTTATCCTGCTCATAAATGTTAAAATGCCAACAATTGTTGGCATTTTAACATTTATTAGCATGATAAAAACAACATCTGAGAGACTTAGAGCAAGAAACTTTTTCATTTGTCGGTATTTTAGTTTTTGAGCTTTTGAAATTTTGTGCTCCGTTGAATAGAGCATGAAAAAAGTTTTATAACCTCGGGGCCTGGGCCACCGCACTCCTAAAAATATCACCACTCTATTGAAGTATAGGGAGGAGTCTTAATAAAACAAACTTGCTCGTTTCTTAATATTTATTTATACATGTTTTCATTGCAAAAGACGGTTAACAATCACTAGACACCTATCTAATCTCAGTTATCACATTATCATTCATGCACGTTATATAATAACAATGTCATCTCTATGTCGTACAAGTCTTATTAAATAGAAACACCTTTCAACAAAGAACAGCACATACACACAACTTAGTAATAATTTGCTATTAAACTCTTCAAAGTATTTGGATATATTAAGCAGACATACAATGCAGATAAGATCTGACTGTTAAAGGTCAGACTGATCAACTGCCTCCTGGGATATTTTGCATGCTTTTTTGTTGTCTGCTGATTTTTTCAAAATCATTTTTTTTGAAAAATTCTTTCAAGAATACCATCAGAGTGTCAAACAGTTTGGATCCTGATCAGGCCCAACATTATGTTGGGCCTGATCTGGGTCCAAACTGCTTGCAAAAGTTATCAGCAGATGACACTAGGAGATAAAAGAGTTAAAACCTACACTGTTACCATATTGACCATTAATAAGCAGATTTTCCCATTCAAACAGTATAAACCCATATCAGACTGCTCCTGTCGAAGCAGTCTGATCAGGGTTTGCCACTCACTTTACAATTTAACACACCTCATCAGACATGAAAATGAATGTGAAAAAAAAAGATAAAAATGGAAATACTTTAAGTCTTAGCTATTAGTGTTGTCTGTTGATAACTTTTGCAAACAGTTTGGACCCAGATCAGACCCAATAAAACATTGGGCCTGATCTGGATCCAAACTGTTTGACAATCTGACGATATTCCTGAAAGAATTTTTCAAAAATGTTTATTTTGAAAAAAATCGGCAGACGACAAAAAATGCAAAATTTCCCAGTTGGCAAAGAATTAAGGTGCCAAAATAATTAGAGTCAATATGGTATTTTTTCCACACCCGAAAAAAAAAAAAAAAAACTTGGTCAAGCTCTAAGACAATGAAAAAAGTCAATAAGCAATGCTTATTAGATACCCCCCGCACAGTAAGAGTCAGTGAAAAAACTTGGCAATTTATAGTTCGAACAAGGAGACCTTAGTTTTGACAAGAATATTTCAGTAGAATCTGTGCAAACAAAAATTATAAACTCCTTCATGCATATGTTCAAGGAGACCTTAATTTTGACAAGAATATTTCAGTAGAATCTGTGCAAACAAAAATTATAAACTCCTTCATGCATTGTTCAATGTGTCTACATTGTATCGGCAAAGTATCAAATTGCTCCATCAAAAGCTGTAGTAGGATTGATCGGCCCATAAAGGCACTATCCATGCATATACAAAAGCCATATAAGGGAATAATTGTCTAAGTTCAACAAAACTTATGAACTCCTTCATGCATATGTTCAATGTGTTTACATTGTATAGACAAAGTATCAAATTGTTCGATCAAAAGCTGTGGTAGGAGTTGATCGGCCCATGAAGGCACAATCTATGCATATACAAAAGCCTCATTAGGGAAAAATTGTTTAAATTCTCACAGCTGTCATTTTGTCAAAAATTATTTTTTCTGAACTAAACTCCTTCATGCATATGTTCAATGTGTCTACATTGTATAGGAAAAGTATCAAATTGTTCCATCAAAAGCTGTGGTAGGAGTTGATTGGCCCGTGTATGGCCTATAATAGCATAAGCATAAAGCACTATATTAAAAGCCATTTAGAACTACAAAGGGAAATAACTCTAATAGAATTGGCCCCTAGCCCTTACTTTTTTGTCTAAAGTATTTGTCTTGCATATATGAACATGTTTGCAAGGTTTGATGAAAATCCAGCAATGACTCTGAGTTATTAAGGAAACAAAGCGTTACGGACGGACGCACGGACAACGTGAAAACAGTATACCCCCTACAAACAAAGTTTGGGGGTATAATTACAGCAATTTTTTCAGATGTCCCAACTCCATATATGCATGAGGTCCTTTTTATGTGACATGGGCAAACAGTAAAGACCCTGCTCAGATGCGAATCAGGCTTGTCACGGTTTTCTTACAAGAATTTCAATTCAGTGAAATAGGAATGGAAAAATATACGTGGCACTCCTAAAATTGGAAATGGACTAAAATTGGAAATGGACTCTTCCATTTGATAAGGATGGGAGATTATATACGTTAATTAAGATGAGATGTAATATGGTCTGGCAGGCTCCAAGTATTCAAGTTAGTGTCAGCAATGTTCTATAAATGAGCTTGAAAGTTGGTTTCTCGGTGGATTTCCTGCTAATACCCATGTACAGGCTAGACATGAGAAATGTGATCTCCAACCAGCCTCTTTTATGCTCCTGAAAAGTCAAAATTCAATCAGAATCTTCAATACAGACTACGGTAACTGTTCTAAAATTTCAAACTCTAGTTGCCTGCCAAAATGTCCCAGACAAACAGAGCAGACCAGATCACTGCTTCTGAAGAAGCACTCTGATCAGCGTCCTCTCTGTTTGCTATTCTGACAAGTATTTTGTGAATTCAGGTTCTGATAACCCACATTTTCTTTGAAAACAGAAGGTGAAAAGTGTTCAAAATTTTAGAACATTTACCGTACAGTTTCTTCCATGTGAAATGTTTGACAACAACATGGGAATCATTCACAACCAGTGTTAAAGCTCTGGCCCCGGGGTTATAAAACTTTTTTCATGATCATCTCAACTGAGCACGAAATTTCAACTAATTATAAACTAAAATACCGACAATGAAGAAGTTTATTGGTTTAAGTCTCTCAGATGTTGTTTTCATGCTAATAAATGCTAATAACATTTATGAACAGGATAAAGTTCATGCTCAGCAGAGTTGAGCATAGAAAAAGTTTGGGGGCCTGATTAGTCTACACTACAGGGTTTTATCTGTGGGACTGAAACATAACGGTTTAAAAACAAGTGAGACAATAATGAAACTAAATAAACAATGTCATGAGAATAGAATCTTTATTTGATAGCGTTCTGTATTGGGTTGGGTTTATTGATCTGTGAGGGAATTTATTCCTAAAGTTCTCCATAAAACAACAAGCTAGCACATGAAATTTTGATATTTCCCCCACACAGTAAAACCTGTGTAAAAGGGACACTCTCAAAACACCAACAATTGGTTTCCAAGAGTGATTATCGCTTAATGCAGGTCAAATGTATTGCAGAATGCTCCCCTTGGAGCATTCTGCAATACTTTCGACCTTCATTAAGCTACCATTTGTCATTAAGATCTTTGTTTTGTCTATTTTTGAGTGGCCGTTTTGCACAGGTTTAACAGTACCATTTGTCATTAAGATATTTGTTTGACTATTTTTAGTGGCCGTTTTACACAGGTTTTACTGTACACTACCAGTGAAGGCTCGGGCTCAGACAAACCTGCACTCACTTAAGCCATGGTAAGTCTCTAGTTTAATTGAATGCAAGATGCATACAAAGCTATTAAACACTTTATTGCATCTTATATGGTCCTCATTGAGAGTAAACCTTATTTTATTAGCAAAGCTGCAGATAAACCCCTTCATTAATTGGTCACCGGAAAGTGAAATGGCCAATCTTGCTCCATGCAAAATTTCCATATTCCAGCTAAGCTCTGTAGCTTAACAGACTGAATTGTTTGTTTGATTTGGTTCTTTACGTCCCAGTCAACAATTTTTCAATTATGTCTGGACTGGTCTTCCTGGGTTGAACCTGTAGTAAGCAAGGATAAATGTTTCTTGCTCAAGGACACAACACAGGTGATATGATGCTTGAACCCGCGGCCCCTCAGTCTTGAGTCAAGTACTCTACCACTGAGCCACTGTGCTCCCTCAGACTGAATTGAGTCAGTCTTAAGTAGTCACATACCCGGAAGAAAGTTCCGAGTGCAATCCAGGGTTAAAAATTATATTCTCCAGACATTATTCAAATGATGATAAATATGGCATTGGTTATATTAACACAGACAGTTAGTAGTGTACATTATCAAGACTTGTTTTGACTAGTAAAATATGATTGAATATAATACAAATTGTACTACAAACCATATTTATCATAAAATTCTGGATATGTGAAAGCAAACAATATATCCACTTCAAGCAGTCTAATCAGGGTCTACATGGTTTGTCATTATCTCGCTATATTTTAGATAAGTCAGGTAGAACTTAAGGATAAATATGGTTAATAGAGGAGTCTGCATATTTATGATACAAAATAATCTATGTAGTGCCAACCACAAACCAGCAGATACGTTTTGAATTCTCACTCAATTTTTCAACCAATTGAACATCACATGTTATGAGGAATCATTCTCATCAAAGAAGATTCCCTAAAAAAATTGAAGTCTCATTGTTTACAAACCAAATTCAAGTGTTTCTAAAGTCTTGCACTGTGCTTTAAAGGATACATAGATGTTATGTCAAATATGGATATACATGGGTGAAAGTTCAAAATTTCCAAAATCCTGAACTTTTGAAAATAAATTTTTAAAACTTGCAGTATGCCTTCAAAATAATAATATTTCAAGTTAACATGGTAAGTTGTCTTTAGATCAACTGTAAATATATCATAAAAGCAATAATATCCTGCCTAATTCAGTATTTTGAGGCTGACTTTCTTTGGAAAGTCAGCCTCAAAATCCTGAATTCAGGATTAATCCTGAAAACTTTCACCCATGTGGATATGGATATGGAGTGCACAGCTGGGACTCAGACTGACAGGGATGTAAACAGAAATGCAATGAATCCACAGTTTTGAGCCATAATGTGGGAAAAAGTTTTTTCAGCAAAGGCAGTCTTTCAAAGCCCAGATAATCCTGTATATTTACAAGTGACCAAAGCCCAGCAAGAGTATCACTCTGCCTTTCACAAATGCCTTGGTTTACTAAAGAATTCACAAGCCATGTGCAATTTTTTTGTTCTTGATTTTACACATTTTAACTGGTCAATGTACATTTGGACTAACAGGTTGTGTCAAGATCAATCGCAACTACAGTAAAACCTGTCTAAAGCGGCCACTCAAAAAGGCCAAAATTGTTTTAAGACTGATCATCGCTTAATGCAGGTCAAAAGTATTGCAGAATGCTCCAATGGGAGCATTCTGCAATACTTTTGACCTTCATTAAGCTACCATTTGTCATTAATATCTTTGTTTTGTCTATTTTTGAGTGACTGCTTAAGACAGATTTTACTGTAGATTAATAAAATAAATACAGTGAAGTTGGGTTTTTTAGAAAAAAAGAAATAGCACTCATATCTACAACTATGTAATCAATTTCTATAATAATGTAGGCTTAAATATTGACAGTTATCAATTAGTATTGATGTATCTAAATAAGCATGATTTCTTAGCATCTCCTATGAACCCCTTTGAAGCACTTCTACTTAAACTAGACCTGCTGAACCCCGATACACCATCTTTTGAGACCATGTAGATCTAGATCAGTTGGTTTCTTAGGATCCACTTTGCTTTCTTCATTCAATCAATGTTTAGATATCAAGATTCACACAGGTTTGAAATGTACTTGAGAATGGAAGGCTTTCCTGACGTACTTGAAAATAAAATCTGCCTTGAAAAGTAAAGTAATGCCTGTCTTAATTGGCCACTCAATAATAGACAAAACAAAAATCTTAATGACATCGGGAAGATTAATGAAGGTGGAATTGGAGCATTCTGCAATATTTTTGCCCTGCATTAATTGGTCTGGAAAACCAATCTTTGGTCTTTTTGAATGGCCACTTTAGACAGATTTTACTGTACTTTAACTTTATTGTTTTCTGTGGGACTTAGCTCGGTTGAATAGTAAAATCCGCCCAAATAACTGTCTTTATTTGGTGCAGCATATGCTATACTGCACCAAATAAAGACAAAGCAGTTTTATAGTAGGTTTATAAGTGTTATTGCAGTTGTCAAGCATTTGTGTAGTTTTATTAAAAAGTGTAAATCAATTATTTTTACAGATCCCTGAAAACAGTTGGACAGCAAACCCTGTGTAAAACGGCCACTAAAAAATAGACAAAGATCTTAATGACAAATGGTCGCTTAATGAAGGTCGAAAGTATTGCAGAATGCTCCCCTCCGAGCATTCTGCAATACTTTTGACCTGCATTAAGTGATAACTGGTTTTAAAAACCAATTTTTGGTCTTTTTGAGAGTGGCCGGTTTACACAGGTTTTACTGTAGTCTTTTAGGTCATTGAACTTTCCTTGAATTTTACATGCACTTGTCTGTATAAACCCTGGTATTTTCACATATAAAGCTTAATTCTACAAAGCTTAAATCTCAAAGATTGCAGCCAAATTGATACATATCATGCCATAACAAGTTCAGCTTATACTGGAGCTATATATACTTTGTAATGTATTTACATGTTGCCAAAGAAGCCTTACATTCTACTATAAGAAGCAATTTCTCATTCAGAAATGTATATGGTCCAGCACACAAGAATGCGGTGCTTATCACATGCGAAAAAGCCTCCTTCTGAAATACAAAGCAAGGCTAGAGGTCTACCTTTTGGTCTCAGTCTTCCTCTACTTCCATCCTTTGTGTTAGCAAGAAATGAAGGCTCTTGTGAGGCTCCTCAGCCTTCGCTACTTGCCGATATGAGCACCAAACTCTCATGTGCAGGCCCATAACACCCAGCCCATGTGTTTGTTTGTTTGTTTGATTTGATTCTTTAGGTCCCATCAACACTCTTTCAGTTGATCAGGGCCAGCCCATGTGAAAATGGTAGTTAATGCTTATGTGTAAATCCATTCTTAATCTGAAGCAAAACCTGTGTAAAACAGAGATTCTCAATAAGACCAAAAATTTGGTTTCAAGACTAATGATCGCTTAATGCAGGTCGAAAGGGGAGCATTCTGCAATACTTTCAACCTTCATTAAGCTACCATTTGTCAAAAAGATCTTTGTTTTGTCTATTTTTGAGTGGCTGTTTTACACAGGTTTTACTGTACAACTACCCAGTAGAGCTAGCTTGCTTACCCATTACACAGAGATGTTATGAGCAACATCATCTCGGCTACACAGATTAATGAAAATTTGAAAGTCAGGATGTAGCAAATATAGTATACTTTTTGGGTAGTGCCAACAATGTGTGGGATGAGATTGTATAGCCATGTAACTTTACACCTTTGCAAATATACAGTAAAACCTGTCTAAAACGGCCACTCAAAAATAGACAAAACGAAGGTTTTAATCACAAATGGTAGCTTAATGAAGATCAAAAGTATTGCAGAATGCTCTTTTGGAGCATTCTGCAATACTTTTGACCGGCATTAAGAGAAAAACGGTCTTGAAAGCCAATTTTTGGTCTTTTTTTGAGTGGCCGCTTAAGACAAGTTTACTGTAGAACACTTTTTTAGGTAGTGCCAGCAATGTGACTGATGAGATTGTATAGCCATGTACCTTTACACCTTTGTTATTCTAATGTCAGACAGTTAATGAGATTTTGTCCCTGATAAAACTGGGAGGATGCAGGCTTACATATGTTGTATGTACCAAAATTTTATGAACTGACTCAAAATATAATATAAACGATGTTAAAAATGTCTTAGGGAAAAGATTACCACCACTGATCACCATTTGATCTGAAGCACATTATTTTATCCATGAAGTTAAAATGGTTGAAAAATAAATGAAGTTTGGTTAATGTATGGTGTTAGATGACTAAATGATTTGATTTACGCACACACATATTCACATTTAGCTATTCTTTTGTTTTTCATTATTTCAAAGGTTCTAAAAACAATGTTTTCTCGCTGATATATATATTTAAATGCTATTGTTGATAAAAGTATTTATAAGATAGTTCATCATATGTGTGGTTTTCATCCTAAAACTTATTTAGTAAAACTATGAAGGAAAATATTTTTTGACAGCTTTCTTTGTTTTTGTTCCATAATCTAGGTTCTTACCGATGGGACAAAACAAATCAATTATCACACTCAATAAGTTGACATACTTCAATCAAAAACAAGCCCTCTTCAATCTGAAACTGTGATGATTGTTAAAAGAAAGTCCAGGCATATTATGATAACTTGAGTTAATTTTGCCAAGTAATAGGAAGGTCAGGCCTCTTTATAAGAATGCATTATCATTTTTTCCCTTATTTCTCAACCAAAACATATGTTGTTGGCACTCAAAAGAACCACCTCCATAAGACAGCTCTTTTGAACACCCAAAACAAATGTTTAAACTGATGGATAATAAAATATTCAAAATTTTACACTGAGAATCTTTGTTTATCTAGACTTATGAAGGTGTTTATTTTTAGTGCATTGACATATGGGTCTCGGCAAGAGAAACCCCGTCTTCAGGGTTTGCAAACAACAAAGGTGAAGACCATCTGATAAGTCCCTTTGCTATTCACTTATATTAACAGGGTTCATACAGGCAAGTTTGAGTAAAATTCAAAGACTTTTCAAGGACTTCTAAAAGACTTTCCTTCAGTTTTCAAGGACTGTACTCCAGAAATGCTAGACTGAAATAATGGAGAAATTAGTATTAGAAAATTAGTACAACATGATTGTGCTTTTATTTGCTTTTATTTTAAGGCACAACAATTTTATAATGATTTAGGTTTATATCAATTGTGCCAAGTCCAACAGAAAATATTAGAATTCAAGGACTTTTAAAGGCTTTTTAGTGATTTTCTTTTACTTTTCAAGGCAGATTTTATTTTCAAGGACTTTTCAAGAAAGCCCTCTAAAATCAAGTACTTTTCAAGCTCGTGCAAACCCTGATTAAGGTATCATATCTTAACTTGCTACAAGCGAAATTTCAATTTTCTAGCTAGTCTCTGTACCTGAGTACACTGTTTTGGGTTTGACGGAATCCCCAAAGACCGGCTTTCTTGCAACAAGCCCTGTATGAGCCAGCATGAGATTGTGGTACTTTTATGTAGTCTAGTCAGAACCTTCCCTGTTCACCATTGCAATATTATAAGCATAAAAATCTTATGAGCAGGCTAATCAGAATACATAGTGTTCCTTATAGAAATGGTTTTATAAATGTACAATGGTTATTTTCTCATGCCAAAATGACCAACGTATTTTGTAAATTTGTTTTACACAAAATCACAGCATTTTTTCTAGAAAATTTATTGCGCAAAAAAATAAAAATTAGGCAATATATACATACTAATGCATCAAAGTAGCCAAATTGTATTCCATCACTCTGGGTTTACAGATGAAGAAAAGCCGATGTCCACTTAACCTTGGAAGCACGCCTACTTAACTGTCTGCTAGTATTGTCTGCTGATAACCTTTGCAAACAGTTTGGACCCAGATCAGGCCCAACAAAATGTCAGGCTAATCTGGATCTAAACTGTTTGACACTCTGACGGTATTCTTGAAAGAATTTTAGAAAAGATGATTTGAAAAAAATTTGCGGACGACAAAAAAAATATGAAGAAATACCCATACCCAGCAAGCAAAAAGTTAAATTCTCTAACTGTAAGGTAAACCTTGTATTAATTGAGGATTGAACAGGTGCAATTATGTTTTTGGGACTGTCACATGTTAAATTGTCGTTACATTGGTTGCAATGGTAGGTTATACACTATCATATGACTTTTGAGTGACATTTTGGGCATGGTTCAGAAGCATCTATTGTCTAGTTAAGCGGTGAAAGAGGTAGTTTGATTCCATTTTTACCTCACTTTATGATCATCATCTAAGCCATAGATAAGATGTAAATAAACGATCTCACATGAGTGTTTGTGTATAATTGAATTTTGTTTGTTTGATTTGATTCTTTACGTCCCATCAACAATCTTTTAGTTAAACAGGGACGGGTCTTCCTGGGTTGAGCCAGTACTAAGCTTGGATAAATGTGTCTTGCTCAAGGACCACAACGCAGTGACACCGGTGAGCCTCGAACCCGCGGCCCCTCGGTCTCGAGTCAAGCACTCTACCACTGAGCCACTGCGCTCCATACAATTGGATTTAAAAAACAAGTTGGAGAAAAGAGATAAAATGTGAGGCTTGCTGTGCATTTTATCGCTTCTTCGCAATGAGTTTAATAAATTCAATAATACATGAGTATTCATTGTTTAGTATTTATAGAACTTTAAAATCATATTTTTGGAGTGAAAACACAAGAGTTTGGCTTATATTGACGATGTTGTAATGAGAATCATTTAGTAAAATTACCAAACTCTGTAATTCACAAGTGGTTAATCGATTTTAATATATCACTCCCAGTCGCGACGTCATATAATAAACTGTACTTCATTTATATAAGGGCCTCATTGTGATAAGGTTTGAGACCGTGTAAGGCACAACCCAGCCAGCCAAGCTACCAAACCTAGCTAGAATATTGAGTTTTACAAGTAGCAAGTATAGTAAAACCTGTGTAAAACGGCCACTCTCTAAAAGACTGATTATTGATTAATGCAGGTCAGAAGTATTGCAGAATGCTCCAAAGGGAGCATTCTGCAATACTTTCGACCTTTATTAAGCTACCAGGTGTCATTAAGACCTTTATTTTGTCTGTTTCGAGTGGCTGTTTTACACAGGTTTTACTGTATAGCTATTATACTTTCTAAAGAATAACAAGGTGATGGTGGGCTGGTCTGTGCCTCTGTTGTTTGCAGGCAACAAAATCAGGTTTTCTCGGGACAAAACCCATCCAGGTCAACACTTTTACATTCTTACGTAAACTTCAAATGCATGCAGATCTCCGAAAAAGGTAGCAATGAGCTAGCTACCATCCTTCTAGAATGCTTCTTCCATGCTATCACCACACATCTGGTTAGCCTTCAACATTGAGCCAAATCACAGCAAAAACCTGCCTTTTACCAGAAAGTACCTAATTCTATATACTTTGAGATGTTCTCCTTTGAGATACCAGTAAAACATGTAATACTCAGTTTTCTGATGGCAACTGAATTCAACCCCTTTTCATTCTGATGGATTATCCCATACATATTGATACAATAAGTAAGTATGGAATTGTCCATTTTGTATCTTAAGGAATTCTATAAAATGATGTATTTCTGTTCATTAGATTGTTTTTATCTTGGCAAACCGTGCAGACAATTTCACCTAAGTCTTCACAGTTTGCCAAAATACATGTTTTCTATTATCCAGAATGAAAAGTATTAAAATAACTGTCGCATACTATATGTATAGTACCTTCCCTCCTTACAATGGTATTATTTTTCTTCATAAAGTAAATACCTTCGAGTCAAAGACAATTTTTTGCTGGACTGGACTTCCCCTTTGGCACGGCTTCTAGCATATTTTAGAATCATTATCACAAAATGGTACTAGAACTATCTCCATCACAATAAAATAAGGTTTTCTCTAGCTTAATAAGTTTCTTATTTCTTTATGTATGTGACACAAGAAGTCTACGTATGACGCGCTTCCGTTAAGTCCTTTATCTTCCACTAAGAAATGGTTAAACCACGGCTCCAACTTGTCTCTCTGTCGAACAATAGTTAACTGAAAACAAAGAAAACAGGGTTTTAAATAATATTATACAATTATTGACTTCAATGAGGTAGACATAAGGATTTATCTACCTGAAAAAGTGATAATTCACCGAGGCCGCTAGGCCGAGGTGAATATCACTTTTAAGGGTAGATAAATCCTCATGTCTACCGAAATTGAAGTCAATAACTGTTTTGTTATATGACTTTTCAACTAAGAATGAAAATTGTCTACTTTCACTTTTAATGCTGAAGTTAACCTTCAACCTAAGGACTTTCTAACAAGTTTGATCAACTGTTATTAAAATATTTTAATGTAGTATTTTGCAATTTGAAATGTATATTAATTCTCTAAATGTGGAATGTAAAATTTAATCATAAAACTTTTTTTTACATTTTGTTTATTCAAACAAAGATAAATGAACAAACAAAACATAACAAAACAGTTGTTAAAATTCATGAAAGTCTTTAGTTTACCTGTTGGGATGTGAAACAGCAAATCATGTCAATTTCATGCAGCACATGCTAGTTTTATACTCATCATGCTATTTTTAGCTCTCTAGAGGGTGATATTGCAGAAGTGTCAAAAATATTAACTTCTGGAAACTAGTTTGAGCTGGATTTCATCCTATATCACCTTCTGAGCCAGTTTAGTCCAGTTTTCAGGTAGACATAGAGATTTATGAAGACAAATTGGGCCAATCAGGAGAAAGAATTCTCTCCAGTCATATAACAATTTGCAATATAAAATATTTGTATCACATGACCTTGCATCTGGGAGTAATATAACACCATACAATAAAACCCATAAACCACTAGTGACTACTGGTTTACAGATTTAGTTACCTAACATATTAAACCAAGTATGAAAGAGATAAAATGCTCTGCAAACCTCGCATTTTATCTCTTTTCTTCAACTTGTTTGATAAATTCAATAAAATATGAGCACTCATGAATGTAAGATCCTCTTTGTATAACGTTATTTTGTTTTTAGCCAGCATGCTTTAAAACTCTCAGATGATGTATTTATCCTGCTATAAATGATAAATGCCAACAATTGTTTGCATCTTATGAGCAGCATAAATTTCATGCTCAGTTGAGTTGACCATCAAAATACTTTATCAGAATAACAGTGCAAGCTCTGATCAGTAGACTCTTCCTTCAGGCACAGTCTGGTTATGGTTTACACTTTATATATGTCTAGGCTTCTTAATCAAGAAAAAAGCATTAAAATCAGAGTATTTCATATTAAACTTACTTTCATATATCTATTTCTGCTAGATCTAACTTTCTGTATAACACCTCTGACTATTTGTGATACATCATTATCAAGATCCATCAGTCGACACTGAAATAAAGATTATACTGAAATTATTCTTGAGTCTAAATTGTGATATATCTACAACTTTGGGTAAATGAGGCACTTTCAAACCCCCCCCCCCCCCCCACCACCAGGCCCCCACCCCAAGCAGTCAGTCAACAGGAAAACAAAATTTCAATGCCAGTCAAATGTAAAATGGATGTTACTCCTGACTCAATGGTAACTCTCATGCCAGGGCAAGTTTTTTCCCTGCTGATAACCTTTGCTTTAAGTTTGGACCCAGATAAACCCTGACAACATGTAGAGCCTGATCTGGTTCCTAACTTTTTGACACATTGGTATTCCAGAAGGATTTTTTAAAGTTAATTTTAAGAAATATGCAGACACCAAAAATGCTTGCAAAATTACCCAACATGCAAAGTGTCTCGCATGAGAAAAGGACCATTCTACAATTTGCAAACTATCAAAGACCAATCAACCCAGTTAAGTATTTTAGCTCAACATGTTACTCTTAGCATGTTGACAAATAGGCCTGAATAAACATTGTAAACTCAGATCAGCCTGCTCCTGAAGGAGCTGTCTGATAAGAGTTTACACTGTCTTCTCCACATGGGTGAAAGTTTTCAAAATTTTAAAAATCCTGAGTTTTAGCTGTATGCCTACACAGTGTTAACGATTTCAAGTTTAAATGGTCAATTGCCCAATGATGAACTGAAAATAAATCAGTTGAGCTATCAAAATCTGCCTAATTCAGCATTTTTAAGGCTGACTTTCCACAGAAAATCCTGAATTCAGGATTAATCCTGAAAACTTTCCTCCATGACTCCATTGCTACGTTTAACACAAATCAGCAGGAAATAAAAATGGATTCATTCAATGTCTAGAATAAATATGGAGAGTTCATGTCAAAATCATAGGTCTAGATAACACAAATTTTTTAGTATAAAATTGTGATTATTTTCTTTCTCGTCAGTTTTAACATATATTTTGGGTGTTCAAAAGAACTGTCTCATTGAGACAGTTCTTTTGTGCACCCACAACATAGGTTTTGGTTGAGAAATAAGAAAAAAAAAATATTACGCTCTCTTATCTAGTGGCCTGGTCTGAATATTTATGGTAAATACAATAGAATATAATGTACTCACCTTATCAATATCAATCTGTGCTGCACTTTGAACCCCAAATACCTGCTGTACCCAATCTGCTGCTACATTATGACCTATCCACAGAAACATTGATACACCATTATCTGTGAAGGAGAGAAAATAGCAGTAAGTCAATAAGATATTAAGAACTAAAATTTTATTTTTTTTAACCTTTATGATGTGATTAAGACAATAAGCATAGCTAAAATTACATGAAGCGCAGTGCTTCATCTAATTTTAGCTCCGCCCACTGTCTTCATCACATCATGAAGGTAAAAAATAAAATTATAATTTATATATTTACCCTTTATATCTAAATTATTTTTCACCATTATTCTTTAAGATTTAAAATGAATGTGACGTCAATCAAACATAGCATTGACAAATCATGATGTTTGTTTATTTGCTACCTCACAATGTATTACACCCAGGCAATTATCCTCATCGGCAAATAAAGACAATTACTCGATAAAAGTTCATCAAAGGGAAGACAGGAGCCAGTGTAAATATTCATAAATGAATGTTACGGAGGGGCCATATACAGTCTACTCTCGATACCTCGAATTTCAAGGGACTGAGCAAAATATGTCGAGTTATCAGTAGTTCAAGGTAACCATATCATGACGTATAGTCACAATTTTGGGGCAAAATAAATCCTGTTCAACTTGTCCATTAATAGATCGTTATTGGTAGCTTTTACATTAATGAACTGTGGGATGAATTAATCCAAGAATCAATTGACATTGGGAATTGAAATGATAATAATAAATAAAAGCACCGCAAGCACTGCGTAATACCCCGCCACTGCTGGGGGCACCAAAAGTTATTTTGTGAGATATATAATGCCTAAATAGCAACAGAACTGAGATAGACAGTGATATGATGTCCTTAGTCACAATATGTAACCTTTGATGGTCAACATATCTGTGAAGTTTCATTCAGATATTTCATATAGTAAAGGAACTACAGGTCAAAAACATTTTCCAGATTAATCAAGGGCGGATAACTTTTGTTTGTTTTTGTTGCTTTACGTCCCAAGTCAACAGCTATGGTCATTGCGGGACGGTTCAAGGGCGGATAACTCATGAACTGGAAAGGTAAGAGTGATGGTCCTTCGTTGTAATATGTAACCTTTGCTGTTCAACATACTTGTGAAGTTTCATTCAGATATCATAAACAGTAAAAGAATAACAGGCCAGAAACCATTTTTTAAAGGGAGAAAGGGCAGTAACTCCATCGAAAATGGTCGGATTTTGCCCATTAACAATCCCATACCACTCATCCCCAATAACAATATGTATGCAAAATTTGAAAAAAATTCTGTGCATAAATACTCAAGTTATCGATCGGAAACAGTGAGCACAGACGGATGAAATGAACTACAGGTCAAAAACCAAATCTCAGATCAATCAAGGGTGGATAACTCACAATCTGGAAAGGTAAGAGTGATGATCCTTACCCACAATATGTAACCTTTGATGGTCAACATATCTGTGAAGTTTCATTCAGATACTCCATTTAGTAAATGAACTACAGGTCAAAAACCATTTTTCAGATCAATAAAGGGCGGATAACTCATGAACTGGAAAGGTAAGGGTGACGGTCCTTACTAAAAATATGTAACCTTTGATGTTCAACATACCTGTGAAGTTTCATTCAGATATTCCATATAGTAAAAGAAACTACAGGCCGAAAACCAATTCTAAGATCAATCAAGGGTGGATAACTCACAATCTGGAAAGGTAAGAGTGACGATCCTTACCCACAATATGTAACCTTTGATGGTCACAATATCTGTGAAGTTTCATTCAGATATTCCATATAGTAAATGAACTACAGGTCAAAAACCATTTTTCAGGTCAATCAAGGGCAGATAACTCATGAACTGGAAAGGTAAGAGTGATGGTTCTTTGTCACAGTATGTAACCTTTGATGTGAAATATATCTGTAAAGTTTCATTTAAATATTCCACATAGTAAAGGAACTACGGGTAAAAAACATTTTTTAATTCAATCAAGGGCGGATTAACTCACAAACGGGAAAGGTAAGAGTGACGGTTCCTAGTCACAATATGTTACCTTTGATGTGAACCATATCTGTGAAGTTATATTCAGATATTCCATATAGTAAAGGAACAATAGGTCAAAAACCTTTTTTCAGACCTATCAAGGGCAGATAACTCACAAACTGGGAAGGTCAGAGTGACGGTCCTTAGTCACAATATGTAACCTTTGATGTGCAACATATCTGTGAAGTTTCATTCAGATATCATGAACAGTAAAGGAATAACAGGCCAGAAACCATTTTTCCAATACGAAAAAGGGCAGTAACTCTGTCAAAAATGGACGGATTTTGCCCATTAACAATCCCATACCACTCATCGCCGATAACAATAAGTATGCAAAATTTGAAAAAATTCCGTGAATAAATACTCAAGTTATCGATCGGAAATGGTGCGGACGGACGGACGGACAGACGGACAGACACCGAAGGGTATAACATAATACCTCGCCACTAAAGTGTGGCGGGGTATAAAAAGAATAAAATAGGGGAAATAGAATAGTTTTTCAGGTACCACTGCAGTCCCGAAAGCATGGCCATTTTTTCACTTTCTAAGGCAAAATAAAATGAACAAAGCATTTTCAGTTATAAGTAAGTATTGGCGACTGGTCCCGCAGTCGCAGGTTTTACCCTTTCGTACGTCGTTATATGTTTACCCAACAGACAGTGAACATGCACGTTTTTAATTTTCGTCGGCTCTTCCCAATCTTTATTTATCGCGATATGACTAATGTCTGAAAATAGCCTTACAGTCACAACTGTCCAGTGCCTGAAATAAAACGCTGCATCTGTTTTCAAAAATCAAAAAATGGCCCGAGAAACAATTAAATTATACTTTGACCTTATTTAAAACGAGCAGTCGTCGGACAGGCTTAATATTCAATAGATTGCTCAAATATGACACATTAGCTCAAACCGTCACTTACATGAGATAGACATATCCTGCTTTGAAGTTGTACGCAAAAGATCAATAGAATTCGCCGACCGCGGTCAATTATGCAATTTTACAACACACTAATTTACAACTGCATGTGTCACACACGTGGACCAAGTGATTAAACAATTGATGTTTTTTAAATTGAATGGGGATAATTAACGTTCAAAAACCGTGGATTAATTGGAGACACATTCAGATAAAAAGGTAATTTAATGACTGTCTTTTTCTTATGAAATGGAATCGAGTTAGGCGTTATAAAATACACTAAAATTGATCAGCGGGACCAGTTTTTCGTAATGCGTTATCAGTTTTATTGACTTAGCCGTTGTTGAGATAAACGTTGTGGAATTGCAATAACATATAGGGGAAAATAATGGGACCAGGCCATCAAGTCGAGATAAGTGATAGTATTGAGTTATGCATAGTTGAGTTAACGAGAGTCGACTGTATTAAGAATTGGCAATAACACATTACATCACTGAAATCAACAGCATGTGAAATTGGACTCAATGGCCAATAAACAGGTTGACTAATTGCAAGACATATTGTTTGACTGATAAATGAAACACCCATTAAAGTTTTGTTTGTAGCAAAATTTGTTCTTTTGTTGGGAGATCACCGTGGGGTCCTAGGTTTGATCCCTGGCTGCTCCAGTCTGTATGATGAGACTTAAGGGCCGTCTCCATATATAACCTTAGCTACTGGAGGGAAATTAAACACAGACAAGACATGGTTTTAAACCAGCAGGTGCAATGGTTGACAAGGTTCAAGAGCACCAACATGTCTCCTGCATCGGTGCATATATCAACTATACATACTATATTTCTATGGTTCCCCAGTAACTTCTATGGAAAATACATTTCTAGGGTGAATGTTAGGTCAGGATGGAAAACCAGACTGATAGATGAATAGATGGAACTTGCACGCCTATGTTGTCCATACAAAGGCAGGTGCAACAAAAATGTGTCCTTGCGTCATCATGTTTTTGCCACTTTAACCACTTATAATTTAAAACTGCAAGAACTTACCTAATAAATAAACTCCATCATCTTGTAACCTCTCAGATGAACAGCGTATTCCCGCTGGCAACTCTGTGGCATCAGGGTCTAGATCATGCTGTAAAAACAGAAATTATACACTAACAACGGTACAACCTTACCCATTATCAAAGCCCAAAATAAGACACTCTTTTCACCAAACAGTGGCTCGCATTTTCTCATTTCTCTGCGAAGACATTGTTAAGGTGGCCAAAGAATATAAGAATCTATCGTTAGTGTGAGGATGGGATAGAAAAATCTGTCCCAAAGATCCCTGTTTGGCATCACGAGGCTTGCCGAGTGATGAAAAACGGTGATCTAGAGGGACAGATTTTTCTATCCCATCCTCACATGAATAATGGATTCTTTTTCTTGCTCACCATTAAATACCAAATTTTCATATTTATAAAAGGGTCCCAGAAGTTCATAAATGTGCCATATCATGATAACGTCACTTTAACATAACAATAACGCCACTTGTTTCCACCATGTGGCTGTTCGATTTTTATTCTTCCCACAGGTTGGTATGGCATGTGAGATAGAATTTTCTCACCAAAAACAGCCCAAAGCCCGATCTAGTGTACAAGAAATGTATTACCCTTTTTCATTCTGAATACTGGTAAACAGGTACTTTGGCAAGTAGTGAAGACTCAGTCAATATAAGTGCCTATTATTACTGCAATAATAAGATTTCACAGGTGAAATTCTTAAATTCAAGAGGCCTGAAATCTCAACATTTAAATTCTAGAACAATTAATGGGCTAAAATAGCATGCTTACTTCAGGATATATGGGCTGACTGTACTAAGAAAATCTAATCCTGAAACAATGAAACTAATCCACATAAAGTCAGTCCCAAAATCCTGAATTCAGGCATAATCCTGTCAGCTTTCACCCATTAGATTCATGTCCACTGTCAATTCTGAAGGAGGGAGCCAGGTTGTGGAGGGATGACATTATTGAACCTACCATGGGTATCAGTCTTGGATAAAAGAAAGCACATGATGACTTGACATCCATTGAATTTATTAAGTGCATCAAGTAACTACGATCATCTGTTGATATATCTTGACCTGAAAAAAAAACAGCATTAAATATTTGATATAAATTTTGATTATTGAATACATTAGAAGAGCCAGCATCCTATAGGCAAGAAGCAACGGCTCAACATATTTTAACTATTTGCTTGATATTTTAAATTCTTCTATGAATATCGTCATGGGTGAAAGTCCAAAAATTTTAAAATCCTGTGCTTAAAAATTAAAGTCTTAAAACTTGTTGTATGCCAATTTCAAATTTAAATGGTCAATTGTCTTTAGATAATTTGAAAACGAATCAGAGAAACTATTATAATCTGCCTAATTCAGGATTTTGAGGCTGACTTTCTATGGAAAGTCAGTCTCAAAATCCTGAATTCAGGAATAATCCTGCAAACTTCAGCCATGTATCATAAATTTTAGTTTGAAGGTGCATTCGTAACTTCTCCAATTAAGCTGTTTGATAGTTTGTAAATAAGGAATCTCATTATTCAAATTGATATCTCCCAGGAAAATATTGTTTTTGATTGTTTTGATGCTTTACATCCCAGTCAATAATTTTTCAGTCCTGTCAGGACGATTTCCTGTCTTCCTGGGTTGAACCAGTACTAAACATCGGATAAAGTGTCTTGCTCAAGGACACAACACAATGACTCCGCCAGTAGTAAGCCTTGAGCTAGCAACCCTTCCATCCCCAGTCTTACGCTCTACCATCTGAACCACTGCACTCCGCCCATGAAAACATAGGTCATGCTGTTTAAGAGTTCAAATGTAACTTTCTTATTGATCGTGTGATTTTGATAAAACCAGAATGTTTGATAGGACACTATCTTTCATTAAAAGTGAGATATTCCTGAACATGGCACTCTATGTTAACTCTTTTCCTACAAATACAGGTCAACCTCGCTATGTCAAACTTGCTTATCTCGAATACACGGCATATGTCGAAGTGATCATCCATTCCCGAGCATTTCCCCTTTATTGTTTTGTATTTCAAACCTGTTTATGTCGAACTCGTTTATCACGAAATCTCGGCTATGTCGAAGTGGTTTTTCATTCTTGAAAATTAGTTTTCCGCTTCTTTACAACTACTTGTGTCGAAGTAAATTTTGTGTTGGTCAAAAAATTAAACAATATGAATGTCAAACAAAGTAATTTACCTTCGGACATCGAACAATAGCCTTTAATTCAGTCCAGTATAATCCATTGTTGCGGGTAATCGCCAATTAGTTATAGCGTGGAGGCTGCCATTGTTCATTGATAAATAATTGCATCGATTGACCTTGACAATGCATAACAACAAAGGCGTGCTTGATTTGAACATCAGAAAATTAGCGGTGCCATTCCAATCTTAATGTTGTTTATTGGTGTCCTTTGATGAGATATTTTCGACAGTCTTTACTTATTCAACTTGATTTGGTTTTTATGTTGTTTATTCTCTTGAAAAAAATCGGAAATTTCAATAATTAAAGTCTGTTTTCATCATTTCCCTATTCATTACCAGTATTTAAAAAATCACCGTTTCCGCAATATTGTTTATCCCTCGCTAAGGCTGTGGTGTTATGGCGGTCCACACGTTATTAAATTGGAAATAAAACGAACTAAAATGATTTTTTTTTGCTTTCATTTCAATCCCGTTTTCAGTAGGAACAGTTTGACTACACATGTACTGCAACAGTATGCCTTGGAGAAATTGATCATGTACATCATATTGGGGTGACGTCACATTTGCTTATGTCGAACTTCGGATAACTCGAAGTATTTTTGCCATTCCCTTGGACTTTGAGATAGCGAGGTTGACCTGTATGTCCTACCTTGAAAATGAAAGCAAACACTATGAACCCACATCGGAGCAGTCTGATATGGGTCCATATTGTTTGTTATACAGGCTACACAGACCTTTAGTTAAAAATGCGTAATAAATATCAATTTTCTTATTTCTCAACCAAAACATATGTTGAGGGTACTCAAAAGAGCCGTCTCAATAAGATGGTTCTTTTGAGCACCCAAAACATGTGTTAAAATTAATGGGTAAGGAAATATTTACAAGTTTACCCTAGAAGTATTTGCAAAGCAGAGAAGATAGCAGACAACAATTGTTATGTATGGTAGGAAAATGTTAAATGTAAATTCTCTTACCTCCCTGTATGCCATCATTTTTAATAACACAGTTAGAATAGACGGGTAATAGTTTCATACACTCGGGTAAAATGAGTTGGCCGGCTGATGATGGGCTGGCACAGTTCTTCCTGTAACAGGCCAGGATCTGGGCCACTTGGTTCATTATATGTTCTCTCGTCTCTCGCGGGTTCTTGTTCAGGACATTTCGGATAGCTGAAAGATGAAAAGTATTGAAGTTTGAGATTTTTGTGTAGAATTCAGAAAATAAAAAACCAACAAAGCCCTAAGTAAAGAGTATTTCAGCATTAGATATGTTAGAAATCAGTATTGGAAAATATCTTGATAGTTTAATGGTACTTTGAAATTTGAGATTAAAGTATTAGTCTTCAAATTAAATGGCATAAAAACATTGATCAGCCATGAAATTGCTGACTTATTAAGCATTTATATTGTAAGAGACCAGCTGAAAATTACAGTTGTATGACTATCTGTGTCCTGTTAAGATCAGTAAAGGCTATGAGCACTCTAGCCCTGTACAGTTTTTAAGGCTTAGTGGAACCTTCCTCGCCCACCAAACATGCTTTAATTTACTGATTAATTCATTTACAAATAATCTGTAAGAATTCACGGCAGCTAATAAATGTTTCAAGTTATGCAACATCATTGGGATGCAAAACAGCTATTTTTAAATGAAACTGACATAATTGCATCATAATTTCTCAGGTAATCACTGTGTACTACCTTCCCTATTGCCATTTCTCCCTCATTCAACTGGAGAAAGAAATCATTTCTCTTTAAGTTTTATGTCTAGCTTGACCATGGGCCCCCATTTCACTAATTTCTTATAACCAATCTCTTTGTATGTATGCTGTTAGGCATCTGATTAGGGCTATTCCAGAAAAAAACACCTGGGGGGGGGGGGGGGGGGGGGGGGGGGGGGGAAGAAGGCACTTTTTTTTTTACCCAACCACCCATGGAATTCAATTTCCTCCGACACCAACCACCCATGGAATTCAATTTCCTCCGACACCAACCACCCATGTAATCAGAAAGTTCCGTACACCAACTACCCATAGAATTCAATTTTCCTAAGATCCAGTGGTATAAAATTCCCCATTTGCCCAATCGCATTGGCTAAACGTCGGGTTCGACACGTAAAATGCATTTTTCCCTTTAGAGAAGACGAAACAAAGGTAAAAATACAGCTTGTCGATCTTTTTCATCGCAAACGGGATGTTTATACCAAACAGTTGCAAGTACACATGCGCATCTCTGTGATTAACTCCCCAACGGCTTGTTCGTTGAATTTTGTAAAATCTATGAGTAATTTTTGTAAGGTGTTTGCAGCCTATAAACAAGTCAGAGATTCCATGGCTTTTCTTTATCAAATCACTGGTATTCTGCTTTTGTTGTCTACCACAATAAAGTCTTGGTATCTCTCAAAGGTTTCCGCTCTTACCGTTTCTCAAACCTAGTGGTGTTATCAAATGGAATATGCTTAACTTTATGTCAATAGTATATATTAGATTAGATAGTACTGAGTGTCACTGCAAGCAACTGTAGAGAAACAATTTTATTTTTACCTTTAAATTCATCCAAGGGAGGTAAGTCAAAATGAAATCCCTGAAGAGTCTAAAACAGTGTTAGTGTTATGGAACACACTAGCTTACCCCTTAAATGTTCACGCAAGGAAGATAATTCAAGCATATAGCAAAGGAGACAACTATTTATTACTGCACATAATATGCCATATTGCCCTGATAAATATGCCTGCCATGAATCATCTAAATATTTCAAAATGTATAATAGTTATGGATTAACAAGGTTTCCACATTAAGTTCATTCAAGGGTGACAATTAAACAGGAAGCAAGGGAGAGCAACCATGCTTGCACAAGACACATCATCTAGATCTGGTATGTATGCCTACCTATTACCATTAATATATCTCAAACGGGGTTTAATTTATTGAGCGCACAAGCTTTCCCCTGTCAAGTTTGTTGAAGGGAGATAACTCAAAAGGACAGCTAGAGAAGGCAACCATTCTAGCATGTGACACACCGTCTTCACCTGATATATATGAATGCCAAATATTAGCAAAATATCTCAAAGGGTATAAGAGTTATTAAGCGCACAAGCTTTCCCCTTAAAGTTCTTTCAAGGGAGATAACTCAAAAGACAAGCAGGAGAAAGCAACCATTCTTGCATGTGACATACTGTCTTGATCTGATATAGATGCCAACCAAATATTATCAAAATATCTCAAAGGGTATTAAAGTTATTGAGCACACAAGATTTTGTCTATGGATGGACAGAGAGACAAGACGGACGTATGCCAGGCTGGTTGCTATATCCCCTGAAATTTGCCCGTCAGGGTGTTAATATGTTTAAATTGCAACTTGAACAACTAGTATATAGTCATCAAACAAGTGTATGTTAATAAGGTGAAGAATTGAACAAAAGCAAAAAACCGATAAGATAATAAAAGCTTATACTTGTTAGATGTTATAAAGGGAGACAACCAACCTTTTTTTATCAAAATAACTATTTTTCAAAAAACTAAATGAAATTTCTTAACTTATCTTAAATGGAAGAAAAAAATAATAATGAAAAATATTGAAATGCTGAAAAATCAAATGGTTTTGATTCAAAGCAGAACCGAATTTTACATGCTATTCGTTGTTACAGTTTTATAGCTCAATGACAAGTGAAGTCCATCTTTTTTAATTTTGCAAAACTATATATAGTGACCCACACTTTCAAAGCAAAATGTGTCAGAAATGTAATTTTAAAGAAGCCGCCGTGGTGTAGGGGATAAACCTATGTCTTGTAAACCAGGGGTCGCAGGTTCGATTCCCGGCTTCTCCCAGTCTGTCGGATGAGACTTTAAGCCGTTGCCCCGTCTTCTGAGACGCTTTAAAACCAGAACCACTACCAGTTGAGCCTTCGGGAGTTCCTGGACATAGAACCACAAAAAGCATAAATCCACCCGGCCAGTACTGGTACAGCCAAGGAACACGGCCACAAAAATATTAATATTCGAAGTCTTGCCAAAATCACTGTACCGTTCAGGGGTTATGGCAGACATTCACCAAATCAGGTTTTGATTAAAAGGGATGATTGACAGATGAAGTTCTACTTTTATTCTCATAAATAAGTATTTTAATTTTTGATAAAATTGCGTTACAATGGATGAAACAATACATGTAATATTTTAGATTCAGTTTGATTTTGCGTTAGAAGTGTGGTTCAGTATATAACAACCACCCATGTAATTGGATTTCGTGAAAAACCAACCACCCATGTAATTAGATTTGGTCGAACACCAATGACCCATATAATGTGAAAACTTTCCGCACCAACCACCCATAGAAAAATATATTGCCTGCTGTCTTCCCCTCCCAGGTATTTTTTTCTGGAATAGCCCTTAGGGACACTAAGGAAATAATTCAATGCCCTTTTCTGCATAAATCTAATTCAGATGTAACAAACTCACCCATATATGTATTTCATGAAAATTCTCCACTTAGGTGTCAAATTTAGAGTTGTTGTGTTCCAGAATTCCTCAAGAAGGTTTGTGAAATGGGACCATGTTGGTTATCTTTTCAAGGTATATGGCTGATGTTAAACTACTTACCAAATTTAGCCATATAGTTGATAGTTGTATCCAATTCACAATTTCTGAAAAGATCAGCTAGCTGCGCGCAACAGTTCAATGCTAGATTATGTATTCTTAATCGTCTCTGTCCACTAATGCTGGTAAACAAGACAGCCACCTGAACAAAGGCCCCGTCTGATTCGTTGAGCTTGTCATCATGTTTGATCTCCACTGTGATGCCTTGATTAGAGTCCACCGCACACATTTCTACATCAGTAGTGTTCGACATGTAAAAGTTGCCCAAAAAGTCAACAGGACGGATACCTGAAAGCATAGGGCCAGTTAAGCAAAATATTTCAGCGTAAAATGGCAATTCAGTTTAAACATGTGTTTTGGGTACTCAAAAGAACAGTCTCATTGAGTACCCACAACATAGGTTTTGGTTGAGAGGTAAGAAAATAATTTTTAGTTACACATTCTTATCTGGGGGCCAGCCTGAAAGATAGGTATGAAATTTAACTAAATTGTAATTTCAGAAAAGAGTCTTTGGGTGAATAAAAAATATGAAATATCATTTCAATCAATTTTAACCCATTTATGCTGAATGGATTTTCCAATCTCAATCAATTAGACAAGTTCGTTTCCAATTTTAGTGTTGTTCAGTGGTATTTTTCATTTTTATTCAAATTTTAATAGAACATTCTGTAAGCAAACAGTCGAGACCCTGATCAGATGCCACATTATGTGGCATCTGATCTGAGTCTGTGCTGTTTGCCTATGTCCCACTAAAAGGACGCAAGGCATAAATCAAAATGGGTTTACTCTTAGGGTGCTGGGACCTCATATGAATGTGCAAACATAATAGTTCAGGGACTACTTGGACTACTTCAGTAAATTATTCAAGATAACTAAGATGGCAGATGGCTTAGTATAGATCGTCAACTGGACAGTTCCAATTTACAATTAAAGGAGTTAATCAATCTGCATCTTCATATATACAGCCCATCCATCCTTCAGCTGCAACAAGCTGACTTCAGTGAACACAAGACAATTGACATTTTACTGTCAGTTCTATTCTTATATTATTAGAAATAAACTGATGTGGATTTCTCTTTGCAGTGACTGAAATCAATTGAGAATTTTAACTGGCAGCAACTAATATAGATAATTAGGGGATAACTGTATTGGGGAATTATATCCTCGGATATACGGATGGAAATTTAGTTTTACAGTGACATGCAAGCAGAGCCGTAAAATGGGATTTCCAAACGTATATCCATCGATATACCTCCCCAAATGAAAATTTTGAATATGATTATCTCCATTCTAATGCGCTTCTACAGTCTCGTCTCAAAATTGGAGTGTTGCAAGCCACATAAAGGCCTATGTCATCCAATAAAGTGTGACGTCATTAATGATATCAAACTATTTCCTACAGTATATGGCAGGATATACTGTCGCAAAATTTTGACGTTATCTAACCAGACATTGCGTTACAAAAACAAGTGCATTAGAATAATGAATAATAGACTTATCTTACCCAATCAAACATAAGGCTATTCTGCATAAAAGGTTGTTTTAAATCTTACCATGTATCCTATGTTGAAAACAGTGTAGATCCAGATCAGCTGGCTTAGGGGAAGCCAGCTGATCAGGATCCACGCTGTTTACTACTCTATTTGTAAATACACACAAATAACTGGAATCCTGCCAGTTTACTGGATAAAATTTGCAAAGGAGTGTAGTGCATAAAATATCCAGTTTGATAAGTATTAAGACTCCTACCTTGACTTGTTCTAACTCTAATGATGGCATCAAAGGCTGTCTGTCCCTGGATATTGTTCTTGAGGTCTTCTATAAATCTATTCCCATCAAGGTCAGCCTGAAATCAGCATGGTAAACCTCAGTGAAACCAACATGTCTCAGAAAGAAGACTTGTACAACAGTAGTGTGGCACATCAATTATCTAACATACAGCTGATTCTCAATAGCTTGAAGAAATCAAGGTAAATTAAGCATACATTGGATGTTGACCGTTTGGGTAGTTTGTCAAAATCCTGAATTTTAGGGTTAAATTTTAAAACTTGCAGTATGCCTAAAAGTATTAACGATTTCAAGATTAAATGGTTTATTGTCTTTAGATAAACTGAAAATAAACTAGAATTGTTTTTCTAGGAAAAAACAGATGTCTCCCCCCTTTTGATGTCAAAAGCATGAGTCATTAAATACAATTTCAAACAGAAACATTAAATACAATTTCTAACGGAAATTCTAGTCATTTCATGCAGACAATCAGCTCGTATCTAGTAAAGATATCTGTCAATGTAGTTCACTATTGCACAATCATAACCTGGTATAAAATCAGCAGCCTAGATAAGCAGCGTATTTGCGTAAATACGCAATTAAAACTATCAAAAAAGCAATTAAAATTAAAAGTGTGCATACCGAAAAGCAATTCCGTCGATCGGTATGCAATTACATGCGATGTCATAGCGTACCATTTGGTCCATTTCGTTTCCATTTGTGTAATATACAAATGCCAGTCGGGTATTGATTTTTTTTTTACTAGCGAGTGCACAGTGTAATTCTAATTTTATAAATGAAATATCAGCGCCAGTCAAGTATTTTAGCGGAAAATAACATTGCAAAATGGATGCGAGCAACTAATGTCAACAAGGCAATGAGATTTGCTTCAGGTACAATAAAATCCGCTAGTTTGATACTCAGAAATGCAGACGATGAGAGTAAATATGTAGGCACATTCATGATGGCTTCATTCAATAAGAAAACGTGTAATCACTGCCAAAAACGTGGCGTAAAAAAAATATAAAAAAATACGCAATTTTTTTTGCATGTACGCAATTGAGGATAACCAGGTTGCGTAAATACCCAATTGACCCAAAAGCTTATCTAGGGCACTGTAAAATAGTCATAGACAGTTATCATTATGATCGAAATCCATTTTATCCTGCATCACCCTCTTAGAAAGTAATCTAGCATCATAAGAAATTCTGCTCTCTGCAGATGGAAAAACAGACACAGATGAGCAGCGTGGATATAATGCAACTGATCGGTATCTTTGTTTATCCCAACTAAAAGCTTACAATCTTTTTGTTTCATAAGAGTCCTGTAATCTTATGTTGTAAAACAACCTGGATTGTGTCGACAGACAAACAGATGGACAGACGGATGCTTGGGGAAAAACAATATGTCTCCCGACCCTGAAGGGGGGAGACTGCATGTCGACTCATGTTGAGTGATATTTGTTTACAGTTTCGTGAATATAGCTAAAATGGTTGTTAAGTTATAGAGCAGACACAACTGTGACTAAATTTTGTGATGGACAAAGTTCCAAGGGCAATAACTCAGAGAGTATAAATGACGGAGTTACTATTATTGCACTCTGCACGTCAATTCATGTTGGTTGATACTTGTATAAAGTTTCGTGAGTATAGCTTAAGCGGTTTTCAAGTTATAGAGTGGACACGGTTTTTGTGATGGAAAAAGTTCCAAGGACAATAACTCAGAGAGTATAAATGACGGAGTTACTATTCTTGCACTCTGCACGTCAATTCATGTTGGTTGATACTTGTATAAAGTTTCGTGAGTATAGCTTTAGCGGTTTTCAAGTTATAGAGCTGACACGTTTTTTGTGATGGACAAAGTTCCAAGGAAAATAACCCAAAAAGTATAAAAGGCAGAGTTACCATTCTTGCACTCTGCACGTCATCTCATGCTGATTGATATTTGTATAAAGTTTCGTATATATAGCTTAAGCGGTTTACAAGTTATAGAGCGGACACAATTTTTGTGATGCACAAAGTTCCAAGGGAAATAACTCAAAAAGTATAAAAGGCAGAGTTACCATTCTTGCACTCTGCACATCATCTCATGCTGATTGATATTTGTATAAAGTTTCGTGAATATAGCTTGAGTGGTTTTCAAGTTATAGAGCGGACACAATTTTTGTGATGCACAAAGTTCCAAGGGAAATAACTCAGAAAGTATAAAAGGCAGAGTTACCATTCATGCACTCTGCACATCATCTCATGCTGATTGATATTTGTATAAAGTTTCCTGAATAGAGCTTAAGCGGTATTAAAGTTATAGAGCGGACACAATTTGTGACAGACAGAAGGACGCCCCGGGAAAAACAATATGTCTCCCGACCCTGAAGGGGGGAGACATAATTAGAGGAGCTATTATAATTTGCTAATATATTTTGAGGCCGACTTTCCATGGAAAGTCAGCCTCAAATTTCTGCATTCAGGAAAAATCCTGAAGACATTCATTCTTGTGATCTGAGTGCAGACTTTGTGCAGATTTATTTTACCTATTTCCTATCACATGATATGTTGTTGATACTTAAAAGAACAATATCTGACAGAAAAAAACAATGAAATGAATCATTTTTTGACTTACATAGGTCCAAATAAGCAAAGTTTCTGAGCCTAAAAATGTAATTTTCTCAGTACATCAGTCTTAACTTCTATTCTAGTAACTCAAAAGAGATATGAAATAATTAGCGTTGTCTGGCCTGTTTTAAAATAGCTTTTTGAAAAAGCTAATTTTGAAGTTGACAACGAAATATTAGTAAAAATTTCCCAGCTTGCAAGGAGATAAACCTTATGTCACATCATTAGTTAGAACTAGATGCGAAGTTCAACAATTCAGAGTTCTAAAGTCTATAATTTCTTTCCAACCAGTCCTGAAAGCTCTTACCTGGAAGTAGCTATATTTGTACATATTTCCACTGGTGAGGCGACAAATGTCGGATATGGTGGCAACATCACAGTAAGAGTTCGGGAACAAGAACATATCCACACTGCAGCCAGCTGCTACACATTCTGTGGCCAATTTACTGTAGAAGTTTGTTTGTTGGGTAAGGATTGTCTGAAAAAAACAAAACAAAAAAACTTTATCATCATGATACTAAAGTGGAGTCTTTGCGGCGATTTTGGAGAATATGTGAGCAGAAAAACTAGCATTTGTAAAATGTTGATTGCTCTAATTGAAATTCAACAAAACAATTTCAAAAATTATAAAATACTTGATTACAATACTTTTTCATCTGACATTCCAATAATGTTTGCCAACACCCATCAGCTACATAAATTCTCAGTTAAGGTCATTAAATTTCTGTAAAAATGGTGTGTGCTAAGCATGGTGGCCCTGACCCATATATTAATGACGAAAAAGCATGCAAAATTACCCAGCCAACATACCTTTTCTTTATCAGTTCCAAGTAATTTCTTGTCATCTCTATTCTTCAGCTTCCCTGGAGCCTCTGCTATTGGCAATGATGTGTGGAAAATATACAGCTTGCCTGTTCTGTCAGCAGATTTCAGAGCATCCAGACCTGCCTGAATGACAGGCCCTAGAACTATTTCGGTCTCCCTAGAATCAGCGAACATCTGTGGTATTTGACTCAATAAACTGAAAAAAGTAAATCAATGCGAATGTTTCAATCATGAGCAAAAAATCTTAAGAAATTTATGTTGCAAAGAACTTTCCACTTATAGCATTTATATCTGTATTTTATATATACACGGAACCGAAGTTATAAGTGGCCACTTTTCAATTTCATTTTCTGACTAAGTGCTAATGATATTGAAATGAATTTTGTCAAAATATGAGCATTTCAATGGACTAAAGTTAAGCGGTGCTTTGGAAGAGTTTTCTATCACTTTACGATTTTTGGGTTTAGAAAATGCAAAAATGACCTATTTGAAGACAATAAACGTTTTAAATACAGTTTTTTTTTATATCAAATTGAAGTACAGGTGATAACAAACCCGTCTAGCAGACTTGGAAAACACCAAATACTTGAATTTTTGCTAATGACAGATTTATAAAGATTTTTTTTAAAACTTCACTTCTGCATTTTCCAATATTTTCGAAAATCATCAGCTGCACATACTAAAATCCTTGTATGAGTTTTATTTCATGTGAACATGTTTGACAAAGCACATTGCATCTTGATAAGCCCATTTTCTAACGATAATTTTTCAAGACTGGTGTCCACTTCCAGTTTTAACGTGAAACTTCAAAGGTCATAGAAATGGCATATGTAAAAGATTTTTTTTTTAAGTAGAACAGTGACGCCTACTCATAATGTATAATTGCTTAAAATTTCAATTCCTCGTTGCAGATAATAAAGCGTACAGAGTGTGCAAAGTTTGTATGCAAATTGCATGGTTAAATCTGAAGCTGCTGAGAGTGGCTGTCATGTTAATGTAGAAGAGAAATGGAGAGTTCAATTGTCACAAAACAGTGATTTTATTTGGCCATTTTTAAGGCCTTATATAGGAGTCATTCCAAATCCAAAAATGGTCTTTATTTTCCCAATTTCATGTATTTTAGCACTAATTTTCCAATTGTAATAAAATATTTTCCCAAATGTGAAGGAAAAGGTAGCTTCCTAAAATCCCAAATAAAATCACTGCAAATTGTTTGCTTCTTTTTCATCTTATATCACACAGCTGCAAACTGATTAAGATATAAATGGATAACGTATCTGAGGAATATTTTATATCACACTTAAAAGTGTGACTTTTTGAAATGAGGGTACCTTTACTCAGACTTCATCTGTGCAAGATCTACTGGTCATTTTGAGAGGACATTATTTGCAGAATCTCAACATGGTCTTAGCTTTTTTTATAGAATTAAAATTTTGTAAGAGCGATTTCTACTCTCTGAACAGTCTCAAAATTTGTGTGGTGGCCACTTATAACTTCGGTTCAGTGTACATGTCACACGATAAGAGTGAAGTTACGCAGTTGGTTACATGCTACTGCATTCACTTAATTGGACAAATGCATGTATCTATTTTATATTTCTAATGGTAAATTTGTTTCGTAACTGTACTCATATCGTGTGTGAACACTAGTTATTTTACCTGATAATACTTTATATGAAATTTGATCACAATTGGCCGACGGACTTTTCACATCAGGTATTGGTGATCCTGAACTCAATTATTTAATAAAACTGGGTTTACTATCCTGGTAAATGCTGTTTTCGACCACCAAAATGTGTATTTTGACTAACAATAATGCTATTTTGGCGTTCTACGATCACTGTTTTGACAATAAAAAAAACATTTTTTATATAAATCAGTGTGTTCGCAATTGCCGACTACCAGGTGTGCTTTTGAGATATACAACTGAAAATGTGAATGGACGATGGATGCTGGACCAATGACATGTAATAATAGTTCAATTGTAGTTTAAGTTTACTTTTGGTCCCAGTAATATTTCTCTGATGTTGTGTGGTACCCAAAGATATTAGCTTACATAACTTCCTATTAAGCATCCTCATCACCTTTTTGCTCATCTGGGCTACTTTTCACTATAAAACTTTAAAAATCTGAAAACTTATAAACCAAGCTGAATTTGACAGCTACTAGGAGCATTCTCATAAAATGTACATAAGTAACAATGCCTCCAGATAAGAGTGTTGGAAAATTGTTTTCTTTGTTTCTCATCCAAAAATATGTTGTGGGTACTCAAAAGAGGCGTCTCAATGAGAAGGTTCTTTTGAGCACCCAAAACACATGTTTAAATAGAGGGGTAAGAAAATAACTACAGTTTTAACCTCATAAAATTTCCTTATCTGGATCTTTGAGTAACTTTGTAACAGGATATCAATTTGATTGAAAAGGGCATGTAATTATTACCTAAGTGTACTAATCAGCTGCTGACAAAACAGACACAAATAAAATCATTTGTAGAAAGCTTAACAAAACAGGCCCTCATGCGATTCTTTCCCCAATACAATAAGAATCTATCATGAGTGTGAGGGTAGCAAAGAAAAATCCATCTCGATGATCGCCATTTGGCATCACAAGGAATAATGGATTCTTTTTCTTGCTCACCACTGTTTGTTTTTATTTATTTATTTATTTATTTATTTATTTATTTATTTATTTATTTATTTATTTATTTTAAAAAAAGCTTTCAGAAGTCTCTGAAAACGCTAAGATGCATGATGACGTTAATTGACGTCCTGGGTAAGATAGCATGGGTAAGATAAGATTTTCCATCCCAGGGTAAAATCTCAGATATCCTTATCTGGTGTGCAAGAATTACCTGTCTATGACTGCCTCTGATTCTGCCAAAGTGACCAGACAACCATCTAGCAGTGGTACAAATACATCCTCTAGATCTGACACAACCAACATCTGTGGTTGAGCTAGACTTCCTTTCACATTGTAGAAGTGAATCTCCTTGGCATATGTGACAAAACCCACTCTGATCTCACTCTCTTCAGCTCCAACCTCCCTATAGAACAAAACACAATCTAGAAATCATGTTTCCTCAACCATAGGTTTGTATCAATAAGAGTATACAAGGGCAACAACTCAAGTAATATTTTGATGAGTCCTTAAAAAGTTAATCAGGTCAATTATCATCTATTTTCAGTTAGGCCAAATAAAAAAATAAAAGTGTTTCAGGTAACAGCCTGAAAATTTTAGGCAGGGTAGGCATACATATTTTTTCTATTATTTTCTTTTCTGGAAAAATATATATAAATTTATGCATTTTGAAAGGCGAAATGCCTTTCAAAATGCACGAAATTATATTTTTTTCCTGAATTTTTTTTAGGTTTCACCAGTAGATTAAGGTAGAGTCGGGCTACCCTACACACAGGTGTTTTATTTGACTTTACCACGTTTGAAGGCTGCAGCTGTTGCTCCTATTTTATTTAGATATATGGCTATTAAGATATGCTTGATAGATGGAAGGACTAACAGAAGGACTGAGGAGCCATAAGCAGTTTGCTCTCTAAATTATTTTCCAAGCTAGAGGCAATACTAATGACCTGTGCTGTTGGATCTGTCATATAATGCTACTTTTTACCCGTCTTTAACCCTTATGATGCTGGGTATTCAGTTTTTTTTTCAACTGCTTTTTTTTTTACCAATAATATTTTTAAAATTACTTTTAATTGTGCCTAATCTTATTTCTGGAAGAAACAAATTGTCTGCATTATATTATTTGTTGTTTGTTTTTATCAAATGAGGCCATGGAGAATCTGTCTGCATATGGATTCAGTTTCAATTTCTGGCTTTCTGAAGTGACTAGTAGGAGTATTTTACTACATTTTTGCGGAAAATTTCTTCTATCCATTTTTGTCGACATTCTAGAGCACTTGAAATGCTTTCTTCTGAGAAAATTACTAGACATGTTTCCAATATTTTAATCATAAAATGGTGCCGATCCTGAGGAGAAATAGATACCCAACTGTCATTTGTTTGTTTGATTTGATTCTTTGAGTCATGTCGAGACGGGTCTTCCTAGGTTGAACTTGTACTTAGCAGGGTTTATGTATCTTACTCAAGGACACAACGCAGTGCTGCCGGTGAGGCTTGAACCCGCAAAACAAGCACCCTATCACTGAGCAACTGCTCTCCCTATGAACCTACAAAATAGGGAAATGAGGCTTATGGTATGCAGTGACATTGTATGTAAATGCAAACCATTTTAGGGTGATAATGTATTAATGTATTAGGGTATGAATTCCATTTATTTTAAATTGCTTTTCAGATAATTTTAATTCAATGAGACAGTTCTTTTGAGCACCCACAACACATGTTAAACTGATGGATAAGGGAAAATCACAATTTTAGATAAAATTTTTCGCTTAGCTCGACCTATGAAAATAGACATAATCATTAAATTAATACTTACTTTGGTAAATTAACAAGTATGTCTTCTTTTAATCTTTGACATATCAAATGTACAAGGCCACTTTTTACACTGTTGTATGACACATCAATCATAAATAAAAATGCTGGTGCATTGGGCAGAACACTATTCTGTAAAAGAAATAAAATCAAGTGAGATCAATACTGGCCTTGGTCAAGCCTTGTATATCTGTACCATTGAATTTCATTTTTAACTCTTTGCCCCCTAGGAAATTTTTCATGCTCTTTTGTTACGTAGTCTGCTGATTTTTTTCAAAATCGACTTTTTAAAAAAAATCTTTCAGGAATACCATCTGAGTGTCAAATAGATTGGATCCAGATCAGGCCAGATCTAGTTCCAAACTGTTTGCAAAAGTTATCAGCAGATGACACTAGGAGGCAAAGAGTTAAACAAGATGTATAGTACTACAGAATTTGCCAAACTTAAAAGTATGCTACACACACATCTACCAACATAGACCAAAAACAATACGCCGCTAATCTTTGATACATGGGGCATTAACAAAGACACTATAAACATAGGAGCTTTTCTAGGTCTACAATCTTAGACAATATATTCAATTATGGCAAGGTTTAAATATTGTGCTTTCTTGTGCAACTAGTCTGGCATAAATTTTGAATCAAGCAAACTCCTCTTTGACTTTTTCACTTCTTTTACAAAATTATCAGTGTGCAAAAAGTGTGGGTCCAGATCAGCCAGTTTCTTAACCATCTGGTTGATCGAGATCTCCAATATTTGCTATACAACTAATTAGCAAGTGACACTAATTTCTAATTTGAGTTTTGAAACTACACACATTTAGCCCAATACCAAATTGACTGGATATCCATAACATGGTACTTTGGAAAATAGTGAAGACCCAGATAAAATGCTGCAGAACACTGTATTTCATCAGGGTCTTCACTGCTTGCTTTGATAAAATCAATCTTCAGAAACAAAAAAATTTCAATTTTAATATTCGAACTTAACTCTGTCTACTAGTGTCCTCTGCTGATAACCTTTGCAAATAGTTTGGACACAGATCAGGCCCACAAAATGTTGGGCCTGATCTCAGTGATCTGGATCCAAACTGTTTGACACTCTGAAGGTATTCCTGACAGAACTTTTCGAAAAAGTTGATTTTGAAAAAAAAAATCAGCAGACAACAAAGAAGCATACATTGATCTGTATGTAGACTGATTTTCAGTCCCCTTTACATTTCATATATAACATAGTAAAAAATCATGCCTCTCTGATAGCACTGGCCTTCTTAAACATAAGAGAGGTAGAAAAGGTAAAATAAATTTTATAAATCATAAAAAAAAATAATATAAGAAGGAGACTGGTACAAGTCTAATCTGTATGGGAAATTCCAGCAGTACAACAGGAATCAGCTAGGTACATACAAGACTTTAATTAAGAGTGTTAACGAAAATTTAATTTTCTTATTTCTTGACCAAAACATATGTTGTGGGTACTCAAAAGAACCGTCTCAATGAGACAGTTCTTTTGAGCACCCAAAACATATGTTTAAACTGATGGGTAAGAAATATTTACAATTTTACGCTGAAAATTTTTGTTTATCTAATCCTATGTACCTACCTTACAGTAATCTTTAGTAGCAACAAATTCATAAGAACCCAGACACAGTTCTGGTCTATCATAGCAATCTGTTCTCCGACCTGTGTGATCTAAATGTGCAAAATATTCATTTGGCACTGAAAAAGAAAATACAAATATGACTAATAAACAAAGATAAATGGTTTGTCAGGTAAGCCTGTGATTGTACACATATTTGTTTGCTTTGATGCTTGAAAAACAAGTCAATACTTGTCTAGTCATGTCTGACAGCATAGAGTTAACATGCCTTACAGCAAAGAGTTAACATGCCTTTAGAAAATGGTGTGTAATAAAAATGCAATTTTCTTATTTCTCAACCAAAACTTATGTTGCAGGTAATCAAACGAACTGTCTCAAGGTGAAGGTTCTTGAGCTCCCAAAACAAAAGTTAAAACTGATGGATAAAAAATATTCACAATTTCATGCTCCAAATTGTGTATATCTATGAGTTTACCTATCATTCGCTATTACTCGGCCTAAGAAGAAATTGAAACTTTAAAAATGGTTCATACAAGCTTTATGTGCAAAAATTAAAGTGTTTTTTTTATCTTCAAGGTTTCAAATTTAAGGAAAAACTAAAAAGTGATAATTTTAAAATATTTAATTGAAGACAAAAATCCTAATATTTGTGTCAGATTAATTCTTAGAAAGTTCCAGCTGATCAGGAGGATCTACACTTTTTGATCCATATCATGAATCAATAATATTAATGAGATGGAAATCAGAAAGTTGTAAAGTTTTTCCTTATAAGGTAGAATAAAGTAGAATAAAGTATGTAATATGTTACAACACTAGCCATCATAAACCAGCTATTTTTAAAGACTATTTTGGCCAGCTCATGAGATTTTGTTATCAAAAGCCACCTTTAAACGCCCATGCCGAGGTTACCAGCAGGGCTAGAGATCTAAATTTTGGTCAGAGCATTCATTTATCTACATCTATACTCTGTGTATGTGAGCAAACAAAGCTTGAGCCTGAGCTTTGGTTGCTCTAAAATGTGATAAGTACAGAAATCATTTAGAATCCAAATCTGTTTCTATCTTACCATCAGTAGCAGCACCACAGAAAACACACTGGAAGCGCCGACCACCATCAATAAACATCATATGAGGGTTCATATAAGCTTTACATCTTTTACATCGAACTGGACCAAGCTCACCAAGGTCTACTATTGGAGGAGGACTCTGAAATTATGGACAAAATGTTTATTGACCCATTCAGTACAATGGCGTATCCAGAACGCTGGAAAAGTTACGCACACTGAAGAGAGAATACTGGATCAAGCAGTGATTCTCTTCAATTGCATACCTTTTCAAAATGGGAACTTCTTTTAAAGGAAAGAATTTGCTCCCAGAGGGAGCGAATTCTTTCCTTTATTAGCAGTTCCTTATAGTAAGGAAAATCACTTTTATCACATTAAGTGACCTCCCATGAATGTTACTTTTTTAATTATGCACGTGCTTAACCTGCGTAATGGGTGCTACGCCAATGCAGTAGTTGAAAATAAGTTCCAGAAAACAAAGCAGTTGCAGTTGAGATGGCTCAATCAGGTATATCATCTGGATCAAAGCTGTTCATTTCCTTTTGCATTTAATTCAATGGGCTTTCCACTTTTTATGCAATACCCTCACGGTCCAAATAAAGCGCGCATTAACGCTAAATGCGAGTGAGAATTTCAAAATGCGAGGCCAAAATATTTGTACAAGCAAATTTTTGCACGTGCAAAAGTATTGATCAAAATATTGAATCCCAATCTGCTTGTGAAATCATCCAATCTACGCATAAAATCAATTTATTTTGTGTGAAAATAAAATAAAACAAAGTTGTTTTCCGTAGTGTTTATATAAAGCTGTTATGTCAAATGAGATTGCAGAGTGCAATTGGTAAAGCAACACGATGACCTACGAAGGTTTCCAAATGCAGCGTCTATAACTACCGGCGTACGATTGGATAAAATATTAGCTGTTCCAGTTATCAACCTCGCATAAACAGCTGAGTCATTGTCTGCGAAGGCGCGATACTCAAAGGATCAGTATTTGTTACGTAAAAAGCTTCCTATCGGAGATAATGCAGCTGAGTCGAACGGATAAATCAGAAAAAATTACAAATATTAATAAAATTATAAAGTAGATCTAGATCAATAACCATTCCCTTCAAAACTAAAAAGCATGAAGCTTTAGTTATCATTCATGGACAGTGGCTGTTTTTTCCGTAAAAGCAGCTATTGAAAATGCCATACGTGGATGGGCCTAGACAAGATACATGTATATGAAAACGAGCATGGCTTGCACTTTCGTCTTTATTAACGGAAAAAAATCTAGTTGATTTTCATTTTAGCCAGTAGATTTTTTTGTAACAAGCTAAATTTTGCTTGTGGCAAAAATACTTAAGTTCGGACCCTGACCCTTTTCAGTTTCAATAGACTCTTGAGTCTTAATTTGATCCAGTAAACGATAAAATCAACAAAAGTCACTGCGCACCACAAAATTTTCTAATCATATTAAATGTATTTCAGTTGCCAAAGAGTGCAGATTACAGACCCTGATGAATGGTACATTCTGCTGCAAAATGCGGCAGGTTAGAATTTTTGAATTAATATAATATTTCTATCCTTCAAGATTGTTTTTATCTATGCAAATAGTGGAGACCCTAATGAATGTCACATTCTGCATCAGAAAGCAGTAATACACCCAGGTATTTTATAGGCTACACATCATTTCCAAACTGGAAACTCTGGCCTAATGGACTCCAGCTTGACTGTTTTATGTGGCCTTAATGCGAGAAAACCTGTCTTTGGGGTTTGCGACATTGTAAACCTCAAACTGGCCTGCTCAACTACATAGACTATCTAGGATCTTGAAATTTTGCATGTAGCCAGTGTAGATATTATACTTTCCATAAAGGGAATAATAAAGGCAGTCTGATCTGTGCCTTTGTTTTTCACACACAACAATGTCAGGTTTTCTCGCAACAAGTTTGAAGACCCATATCATTTGTTCGTTTTGATTCTTTACGTCCCATCAACAATCTTTCAGTTAAACAGGGATGGGTCTTCCTGGGTTGAACTAAGCTAGGATAAATGTGTCTTGCTCAAGGACCAAAACGCAGCGACGCCGGTGAGGTTTGAACCCACGGTCCCTCGGTCTCGAGTCAAGCACTCACCACTGAGCTACTGCGCTCCCCCATATTATTTGAAAGTATTTACCTCCTCAGGCTGTAGCTTGGCAAATGGAGATATAGTTAATGCCATTGGTATATGACTGTTCTTCAACATATCCGAGGTACATGGAATATTGTACATGCTTGATCTCATAAATGAAGGATTGCAGTTGCCTGAAAGAAATGAAGATATAGTTAATGCCATTGGAGGACCATAAGGTGACAGCTCATGTTAAAGTAGGGAGCGCAGTGGCTCAGTGGTAGAGTGCTTAACTCGAGACCGAAGGGCTGCGGGTTCGAGCCTCACCGGCGTCACTGCGTTGTGGTCCTTGAGCAAGACACATTAATCCTAGCTTAGTACTGGTTCAACCCAGGAAGACCCGTTCCTTTATAACTGAAAGATTGTTGATGGGATGTAAAGAATCAAATCAAACAAAAAAAATCATGTTAAAGTAAAAAAAATTCAATTTTACCATGATCCAGTTTGCTAACATAGCGTTCCTATAACATTTTTACAGGGGAGACTCAGAGCTATTTTGCACTTGAATGCTGAAATGAGCAAATGTCTGTATATCAAACATACTGTTTTCAGTTTTGCTTGCACCTCATTGAAGAGTTTGACCACAGGGACATTTCCTATATGTTCAATATGTTTCAAAATTGCTGTATGTTCAAATTAATGATGGAAAACAGTTATCTGTGATTTAACCAATATATTGGAGTAAGTGACTTTGTGATTAACATCCCATCAACAGCTAAGGCCATATGGAGAGGGCCTTGGCTTAGAGTCCCATCTGACAGACTGGAGGAGCCAGGGATTGAACTTGAGACCCCTGGGTACAAGGCTGATGGTTTATTCACTACACCACGGCCACGGCCTCTATTATACTGGAGTCATTGATCATTTTCAAATGGGCCTTAATGCTAGCAAACCTGTCTTTGGGGCTTTGCGAACAACAAAGGCGCAGAACAGCCTGCACATTTATACAGTCTGATCACGCCTTTGTTATTCACTCTTTCTATACTTTCATCAAGCTAGTCTCTGTAGCTGAGCAGGTTGGTTTGTGTGTGACCTGGTCAGAAACCCCAAAGACTGGTTTTCTCATGTTCAAGCCCAAACTATGAACCAATAAGGTCTGTTGTGTACCTACCCTGGTCTTGCGTTAAGAAAGGTGTGGTCACCAATGGAGGGACAGTGCCTTTACCAGCAGTACTGAACACCCCACTACGATTACGCTTGTCATCTTCTATCACTTGTAGCTGAAATAAATATGAAGGGATCCTGTACTTATTGTTAAAAACAAGTGCTGACACATTTTTCTACTAAATCACCATTATTTTTCAAACAAAACAGGGGCCAGCTGATGAGATAAGCTCTTTGCCAGCTGGGTAATTTTACCCATACTTTTTTGTTGTCTGCTGATTTTTCAAAATCAGCTTTTTCGAAAAATTCTTTCAGGAATACAATCAGAGTGTCAAATATTTTGGGTCCAAACTGTTAACAAAAGCAGACAACACTAGTAGACAAAGAGTTAAAACATACATTTACAGCTATCTATGATATAAGTGGTCTGGAGTGCATTAGAATATATGCAGCAGACAAAAAGGATGCCATTTTCAGTCCAAAAAGTATTGGCCAGATGAGTTTTACATAAACAAGAAATAGAAACTTACAGGGCTGGGCATCTGATCAGGATCTAGTCTCTTCTGTTGAGGAGGTTGCATTGATGGAGCTGGTTGCATGCCTGGACCCCCTGGTCTTGGCTGTTGGGGACCACCAAACCCCTGATTGTAACCCTGGGGTGGATTCCCAAACTGGTCTGGCTGTTGGTAACCTGGCTGGCCTCCAGGGCCTGGGCCATACTGAGATGTGGGTGGAAATGATGGGGGCTGTCCATAAGCTGAAAAATAATGAGATATTAGATACCCATATCAACCCATTTAAGCCAAAGAAAATTTCCCACCAATATCGATTGGACCAGTCCATTTCCATTTTGAGAGTTGTTGGGTGGTATTTTTCATTTTAATCCAATTTTTTATAGAACATTCTTTAAGCCAACTGTGGAGCCCCTGATCAGACGATGCATTCTGTGGCGTCTGATCTGTGTCTGCACTGTTTGCCTATGTCTCACACAAAAGACGCTAGGCTTATATGGGCAGGGGACAAAATATTTTAATATTGCACTTGTCCTGCAGGATGAGTGACTTACAATTTTCACTTGTCCTGCAAGCACATGCACTTGTCCTTTAAAAGTCTATGCAATAAAGAACATAGGGGAGTTGTATGTAATATGACTTCCTCAACTTCATCGAGTAATTCTTCCCAAGCACTCCTTCTACAGGACGAGTGCTTTGGGAAGAATTACTCATCCTTTCTAGATTTCACTCGTAATTACGAGCGGACAAGTGGAATTTTTGTCCCCTGATGGGTTAATGGCAATACTTAATAGCAGGTGGCATTATCACATCACTTTTTGTATTTGAGTAAGTGATTTCATTAAACGATGTATATCTTTTTTTTCTACTGGCGAAAAGAAAAGCTTTTCAATACCAAGTGTAGAATCTCTCCAAAGCATGCAACATTTATGTCAGGTGCACTAGAAAATAACCTTTTCAACCATGAGACTTTTTTTAATATATAATATTTGCGAAGTTGAAAATACATGTTTAAAAAAAAAAATATGACCTACTTATGGCAGATCACTGTAGTTAACCATTTTCATTCTGATTTCCTGAACTATTGATACAATAAGTATGGAAAAGTCTATTTTGTGTTTTAACAGGTCACAATTCAAAATTTCTAAATGATGTAATTTATGTCCCTAAAGATTGTTTTTATCTATAACAGCAAACTGTGCAGATCCTGACAAAATTTTCATCTGGGTCTTCACTGTTTGCCAAAGTATCTGTTTATCGGTATCCAGAATTAAAAACTTATTTGACCCCAAAAATAACTAATATACACCTTAATTCTAATTGTAATGTAAATAACTTTTAAAGTACTCTGTGTGGGCTTCTAATCCTGAGCATGTGGACTAATTAGCTTGATGATACTCCCAGACCTTTAGATAAAGTGTGTAACCGAAAATAATTTTCTCATTTCTCAATCAAAACATATGCTGTGGGTACTCAAAAGAACCGTCTCACTGAGATCATTCTTTTGAGCACCTAAAACAAATGTTTAAAATAATGGTCAAGAAAATGATCGCAACTTTCCGCTCAAACAGTTTCCTTATCTGGACCTATCTGCTTCACTAAGTTAATGGATTGACAGTATTATTTGTTTGTTTTGATTCTTTACATCCCAGTCAACAATTTTTCAGTCACATTGGGACAGATCTTCTTGGGATGAACCTGTGCTAATCAGCGGATTAAGTGTCTAGCTCAGGGACACAACACAGTGACTCTGTCACGATGAGACTTGAGGTACTACAGGCCTCCAGATAAGCGTGCGTATTGGAAAACTATTTTCTTTATTTCTCATCCAAAACATATGTTGTGGGTACTAAAAAAAACGTCTCATTGAGACGGTTCTTCTGAGCATCCAAAATACATGTTTCATTTGCTGGGTAAGAAAATAATTAAAAATTTACGCTCATAAAAGTTCCTTATCTGGATCTATGGTACTAGTTACCTGGTGAGTTGGGTCCAGAAAGGGATGTTGGTGGTGCACCATAACCTTGTTGTGATGGTGGTCTCATTTCCATGCCAGGAGGAGCGGCATTATAACCGTGAGTTCCATCAACTGAGCCACCCCTGTAGGGAGGGTTCCCCATACTTGTTGGTGGACCCATGCCACCTGGTCCTGGCGGTTGTCCCATGCTGGTGGGTGGTCTCATTCCCATGCTGGTAGGAGGAGCTGACATACTTGTGGGCGGAGCTCCCATACTGCTTGGTGGACCCATACCTGAAGATGTGGGCGGAACACCCATTCTTGGAAGAGCACCCATACCTGGTGGAGGCATTCCCATGTTGGTTGGTGGAGGTCCCATTCCCATATTTGTAGGTGGCATCATGCCCATACTTGTGGGTGGGTGCATACCCATACTTGTGGGTGGGTTCATGCCCATACTTGTGGGTGGGTGCAAGCCCATACTTGTGGGCTGCCCTGCTCCAGGGCCAGGTGGTGGACCCATGCCAGTGGGCTGTTGACCCATACCCATAGGACCAGCACCCATGTTGGTTGGTGTTGGTCCTCTCCCTGGCTGATTGTAACCTTGTGTAGTGCTTGGAGGGACGTTTCCCTGAAATACAAAAAGTCTCTTAGAATGCGGGGTAATTTTGCATACTATTTTTTGTTGTCTGTCTTGTTACAGTAAAGGTTATGAGAAGACAAAAAAAATCGTAATTAGCAGGTAAAGGTTTTAAAACTATTTCTTCTTGTAAAATTAAGAATTGAAAGTTGTTTTTCTGCGTTTCCCTGAGTCATGAATAGTCAGGAAAATAATATCTAATTTGATGTAATTAAAACGACATTTCATACCTCAGTGAAACGCACAAAAATAACTTTCAATTCGTATAATTACAACTTCTTCCGCTATTCTTTCTCTGAAGTATGTTTTAATTATGTTTTCCTTAAAACTACATTTCCAGTTAATAACATTGCGTGCATTTAGACTATGACGTGCACTATGATGTGTATGTAAACGTCACGGCGTTCAAAGAACCAAGATGGCGCTGAGGTCTCATTAGACAGCTGATTGGCTTGAATACTGTTAAATTAAGCATCGTATGTGAGTTAATCTTTGCTTTTCTACCTGAAATATCTCTGTAAGTGTAAAGTAAAAGTGTAAGTAGTTACAGACAATCAATTTCTCTTCATAGATGCATTGCACAGTATTACAAACGAAGTTCTGCCGTGGATGTCCCCGCCCCTCATTAATACAGGACGTTCATTGATATATGAAATGCAGGTCAATACGATCAGATGACTGTTCTTGACCAATCAGATTTAATCCTTAAGGGATCTCAATTAACGTTATGACAGTTGTAATTAACAAATAATAATAGTACTGTACTGTAAAAGGACAGCATAAAATTGTTAGTCCTTTGTTAGTTCTCTGTTTCCCAGCCATATTTTTATTGCTACTTGAAATCCTCATGTACCTGTTGGCTATAGTCATCCTCTGCTACAATATACAGTCGAACTTTGGTCGCTCGAACTCGCCTGTCTCGAATACCAGGGATCGCTCGAACTCGTTCGTCGGTCCCGGCAATTTCCCTATACATTTAATGTTAAAATACACCCCAGGCTCGAACAGTGATGGCTCGAACTCTCGAACTCAGAGCACGGTCCGCAGGGCGATTTTTCATGTAAAACCGCTATGATGGCTCGAACCAAATATTTCTTTACATGAATCAGTCACACACTTGATTTAAGTTCATTAATATTTCCATAAGCGCTCCGTGACAATGATGATTTCACCCTTGGGTTACCTAACTGGCGAGCGGAACGTGTGAAGCAATTAGCGGCAATTTACCAGATCAAAGATTTGAGTAAGTTCTCACTTGTCACCACTAAGTAGGGCGGCCGAAAATGATTGAAGACAATTAATGAGATGTTTTGTAATCAAGAATTGCGTGTCAAAATGAGTAAAACATGCCTGGCTGGATAAAGAAAGGCATCGGATTGTGCGGCGGTACAGTCTGATCCGCGTCTTTTCTGTAAAAATCCTGAGGAGTTTGTCACTTTTTTCATGTTTTATTTGTTGTTATTCATTGAAACTTGCACATTGTGAATAAATAATAAGAAACAAACTTTTTTTTTCGTTTATTGTTCTAAAGGAAACGATAAACAACCAAACATAAACTGTAGCGACACATAAACAGGAACATTCACCCACTAGAAGAATAGCAGTTAAGCTTACTCGATAGCAAATGCATTGATCAGCCTGCGCATATGCGCATGCTGATAAATGTATTTACTTTCAACAGGTTCATATGCTTACACATGCGGCTTATCATAGGGTTTTTGATCAGTGACAGGTGTCACGTGCGCTTTGCAACTTTGGTCGATAACAAACCTGATGTCCGTGATGACATAGAGTACACATGAACCAACTTGAAAATTGTCAGGCTAGGTATCGCTCGAACACATGGATGGGTCGAACTCGCACAGACGGTCCCGACGAGTTCGAGCCAACGAAGTTCGACTGTAGCAGAGGTCAGCTCCGATTTGAATTTAACATCTAATCTTTCTTTTGGTTTGATACGATGAACTTGGGACGGTCCATTGTATAAATCAAGGGGTTTCAGGTTACAACTTCTTTTCTTACTCTGAAGATCATTTTTGTCTTATTAAACATTATGCAGCATTTCATCTGGGTCTTTACTGTTTGCAAAAGTACACCTAGCATTAAGAAGTCAGTTAAGTTTTAGTGAAGATGATATTGGTTTCTTGCAGAAAGAGACGAAAGTACAACAGTCACATTTTAAGAACAAACAACTAGCTACTGTCTATGCAGAGTGTAGTTAAATGAGATATGAGCTGCGACATGAGATTTCCAACAATGTGGTATGTGCAAACAGCAAAGGCTCAGACCAGCCTGCGCATATGCGCAGGCTGATCAGCCTTTGCTAGTCGTTTGAAAATTCTATGATTGTTAAGCTACTGACCGAACAGGATTTGGAGTATCTAAGCTTAAAAGGAGGCTGAGCAGGTTTGTATGAGTCTACACTTGTCAAAATGCCACATTGTTGGAAATCACATGTCACGGCTCATATAGTTCTGTTTCACCCTCGCTGAAATATCACATAAAAACAGCTACTCTCAATAAATGAATATACCTTTTATATATGCTAAACTTAATTTCCATTTTTTTCTGTCCGCTTTTATTCCCAGGGTAAATAATTTGAACAGAGATATTTTATTCTATTGTAGCCTGTTGCTAGGGGTGTTTCATTTGGAACTTTCAGAAGTTATCCTTATGATGGCAATTTATAAATACATTTGACATGCAAATTGTGCGTTATAACACAGAAATTCATTCCAATACATATATCGGATACCAATATCCAGTTTTCTGATAAAACCCAGTACCATTGCACATGATCACTAGCTAAAGACTATGTTTGTTTGTTTGTTTGTTTGATTCTTTACGTCCCATCAACAATCTTTCAGTTATAAAGGGACGGGTCTTCCTGGGTTGAACCAGTACTAAGCTAGGATTAATGTTCTTGCTCAAGGACACAACGCAGTGACGCCGGTGAGGCTCAAACCCGCGGCCCTTCGGTCTCGAGTCAAGCACTCTACCACTGAGCCACCGCGCTCCCTACTAAAGACTATGTATACATTTACTATATAATATTACATAAAATTCTTACCATCCCTGGAGGTCCTCTGGCTGGAGCTCCTGACAAATTCATGTTACCCATCTGATTTGTCATCTGTAAAAGGAATCACAATTGTTAACTTCCTTCTTGAGTCAACAGCATTTGCAAGACAGGGTTCATATAGGCAATACTATGTAAAAAAAATAGGCAATACTATGTAAAATAAACAATACTATGTAAATTGGCAATGCTATGTAAAATTCTAAAGCCTTATCAAGGACCATGAATGAAACCTACAGCTTTCATGGACTACAATTTTATGAAAAATGCTGATGTGGACTTTAAGCTAGACAGTTGTACCAATGAAAATTAATTAATAGAAAATTGCATACATGCTCAAAGGTTCGATTTGGCTTTTCCTGCACTTTTCATGTCTGATTAAATTTACAAGGATTTTTGAAGAAAGCCCTCCATATTCAAGCAGTTTTAGGGTAGAGGGGAAAAAATTCGATAGGAAAACATATGAGTCAGGACATGATATTTTGGTACTTACGGCAAAAGCCAGCAGCTAAGGCTCAGACAAGCATACACAAATGTGCGAACTCGAGCATTTGCTGCTTGCACTCACTGGATAGGGATGTAGATGGATGTTGAAGAAATAAAATGAGTCTGTAGCCCACAAAATAGCCATGCATTCTAGATTAGGGGTGCAACAATATGCCAAAAAGCGTATTATGATAAACTGCGATATGGAAAACCCACATTGCGAAATATATTACGATACATCTTATACCTATATATTACAGTAGTATTTCTGTCTGTTACTGTTCTCATTTCATGACTGTGCTTTTGTAATATCCCTAACAAGATTAGCAAAACAAACAGCTAATCTAAAGGATATTTGAATTCAAATATTATCACTATATGATGCTTCTTTCTCATAATATCTGTCCTAGTGTGATGTTGGTGTCCATCAACTTTAGAATGATGAAAAAAAAAAACATTCAGCCCTTAATCCCAGTAATATCCACTGTTTGGTATTAAAGTGATGACATTTACTTCACTACTCTGATTTTTGTAACTTTTTTTTCATTAAGCTAAACTTTAACTTTGAAACTCAAATAGATACACACATCCATATATGCTTTTGCTATGTTTGCAGAGTTTTTCTTTTAAAAGTTCAACTTGTTGCAGTTGAATTGTTCCATAAATTGTTTAGACATCTACTTGCTATCAGTCAAATTTAAAGGACTTGTACAAACATTTAGGTTGCTAGTTTATGGTGTTGCAGATCTTGCTTTAATTTACTTTAAATTATGATTTTAAATACAAATGCCACATTAATTGCTTCGTGTGGGTGGGGTATTTTTTGGAAGAGATCGTTGTTGAATTTTAAAAAACAATGGATAGATGTTAGCCCCTATTTTTGGAAGAAAAACATCATGCCTAATGAATAAATGTAAAATTAAGTTTAGAAACACTGTTCTCCAGTTTTACAAACAAAATTCAACAAATATAGTAATGCATTGTGGAAATAATGAAAATTTGGCAGTAGACTGACCGGACTTTTTTTTCAAGATTTCAGTTACTTAGATGATCAACCGTACAGGTAATTACTATCGTCCAGACAAATTTTCATCCGTGTGTAACTGAGCGGGTGCTAAACTTTATAGGTGATTTCACAGAAAATAATTGATGTTTTCTTGCATTTTATAGGGGAAATGGAGCTTATTTACTGTACAGCTAAAAGTATATCATAATACGATATCTATTTAGAGCAAATTGTGGTCTACCTGTATATTGTTGCACCCCTAATGCATTCATGTTTGAAAGGTGACTTTAAGCATGTGCAATTCCTTTATCACACTATGTTTGGGATCCATAGGAATGGACCTGATTAATAGGAATGGACCGTGTTATAAGTGAATCATATTGTAAGGGATAAATTTACAAATAAAATATAGGAAAATTATCATATTATAATCATTTTCCTATGATTCCTTGTAAAAAAATCCATGGTAAAAAATTTGGCCGCCAACATGACTGTGTTATATCCTAATCCGTTATAATGAGGTGGGTTATAAAGGGACTGCACTGTACCAAAGTCTCATGAGCTGGCCCATATTTTCCTTTGGCCGGATGTATTTTCAGGCCTGCGTACCAGAAAAATAATTTTCTTATTTCTCAACCAAAACATATGTTGTGGGTACTCAAAAGAACCGTCTCAATGAGACAGTTCTTTTGAGCACCCAAAACATATGCTAAAAATTATGGGTATGAAAATAGTTACAATTTTACGCTGAAATTTTTTGTTATCTAAACCTATGTATTTTAGACTCACCTGATTGGTTGAAACTGGTGGTCTTTGACCTGGCACCATCTGTGGGTTAGGTCCCCTTGGCATTCCCATCTGGCCAGCAGGCCCAGGTGGAGCTGGACCTCTCGGTTGAAACATACCAGGACCACCCATTCTAACAAAAAGAAAGTAAACTGGCTTTCTGAGAAAACAGATGTCCAACCACCATCAAAACAAGTGTACATGTAATAGTATATTATGATTTATTGGTCAGGCCAAGAAAAAACTAGAGCGCGCAGTCGATGGGGCGTCATCGCAAATCCCCACGCTAAAGTTTTTGACTCCCCCAGCACCCTGCAGTCCCTACCCGGGGCATGACCTTGGCAACAGAATGAAAATTCTGTTCAATATATTTTCTATCTTTTATTTGTGAGAACACACACAAAATTTTGTATAAAAATCTTTGAAATTGACATGGTAACCGAAATTTAATGATATTTGACCTTTGACCTCACCCCAAGGTCACCAGTTTGACCCTAGGATAAAAATTTTACTTGCATTCTCTTTTGCTCATCATCCCCGTCGATTTGATATACCACATGACCATGTTTGAAAAAAAAAATTTTTGCCCCCCTGGGCACCCCCAGCGCCCCAAAGACCCACCCCTGGGGCATGACCCAGGGGTCAGAATGAAAATCCCGTCTGATATGTTTTGTATCTTTCATTTGTGAGAACACACACAAAGTTTGGTACAAAAATCTGTGAAATTGACTTTATAATTGAAATTAAATGATATTTGACCTTTTGGCCCCTCCCCAGGGCCCCAGGGGGCGGGGCCAAAAAAAATGTTGACGCTGCACGCCCCATTCATGTCAGTAACTCACACACAAAATTTGGTTGAATTTCGTCCAATGGTTTAGGAGGAGATAGCGTAACGGACAGACGGACGGACAGACGGACGGACAGACGGAGGCGATTACAATATCCCCTTCGCTTTTTTAAAAGAGCATGGGGATAACAACCGGGTTTCTGATGACCCGACCGCCACTATCCGCCAAACCCCGACCCAAAAACTTTTTCCCCATTCATCTTGAAATTGCCGTTTTTCGCACATTTCAGTGCATTTCGGTATGTAGAAATGCTGACATAACGGCCATGGCTAACAATTCTATCATGCAAACAGTCACAATACTCACTATATCTTTTCAAATGATGGTGCATCACTAATCGCAACTTTTTCAAAAATAATCAACTTTTTTGTGAGATTTAAAGCAGGCCTTCAGATTTATGGTGGGCATGTGTCATTGTCCCATGATTTCAAAATATGGCCCATCACTTTCCAAGGCAGTGGGCCCAGTGGACCCACCCTTTTTAGTTGTGAAAAAATCTCCTTTTTATAAAAAAAATATACATCTTACAGCGAGTCTACGAACGCCACAAAACAGAAAGTACATGTAGGTAGTCAATTCAGTAAAACATGTCTTAAGCAGCCACTCAAAAAAGATAAAACAAAGATCAAAATAACAAACGGTATCTTAATGAAGGTCAAAGTATTGCAGAATGCTCCCCTTGGAGCATTCTGCAATACTTTTGACCTGCATTAAGCCATAATTGGTCTTGTTTTTTGAGTGGCTGCTTAAGACAGGGTTTACTGTATAATAATCAGCAGTCAATATACATATATGCATAAAAGTGTCCTTGTCAGTGTGTAGGTAAAGTATACCACCCAAATGTCAACTGTGGTTAGTTTGATATGCTCGGGGCCCATCATTTCAGAAAATGACCCACCTTTTTTTGCTCCATGGGTCACTTCGGCCTACCAATCTTGAAAAAAAATCTGAAGCCCTGTTTAAAGTAAATTTAAGTAAAAAAATGATTAACAAGCGGACAAATGATCATTTATTTATGTGGCTGCAGCTTGCTCTAAGAAATTTCCAATAAAAAAGACCACTCTGTGGGATTTGGAAAAAAAACTTTTTCCGACTGACCTTTTTTCAAGGGTCATCAGAAACACAGGTAATTTTTTTCTTGGCCTCATTTGTCTACCAGTTCAGGAGATACAATGTTACATGATAACATCCAGGCCTCCAGATATCATAAAAGTGTGTGATTAACATATAATTTTGTTCTTTCTCAACCCAAACATGTGTTGTGGGTTCTCAAAAGGTCTGGTGCTGTATTTCATTTTTCTCCACAGTACCATGATGCACCCAAAGAGCTACACTACAAATATTTTCATATAGATAAAAGAACAATATCCATAGGTCCAGATACATAGGAAATTTTATCTGCGTAAATTTTTACTTATTTTCTTACCCATTAAATTAAACATGTGTTCTGGGTGCTCAAAAGAACCGTCTCATTGAGACGTTTCTTTTGAGTACCCACAACATATGTTTTGGATGAGAAATAAAGAAAATAATTTTCCAATACGCACACTTATCTGGAGGCTTGCAATATCAACAAAACTATCCGGGCCAAAAGGTTATAAAACTTTTTTCATGCTCACCTCAACTGGGCATGTAATTTAAATTGCCCATAAAACGTAAAATGGTTAAAAAAGAGATTTCTGTCTTTAAAAAACTCAGATGCTGTACTTGGCATTTTAATATTTTAACATTTATGAGCAGGATAAATTTCATGCTTGGTTGGGTTGAGCATGAAAAAAGTTTTATAACCTCGAGGCCAGGTCTAGGAGTCATTTAATATAAGCTGCCATCTGTATCGCATACAGACAATAAATTATTAACTAGTTATATTACCTTGACTGATCTCCTTGGGGTCCACTGCCAAACTGCCCTGGAACAGGCCCAATATGAGGTCCGTTAGAAATAGGGACCGACTTAGGAGCACCTCCAAACTGACCAGCCTGACCAGGACCTGAAGTTGAATGACAGAATCATGCTCAGTAACATGTCACCAACACATAGTTGACTAGTGAAACCTTCCATCTAGTTTGATGTACAGTAATAAGGTTTGAATCGAAGGTCAACTTGAGGTTTTCTTTAGCTCTGACTATCTGTTAGTTGTGAGCCCTTTTCTTTGTTACATCATATCATGCTCACTATTTTTGTCCAAAATACAGCCGATACCATCAAAATATGGGTCTGCTGTCAGGGATTTTTTCAACTTTTTTGGGAAGGTGCCATAGGGCCTTTTGCTTTGGGAAATTTTCGGCATTTTAACCGAAATTGGGAAAATTTCTTCATTCATTTTTATATAGTATTTTCTTAAACAGGGTCGCTTAAACTGCATTGAATCACTCTTATTTCTGATCATATGCTTTATTTTGATTAAAAGTCCATTGAAAATGAAGGCAATTTGTAAACTATATTGATTTACAAAAATGACCTTCTGATTGGGAATTTTTTTGTTCAAATTGGGGAAAAATGTAGGCATTTGCCATTGGGACAGGGGCCTTATAACGGCCCCTGAGACACCCGAAAAAAATCCCTGGCTGTGGACATCCTTTTCCGCACTTGTTGAAATTGGCTACATCTGATGATGCCTATGGCCACCAAACTATCATTTTCATGTGTTAATACTGTGTTTTGTTTGTTTGTTTTTGTTGCTTTACGTCCCATGTCAACAGCTATGGTCATTGCGGGACGGTCAGTTCACTTAACCACACTTTTTCCTGGGCAGGCTTGAGCAAGCGGTTAACCAGTAATTTGTGCACATATTTTCGCTTGTAACTGACAACAACCCTTCTTGAATAAATCAGCGGAAGGGAGGAGAATGACCGTAGAAATTATTTCATGATCAATCTCCACGAAAGTATGGTACCGGACCGGGATCGAACTCGCGACCCCTGGATCTGCAGTCAGACATGTTACCGACTGCGCTACGCGGCCCGGTGTTAATACTGTGAATACATGTCGTACATGTTAGCTAGTGTTAAAAATTTTATAGACCAATTTTAAGAAATATATACACAGCATTGTAAATAACAGTTTACAAATGAAAACATTCTCACATTACTGAAATATACCAAATATATTACATACCAACAGACCTACACTTTTCTATTTGGGCCACGTCGCGACAAAACCTGTCTTCGGGGTTTCCGAGAAAGTGAATTTCAAACCAGCATATTCAGCTACAGAGACCAGCTAGAAAATTGAAATTTCGCTGGTAGCAAGTCGAGATATGATACTTTCCAATGAGCGAATAACTAAGGCGCTGATCAGACTGTGCGGATGCACATGCTGGTCTGCGCCTTTGTTGTTCGCAAACCACCGAAGACAGGTTTTCTCGCGTCGAGGCCCATTTGATATATGGTCATGTAAGGGGAAACAAACATATTTTTTATGTTTCTGCCAATTCCACAGCTGGTAGAATTTGTTTCAATGAAAAATTGGTGAACTTGATACATGAAAACCACTTTTTAGATGCTCACAGGTATGTACCTATAAAACATGGTTTGGGAGAATTTAAGAAATCTGGATCCCAACTCTCTGAGATATTTAGTTTGATTTGATTCTTTACATCCCAGTCAACAATTTTTCAGTAATGTCGGGATGAGTCTTCCTAGGTTGAACCAGTACTAAGCAAGGATTAATGTGTCTTGCAGAAGGTAACAACGCAGTGACACTGGTGAGACTCGAACCCATAACCCCTCGATTTCAAGTCAAGCACTCTTCCACCGAGCCACTGTGCTACCTCTCTGGGGTATGCTTTTCTGAGATAACAATGATTCAAGGTATGCAACTTACCAGTCATTGGTTGACCATTTAACATTGGTGGCCTAGCCCCACCCATCTGTCCTGGAGCTGGCCCACCCATCTGTCCTGGAGGTGGCCCACCCATCTGTCCAGGAGCCGGGCCACCCTGTGGTCCAGGTGGTCCCATGTTTGGCTGATTACCATAGTTAGGAGGAGGTCCCTGTCCATACTGGCCAGGGAACTGAGGGTTCATCATAATTAACTATCCGGTAACGGTGTACCTATAATATAAACATATCAGAACGGTTGTATATAATATGGGCTGCAACGCGAGAAAACCTGTCTTCAGGGTTTCCGACAAAGTGTCTTCAAACCAGCCTGCTCAGCTACAGAGACTAGCTAGAAAGTTGAAATTTTGCCTGTAGCAAATTTGGATGTGATACTTTCCAAAAGGCGAAACACAAAGCGTGAAGGCGCTGATCAGACTGCGTGGATGCGCAGGCTGGTCTGCACCTGTGTTGTTCTCAACTCTCCTAAGACAGGTTTTCTCATGTCGAGGCCCATATTAATACAGGCTTAATTTTGCATTAAGGTAAATGTTCTAAAATTTGGAACACCAATTGATTGCCAAACGGCTTAGATAAATAATTAAATAGTACAGACCCAGATCAGACTGGTTCTGAAGAAGCAGTCTGATCGGGGCCTTCCCTGTTTGCTATTCGGACAAGCAGTTGAACTGCCAATATTTTTTTAAAAACAAAACAACAACTATGAACACTGAACAGAAAAATAACTCTACAGAATGGGTTCTATATATTCTGCATTCTGGTGCATTCTAGGGCCCGTTGTAGCCTTTTCAATTTTGGTATTTTGGGGGCAAATTAAGAAAAAGAAAATAGAAAAATTATATTGATTCCAGTTTTGGCTGAATCTGCAGATGTTCGAAGCCATCGATGGCCTACATGTAGGTGTATTTTTCAATATCTATCTATTGATTACTGCCGCATTAAATTATTTCGCTAGAATCTCCCTTCAGAACAAAGCAGTTACATCCAATATTTGCAGTCTCTTAGCATTACTTTAGTAAAATTTTGTACCAGAAAACACGATTTTGTTTTGTTGGTTGGTTGGTTTTGTTGCTTTACGTCCCAAGTCAACAGCTATGGTCATTGCGGGACAGTCAGTTCACCTAACCACACTTTTTCCTGGGCAGGCTTGAACAAGCGGTTAACCAGTAATTTGTGCACATACTTTCGCTTGTAACTGACAACAACCCTTCTTGAATGAATCAGCGGAAGGGAGGAGAATGACCGTAGAAATAATTTCATGATCAATCTCCACGAAAGTATGGTACCGGGCCGGGATCGAACTCGCGACCCCTGGATCTGCAGTCAGACACGCATCTGTAGCCAGACACGTTACCGACTGCGCTACGCTATTTTGTTTTGTTGCTATTTTAAACACACAACTGTGTTGGTAGCCAATAGCCATTTTTGACAAAGGGAGACTAATATTGCAAGTCCAGAACAAGTTCCGTTTTAAGTAGAATAGAACAGAATTGTTTCTTTTTCTCCACGAGAAAACGGATAACGAAGTTGCAAATCTCTGATTTAAATGCAGATTAAAATCCTTTTTACTAACAAGTTCCTGTTATTGAATAAATTTAGTCACAATATCAAATTTTAAGGGAGATTGAGATCGATATAGGTGAAAATCGGAAGATCGCCAATTTTCTCCTTAGATTTGCATGAATCACATAATCCTCAAAATCGGACCCCAGATCAGCGGAACTATCACATCCCTGTTTTATTATGTTGATCTTTTTATTAGCCATTGTGGTTCGTAATGAATAAGTCAGTGATTGTTAACATTTGATGGGCATATTAGTGGTATGTGATGTCAGTCTGTAGATTATAGGTCCATGACATTGGTCTGTAAATGGTCCGTGGAGATAGTTTGACTGGGTCCGATGTGAATGTAATTGGTCTTTGGAGAAGAAAATGAAAACACAACAAAAAATTATCTCATTCAGGGTTTGTGCTAGGATTTATTTTTCTTTCGCCACAATTTTCGCCAATCAGATTTTTTTTGTGCCATTTTCTTAAACTTAGACCAAGATTTTTGGCTTTTTTTCGCCAAAAAGAGCCACTGGTTTTCGGGCATTTTTCGCTAAAAAGTCTTCTTTCTTTAACCCCCTTAATTCTGGTATATTATTCTATACACATTGCTACAATAACTATGGAGCAGTCCATTTTGTATTTAAAGCAGTTGACAGTCGTTGAATTGATGTATATTTGTACCTGAAGATAGTTAATTTTCTTAACAAACAGGGCAGACACTGATGAAATGCCACTCTTTGGGTATTCTCTGTTTGCCAAAGTACCTGTTTGCAAGTATTCAGAATGAAAAGGATTAACCACCCATTAAACTCTTTTAACAGCTAAACTTTACTGATGTTGTTCATTGTACTTTGCACATGGTGTCAGCAAAAAAAAATAATAAGACTGTGATTTATAGACTACTCTTGGTCTTTCCATAGTATATGGGAAACCTCCATTCAGTTTAAAAACCTGAACGTGAGTAAGGATTTTTAACATTAACAAAGATCTGGCACAATGAATAGTATATATGACGCCAATATTGATTTTTCTGCCGCTTTTTTGCTCTTTGGTTTTAGTAATTAAAAGTTTGCAATCAATATTATTCTCGCTAGAATATAAAATTATAAAATACCTTTATTAAAAATGTTTAAATTTGGAAAATATATGTTAAATAAATCAAATAACTCAATTAAATTAAGTTTGCTAAATATATTGTAACAAGGGAGCTAACTCAAAAATGTTAGGGGAGAGCACAATTGCAAATTTTTATCTCAGACACAGGTCCAAGTTTTTTACGATCTTTTTTTCTGACAAAACAGATTAAAGAAAGCCATAACATCATCTACCTTATGAATAAAGGTTTCTGTTTAGAACTGATAGGTTCACGTATCTGAGACTGTCGAGAAAAGCACTTTGAACAGTGTGCGTTACTCTGTCTTGAAGAGAGAAGTAATCTTCGGTGTTGTCTTGCTACTGACAGCATTTTGCGAAATGCGCGGATCCTTTCGCATGCCTGGTAATGTCTGGTGGGTGATGCTGTCAGATGAAAGAATGGCACAATGAACAACATGCAAATATTTCCCCTTTCTCATTATGCTTGATGAAAAGTGAGCTTGAAAGTGACCCTTTATTTTTTTCTTCTCGCGGACGGCGATGTAGCGGTCTTTTCAACATGATTTATAGAGTTACGGATTCGGAAAGCTAATGACTATTATTATTGACCACAATATGCAAAGATGGCATGGTGATGGTGCAGTTTATTTCATTCACAGTATGACACCATGTATAGTATGGTCTGTCATTCTGACCGTTACCGGTAGCAACTGTTAAAAGTGCATGCCGATCGCCGCAGGCTAGCAGCTCCTTTCCAGGTTTGACTCTATCAGCTACTGTGGTCGATAATTAGGCGTTAATTGACAATTAAGATATACATTGATGACCATTAAGCGGCACGAGGCAATGATTTTAAGTCGGAGGAGATGTTCCGACGCCAGACAAAAATTTTCGCCCTGCGATTTTTCTTTCGCCAATAGTTGTCGCCAAATTCATATTTTTTGCGCCAAATTTATCATTTCTTCGCATTTGGCGATAATGGCAATCGGTAACGCGAACCCTGTCATTTAAGATCTACAATCCAGGCATTTTATTATTTTTGACGATCAAAGTTGGCGTTGAGTTTGGGTGACGTTATCAAATGTAACATTAGTGTTCTCTGACAGAAGAAGTCCATGGCCGTCATTGTTTTGTCCTATCAGTCCATGAATATTAGCCCGTGATTTGTACTTTAGTCCCTGGTTTAATGGTAGTCCTTAACCAGTCCTTGTCAACCACCCTGAATGAGCGATTGAAAAAATGAAAGTGTGGTCAGGTGGTAACATGAAACATCTATTGAAAGTATTGGAACTGAATTGCTGATGGAACCAGTAAACATACAAACAACTTGATCGCAGTTCAAACTGCCTGAAAAGGAATATATACCAACTTTAAATCCGTATGTATGCTGTTGACAGATGACAAGAGCAAAATTTTCGAGAACGCAAACACCGGTTAGAAAATATCACCGTTCTGTCACTAAACTGTCGTCTTTTGACTTTTAGAACAACTCACCATAAAGTTTTGGGTATCTAAAGTGTCACGATAACCATATATAGCAGTAAATTTGTAAATTTTGACCAAATTTTGCAAAAACACGACGACAAAATCGAGACTTCACTTGCCACGTCCAGAAAGACAACTTCCGTTGGCGCCTGCGCAATCGGTGCCACGTAAGAATTAACTGTGCAAATCACCAGTTTGTGAAACTTACTATGTTAAAACCAACCCACGTCACTCTTTTTCATATCTAAACTCGATTTTTTATGTTTTTCACATTGATTTTCGGCGATAACTTTTTTATTATTAATTTTAGCCAACTGTGTTCGCGACGAAAGTTGTAGAGAAAAATTAGCGCCGATTTCTCCAAGAGGTCCAAAGTTTCTGGCACAAACATATTTTTGTGTACATAGATGAAGATTTTGCAATAAATTGAATTCAGCCCAATTTTCTAAGTCTTTTATTGACAGGTAAATTTCGTAGAGGCGTGACAGAAAGGGTTCGTCTCAAAAGAATATTGACAAGCGGTGTCAATACAGTTATTCAACGGATGTTTATAGCATAAACCTGCCGTATGTAGACTCTAGAATGTACCGTACATATTCAGAATCTACTCTGAGCATGATTATTTGTAAGTTCAGAAGCTGTGATATCGCATGACGCACCATTTTTCTCTTATGCACGTGCTCCTAAACGGACTGTTTCGAGATGACCCAACTAGCTTAACGCACGGGCGAATCGGGCGCGATTTCCAATATATTTGAACAAGCCATCCATCGCCTTTCTTATTGAATCGGGGCGGTGCAATGTAACTTTTTGACTGACATATTTGACTTAGTTTATTTGCGCTTTGCTTAAAATGCTCGAAGAGTGCATCTATGCGCAGAGTTAATTGCAGCATCTATGATGTTAGAACCGCTTGGAGAAGTTGGCGCTAATTTTTCTCTACAACTTTCATCGCGAACACAGTTTACTAAAATCAATAATAAAAAAGTTATCGTCGAAAATCAATGTGAAAAACATAAAAAATCGAGTTGTTTTTTTTTTTATGTGCATTATGTTTAATTCACATTTTCCCCCGGTTGAGGGGCCTTTTATAAAATTTGAACTTGATCTATGTGAATAAAATACAGACATATTCATATAGAGCGACAATGAAAGTGGTTGTGGAAGGTGAACAGTCAAAAAGTGTTACTGTGGAATCTGGGGTGCCCCAGGGCACAGTCCTGAGACCTCTCATGTTCCTCTGTCACATAAATGACTTGCCTGATGTTGTACGATCCCAAGTTAGACTTTTCGTTGATGATTGTTTATTATATCGCCAAATAAAATCAAATGAGGACCATGAGTTACTCCAAAAAGATCTCACTGAACTAGAAATTTGGGCTTCACGATGCTTATGTGTTACCAACCTTGGTCTATGGACTAGAAGTCATACTCCCAGAAAAGAAGTATATAATGGATATGTTGGAGAGGTCAAATAAAAAGTTCCTAAAACACATTCTGGGCATCCCAGATACAACTGCTGGATCCAGCTGTTTATATCCTCACTGGAACTATTCCATTAGAAGGTGTTATACATAAACGTGCCCTGTCCCTGTTTGGTAATATCTGCCGACTCGAAGATACATCGATAGAGGTGCGACTTGCAGAACGACAGTTAACGGTGAAAGATGATCGTAGTCATAGCTGGTACATTGCAGTTAAGAATATAATGAGGAAATACGGTCTCCCGGAGCCTCTGGATCTTCTGCAGTGTCCCCGATCAAAGGTTACATGGAAACATAGAGTCAACAAGCATATAAATAACTACTGGGTCGGATTTGTCAAGGAACGGGCAAGCCTTTACCCAAGCTTACAGTATTTGGCGGTGGACAACTATGCCAGTGGGAGAAGTCACCATCTCTTGAAGTCATGTAAGAACGCCAGAGAGACTACTCGTGTGCATACAAAGCTTAAATTAGCCACTGGTACCTACATACTACAGACCAATAGAGCATCCTTCAACCAGAATATGGTAGACCCAACATGTCTCCTCTGTAAAAGTGCAGAAGAAACTACGCAACACTTTCTGTTGGAGTGTCCCGAGCTTGCAGCAACAAGAAATCCTATCATAGACTCACTCCTATAGAAGCTTGTAGTGGCGTGTGTAATCCTGCTTATGACAATGTAACCCTGCTAAAATTAGTCATAGACTGTAGTGCGCTTCTAGATATTAACACCCAGAGTAATGAACTGTCAAATGTTGAGTTCCAAGCTAGAAGATTGTGTTTTGCAATCGACTGTGAAAGATATAAGAAACTGTCATTAATTCCTCGTCGAAATAGAAATCTTAAGTCGAAGAAGTCGGTCCGTCACAAGTCCAAGCAGGGTTGCTAATCAATCTTTTTTATCGAGAAGTTTGCCAGAAACGTTTTTAAAGACTATGTGATTTTAATCTTTGGTGACGGAACTTTAATTAAACGTCGTGTAAAGACTTAATTTTTATAAAAGAATATGTTCTTAACCTGTATATACTGAACTCTTAAAGTGTAAATAGGGTGATGGATTGATAATCATTTTAACCTTGTGTATTCGCTAACAACGTTCCAATCTACGGAGATGTCCCAACACTGGGAGAATTTATGACTACAACAACAACAACAACGATGGGGCATGCGATTCAACGCAAAGAAATGTTACGTCATGAGCATAAGGAACACATCGCCTCATCTTTACCAACTGGACAATACTATTCTACAACAGGTTTCCACTAACCCTTATCTTGGTATCACATTATCAGAAGACCTTCAGTGAAGTACCCATATACAAAATATAGTTAAAAAATCTAACTCTACATTGGGATTTCTTCGACGTAATTTAAAGAATTGTAAAGAAGAATGTAGGAAATTAGCATATATATCTTTGGTACGGTCAACCCTTGAATATGGATCATCCATTTGGGATCCCTATCTCCAAAAAGACATAAACTGTATTGAAAAAATCCAACGCCAGGCAGCCAGATTTATAAAAAAGGACTACAGATCACGTGAAGATTAAAGATGGCCGTGTAACAAATATGCTCAGAGATATAGAAATACCTAGTCTACAACACTCAGGGGGGATACTCTGATATTTTCACACATACGTAGGCTCGGTCCATTTTTTTTTTTGGGGGGGGGGTCAAAATTTTGAATTTCAATATTTTTGGGGGTTTTCAGAAAAATTAATATTTTTTGGGGTATGAAGATTTTGTGGATATTTTTTTTGGTCATCACAGAATTGGACTATAGGGGAGACCGGGGCTAGTCCGGCATCGGGGCATGTTCGGCATGTGGCTATATTTAGCATGTAAACTAAGATATGGGGCTGGGAAACATATTTGGAGATTACTTGTGACAAGTTTGTCTACATGAGTACACAATGGCTGCACTGTTGAAGGGTACATTGATGCATGATTAGTAAATTTTTTTATAGCAATTTCAGTTTTTGTTTATCTAAAGATGTGTTAAGATTCTGATTCAAATTCTATATTTTTATTACGAAAGGAGTATGAGCTTCGATATAAATCATTGTTAATTTCTTTTCCTGCAGTCACGTGATATTTGGAAATAGTCTGTCAGGGGCAAGTTCGGCCAATTAAGTCGGGGCAAGTTCGGCCCACAGCCAAACTTGCCCCACACTTACATAAATATTTGCCATTGTTTTTAGGTCACCTAGTTTGTAAAGGGTGTTCATATCATAGATCCTAAATACCTCCGTGTTCATATTTAGCACAACGACTGACTGCACAATGATTACGTTTATTTCATCGAAAGTTTCAGATCGCCATTTACATTGACGTCAAAAGTATGAAAAACCCTGTCTACGACACGTAATGCAAAAATTTCCGTTTCTGTTTATTATTTTTATTATATTTTTATTTTATTTTATTTTGTTTTACAGTACAACAAATAAAATGAGATGTATTCAAAGATTAGAAAGAAAGAAGTTATAAAAACTGTAAACCCACACAAACCTAGCGCCTTGCTCTGGGTCATTGGTAGCCTACACAGTAAAGACCCAGATCAGACGCCTCAGAGTGTGGCTTCTGATCATGGTCTCCACTGATCGTTTACAGATTATAAAATTTGATGAAAGTTACTACCCAATAGCCCTTTGATTAAAAACTGGTTCGTCCGTTTGATAAGGGTGGGGCATTTTGTTTGGCATTAATGGGTTAGGCAGGCCCAAAAGAAATTCAAAGAATAAATCGGCCCAAAAAGCAAGACGAAAACTCGGACAATTTAATACGACATTTTCATGCTCATTTATGGTTAATTAGAATTCCGAAGAACCAACTCAGATAGTTCATATGTTGGGTTAATGCATTGTCTTGGCCCTTTGCAATTCCAACTACAGAAGTTTGACTGTACAATTATAGGCCAGGACAGTTCCTTTGCCGAACTTGCCCCGAGGGTTGCCGAACTTGCCCCATAGCGGGGCAAGTTCGGCCATCATGACCTGCTCTCCTTGAATGAAGATTACCCTTTATCGTACAGAGACACATGATGGGGGTTACCGGGACTGGTACCGCCCTATTGTGCCTTACTTAAATATAAAGGTTTCGCAGATCTAGATGGTATAGTCTTTCGAAAATTGTACGTTTTCTAATATGGGGCCGAACTAGCCCGGTCTCCCCCACTAAGAGGTCATTTCTATGCATTTTAGGGTCTTATCTTAAGGTCAAGGTACAAAATGGGGGGTATTTTTTGGGGTTGCTAAAAATTCAAATATTTTTTGGGGGTGCTTGAAATTCCTGATATTTTTTTTTTGGGGGTGCACGGTAGATGCTGGGTTGGAGCCTACGTATATACAGAAAAAATGAGAGTACCCCCCCCCCCTTGGCTACAACAACGGCGCGAATTTAACAAACTTGTATTTTGTTCAGAATAGCAGGGGGTATGGTGCCGGCCATCAACTCAGAGGATTATTTAAAACCATAACGAGAGAAACGCAGAATTAAGGCCAAACAATTTAGTGACTACCAGTGTTCAAATATTATAGAAAAAAACGTGACAAATAATACGAGGTGCTTTATCGTGGACAATTTTCGAACTGATCAGTTTCGGCATCCCTTCTTCATAGACAGTGTTATCAAGTGGAACCATCTGCCGGACAGCATCGTGCATGCAGACTCGTTGAGAGCTTCAAGTCAGCTCTCCTTAAACGCGACTAAATTCGTGCTCTCTCTCCCGAAGTGTATATACCAGGATTGGTCCTACTCCGTACATATACAGATACAGAGAGCGCCTGGATCACACGGGTTCGTCATTACACACAGGCACCAGAAACAACGTACAGGTTTAGTAAATCTAACGTATTGGTGACGGAAAAAATGGGTCAATCGAGTCCAGCCTACCTGGACGTGTTTTTCGGCAGCGTGAATTTTCATTCATTTTATGAAATTTATTGCACTTTGTTTTTGTTTTTTAAACTTTATTTTAAATGGCTAGATCTAGTGGTGTCAACAGGGGAAACAGACTAACAGGGGGCCCAATCGCCCAGTACCCCTAAATTTTGGGCTGGGCCCCTAAAACAAAATGTTCAATGTAAATGAAAAAGGGCAGTATGTAAAAACATGAATTCTTGTAAAATCTGAAACTGGCTGTTGGAAGCTCAACTGGTTCTAACTACTGTTAATATATGGTAAATATTAGAGCAATACTGATTTTAAGGGTCTGTGTCCTCAATACGATAAAGTCAATGCTTGGGAATGGTAATGCAATGTGTTTATTTTTCCGCCGAATCCTTGATCCCTTACTTTTTGGCTGGGCCCCCAATTATACTGTTTTAGGGCCCCAGCTTTCTCCTGGAGAAAAAAAGTTTAGTCTGTATCCCTGAACTGTGTTGCAATATCGCTGCAGTTTGGACACCAGAACCAGCAAGGTTGTAACGTTATAGGAATATGGAAATTTACATACAAGTAGGCCAAATTGTTTACTTTCAGAACTAACCATCATACGCGTACATCAAAAGAAACTGCAGATCTTGGGTGCTATACATCATGAAGCGGATTGCACAATGCTATATTAATTTTCGTTATCAGGCATTCTTAGCCCTTATAGCGCCAATCCCAATAAAGTCGTCTGCTTTTCTCGTCTGCTGAAATGTTTAAGAAGCCTCTATGGCAAACAGTGTGGACCCAGATCAGACTGCTCCTATAGTCTGTTCTGGCTCCAGACTGTTTGCTTCCTTACTTAATTCATCAGTAATGTTAGACAATTATTTGCAGCAGACGACTTCAGCAGACGACATTTTCAGATGCATTTTTTTCTTGGCGCTTTAAGGGTTAGAATATGAACACACACACACACACACACACACACACACACACACACACACACACACACACACACACACACACACACACACACACACACACCTGTAACAGTACCCAGTGGCTATTAAGCAGATTTCCTTTGCAGTGTAATTTTGAACATGACATGGCAGGAATGCTAGATACCATTTAACATGGAGACATGAGGGCATGTCGCTATTGCAGACGACCTCGCATTTCTCAGAAACTGTCCACCTGTTAGGATGTAGGCCTACAAGGTCACATGACCATGTTGCAATTCCTGCATCTGATACCTAATCGCAGTGAGTCAAATTTAATCCACTCTCTGGTATACAAATAAAGCCATTTATCTCTACCACAACTCTTCCAGCGAATAATTATATACCCGAACATCATCCCAGCCTGCACTGTCTTAATTCCTACCGTGACACAGTTTGGACATGCTGTCTTCCATGTGGTGCAAGTATCTCCCTAATCACCACTATGTTTTTACCTTTTTTAAACTGTTCTAACTCTCTCTTCACACAGTATAAACTCATCCAACCAAACTTGCTTATCTTTTATTCTAGCCAACCAGCACTTGGCATACCAGAATCCTATCACTTCTGAAGTCCTCCTTTGAGATTAAGAAGTATTGGTAGGAAGAAATAAAGATACTAAAGCAGCGTTTCAGAGGAAAACTATGTCCCCACAACTGCAAACAAGCTTGCTGCTCTTTATTGTGTCACAATGATACAGGCTGTAAATCAATTATTTCGAGGGAGAGCATGTACAAACACAATTTTGGTCAAACTTTGAAATTACAAAGTGCTGTGGTTACCCCTGAATATAAGGTCAAAGTCATCAAAATCTAATTAACTCTTTTCTGTATCCAAACAATGTATCTATGCAAGTTTGATGGAGAAAACCACACTGGTTCAGAACACAGAGCCCAGAAAAGGCTGAATTTACAGATTTTTTTTAAGGATGATGACCTTGAAAATGAGGTGACCTTGAAAGTTAGGTCAAGGTCACCAAAATCACATCAACTCTTCATTTTGCCACAATGATACAATAAATTAAGTTTAGCTACAATACATTGTTCAATACAAGAGATATCATACAAACCCTATTTTGGTCAAAATTTGACATTTCAAAGTGCTGGTGTGACCTTGAAAATAAGACCAGGGTCACTAAAATCTAATCAACTCTTAACCCTGTCCTAAGAGTATAACTATGCAAGTTTGGTTTAGAAGAAAGTCTTTGGAAATGGCTGATTTAAACTGTCTTTATAGGAGGTGACATTGAAAATTATGCCGAGGTCATCAAAATCTAATCAACTCTTCCCACTCTTCCAACAATGTATCTATGCAAGTTTGGTCAAAATCCCTCCACTGGTTCAAAGTATAGCACAAGGAAACTCTATTTTGGACATTTCATAGTGCTGGTGTAACCTTGAAAATTAGGTCAAGGTCACCAAATCTAATCAACTCTACTCCTCCTCAATAATGTATCTAGGCAAGTTTGGTTAAACTCCATCCACTGGTTCAGAGGATAAGGCAAGGGACCCCTATTTTGAACATTTCAAAGTGTCGTTGTGACCTTGAAAGGTCAAGGTCGCCGAAATCTAACCAACTCTTTCTCTCCTCCTAACAATGTATCTATGAAAGTTTGGTCAAAATCCATCAACTGGTTCAGAGGATAATGCACGGAAATGAAAGCTGACGCCGACGCCAACGCAGATGGTATCCGCACCAAAAACAACAATATATCACCCACCCTCCAGGTTGGGGGGATATACCCCACCCTCTGGGTTGGGGGGACATACTTATCAATCTATCTCTCTTTACTGGCGCGATCATATTCAATAAATGTGCCAGGGGTGTTAAGCTTTGAAATTTAGCGTAAAAATATTTGCCAAGTTTTTAAAACTATTTACAAGAGCTTGGCCTCAGAAGGGGAAAGACGATTCCAATGCAGAATCATTCCGTGTGTGTGTGTGTGGGGGGGGGGGGGTCTTCAGGGTATCACTATATGTCTGGTATCTACAATATATGGGCACTGTGTAATGACCGTAAGCAGGGGTCAAGTACTTGTCCTTTTCAATAGATACAGCACCACAATGAATCTTCTGGACGAGAAGTAAAGAAAATAGCACTTCTGATCTCATGAGATAGCCACTCAAGTTCTCTGAGCACTACCGTTTCGGCCATTCTCAAATAATTGCCACATTTTCCAACAGAAATGTTGAAAATGGACTGTGGTTATTTGTAAGTTTTATACTTATATTTCGAAACTGCAGAGGGACTTTACTGGAACATCTGAAAGAGTGATCCACAAATCTCTTTTGTTGAAGTTTGATTGTAAAACTTACAAGTTACAGAAGTTTGATCAATATTCCGAATAGCATAATGGAGAGAAAAAAGGAAGTAATATATAAATGAAACTGAACAATACGAGGAATGTTAAAAAATGGATGCAAGTAGCTTCATAACTTCTCATATATGCTATGACAAAATGGGATACGTTTCTATATAGGACTATATGTCACCTTTAAACTGGTACCAGACCTAAAGAAAATACAGTATACTTAATCGAGTTATAGCCATTTGAATGAGGGTCATTTTAGTATACTAACATCTCAATGCTTCGAACATATACCGGTGATATAGACAAGCGTATAATTCTTCGATAAATAGGTGAAATTTCTTGAATTTTTTTAAAAAAATTAATGAAGTATCCCCATGTTCTAATAAAATGATTCGGTGAAAGTTGCGAAAATCCGACATGTTTTTGTTAAATTACATCGAATCGTTTTCACTAAAGTTTCTTTATGATTGCAAAGTAATGGTTAACAAAGACCACCTTTCAGTTTCCAGTTGAACTAATCTCTAGCAAAATACACTAAGCAACATTAAAACTACTTATAACTCAAAGACAAAGTGTTGATCGCTCAAACCAGTGACCTAATATAGGTCACTGCTCAAACTGAGTTGTTGCTGTAAATTATTGATGGATAGTGTTTATTCTTTAAACGCTGAAAAGCACTTTTATTAAGTCAAAAATGCCTTAAGTGAAAGGCTTTTTGAATTTATGCTTATTTTTTTACATAACAATGCTGCTTTATTCTTAATTTGAACGTAAACTTTAAGTTTGACCACTATAGGCATCATTTACATACAATTACTCACCTGGTCTTGAGGACTAGACAGATTGAACATATCTTAATCAATGAAAACACTTCATTAAGAAGCAAAAAATGATTGAAAAATGATATAAAATATGATAACTCTGTAAATAATGGACGCCGCGTTATGAAAACTCCCTTATGAGATATTTAGCATATTTAACGCAAAATGCAAAGAAAAAGCTACAGCGATGTTCATTAATACATCACCAGTAGAGTATTAAAAATGACTTTTATCAAAAAATTAATGACGTCACAAACGTGCCTGTTTACTCGAGATTGAAACATGATTATATAAACTTTTTCCTACAAGCAACTTTGTAAATGTTACTTAAACTTGCATCTAAAATTTGGTGCCATTTTGTCTCAAACTTACAAAGCTATGATACTATATCCGCACATGTACCAAAACGTGCATTGCAATTCGCTTCAGAAAAACCTCAGTATTCAGGAGTGATCTTTATATAAGCATCTGTAAGTCGAGAAATATAGTGTATGTTTCTTTGTGTTTGTTGCCATTTTAAAGGCGACAAATAGTTCTTTCCAGAAAAGTATACCATTTTGTCATAGCATATATGTGACGAAAGTTATGGAGCTACTTGCATTCATATTTGAACATCCCTCGTACGAGGGGGGTTCAATCTGTAATGAAAACTCATTCATAACTCCATCCATAAACGCGTTAGGATCTTATGCTATATGCCAAACAAAAGATCAAAGCGTCGCCGTTAAAATGGTGCATGAAACATTATTTTATCTTTCCAAATTTAATAAGTTACACACTTCTTAAAAAGCACACTAATAGACACTGCATATATTTTCCTCTGAATTGTAGACTCATTTTAACAAAGGTAGAAAGGCATGCTGTATTTTCTAAAACAAACATTTAACATGCATGAATCATATTCATAGTTTTTTACTCATTTCCTCTTTATCTGCTATAACGATACAAATTTCGAACGCTACCAATTTCTCGTGCAAACGGTTATATTACGTTACCCCCTCTTACGTTGACGTCGTTTAAAGCAATGGACGTAATACTAAAATGCGCACGATTCTTGAAAATCGGAAATGTGGTTTTGTACCAGGAAAGGACAATTTTGATTGTATCGAAGTTTCAATACACACAGTGCATAGGCAGCAGACCAGTTAGACTGAAACCAATATCTAGGAGTATCTCATTTGAGTGGTATACTATTTTCGTTTCCTATAATCTTATTGTCTGAAATTAGCCAGCCAGATTATGTACATGTTAATACGTGTAACAATGTCCAAATAATGTATCCGAATGCAAACATCGATGAAACTCGGTATTTCGTCTGATCCATTTCAGTGTAAGCCAGAGATGGCATTCTTTTAAGTGATTTTCTTATTTCAAATGACGTACTTGGGGGTACTTTATGAGTGAGATTAAATATGGAAATTTTAAAATCGGCTGTATTACTTGCAAATGATCATCCAGGCGACCAGAAAAAATGTTACCAATGATTTTCGTATAAATTTTCGCTATGCATTCGTTCACGCAAAAACGACTCTGTCATTGGATAGCCAGAAAATGTAGCATCAAGGAGGATTTTAACCAAAATGACAGCCTCAGTATTTCATAGAATATAAAGCAATATCGAAATTTTTTGCAGGTATAACTCACCAATATATGGACATTTACCACGCGAAGAAGCAGACTGAAAACATCCCTCGTTCATGTAGCTATCTGCTTTTGAAAACATTGTTTTATTTCATATCGCAGTGTACTTCAGTACCCTATCTTGAAAGTGGCTTGTGTAAATTGGGTAAGGAGCTCGACAACTGCAATTTTACATTTATTTAGCCAAGAAACAGATCTTTTAATAAAAGTAATTATGAAGTGTGTAAATATAAAACTTAGGGATATACTGGGCTGTTTTCATTACATATTGAACCCCCTCGTACATTATTATATAATTGATATCAGCACATAACCAAACATAATGTCAAACCAATATAATAAGGTTTCTAATCACTGGTGTCACAAACACACTTCATCATGCAGAAACCCGTTTTCATAAATTTGTTCAAATCTTTCCTCTATTGATGCATATACAAAGCTTCAATTCACTAACGCATTTATGCCACATTTATTGCTAATACTGACTATGACCAGGTCACAGACTAACACAACCTTGGTCTGGCACCATGAGGAAGAAACACAGAACACAGACATTCAAACGACAGCAAGAAAGCAAAGCAAGTTCAGCAAGATGATTGCAAAACTAGAAAGGACACTAAGAATTTCACTACAAAACAAGACCCAACACACAGTAAACGAAAACTATCCGGCCAACGCCGGACCCACATCGGCGCGACTATTTTAAGTGTCATTTCTGTTGGTCCTCCATCATTTTAAGCCATTTTTAATTATGTTCCCTCAAAGATGACACTTTTGAAAAACTTATGATGATTAAAAGTAATCATCACAGTAAATCTGTTAACAATTTAAAAAATAGCTGACCAACTGAGCGAAATATTGAAGTACCAGACAATTTCCATTTTACTGTGTCTTGCTAGTATGTGGCATACCCATCATCTATAAAGTACGAGGCAGATCTAATGTATAATGAATCCAAAATTTAAAACCTGTATGAACTGTGCATTATGTACTATAATTTTCTAAAATCCTTCGAACTGACACTGTACTTTGGGGAAAGCTGGTCCGATGCTCAGTGGGGAAACACACATCTAAAGAATAAAATAACTTTTCATACAAAATTTTAGGCTAGAGGGGACGCTGAGACATATTTACGCAGAACTTATTGCCCGATTTTCCATAAGTTGTTCTAAATAGTAAAAATCAAACGAAAATGAAAACTAGAGAGCGCAGTCGATGGGGCGTCATCGCAAATCCCCACGCTAAAGTTTTTTACTCCCCCAGCACCCGCAGTCCCACCCCGGGGCATGACCTTGGTAACAGAATGAAAATTCTGTTCAATATGTTTTCTATCTTTTATCTGTGAGAACAAACACAAAGCTTGGTATAAAAATCTTTGAAAGGACCTCTGACACTTTGATAGGGTATCTGCCTACTTTTCAGATGTTTCCCAAAACTTCCAGATGCATAAGATATCACTGGTATCCTTTTGAATAGGACGCTTTGTCTATAAGGAACGAATTAAGGTTATAGTTAGACAGGCAGACCCCTACGACAAAACAGGAGACGCTACGAAAGGTGGGTAGGGGTTGCAAAATTTGACTTCACCAAAACATTTAGAAATCAATTATTTTCACGTTTAAGGGTATTATATCATCAATACTCGATTACAAATCACAGTGAAAATATTTTAAAGTTCATAATCATGAGTATTTTAATGATTATTTTTGTTGTTGTTTTTTCTATCTGATTTGTTAAGAAATATTTTGAAGTGCAACTGTAGTCCAAATTCAACCTTGATGACAATGTATTTACCTGGTGCAATATTATGCAGCAATGTACTATAGCCATTAATCCATGCGTAAAGTACACCTAGTCAAGGGTCATGTTGATTATGTGTATTGGATAGATACAGTAGATGTGCAAAATAATCTTCCAACTGAATTTAGTAAAAGGACAATTTTCTTAATCTAAAGAAAAATATGCTTAAAACGTTGTAATATTTCACGACTAAAGGGTTATGAAAAGGAAGCTTACTTGTACTAATTATTTCAATATACTGGGAAAAAAATTTCAAGAGAGCACACCAAAAATCCAAATGCTAATGTTCGGGCTCGCCCAGACGTCACATTTTGGGCTGATGGATATCATTCCCCCCTGAGTCCCAACTAGCTTTTCACATATATCATGTAAAATATGAGAACACACTTACGTGCAAAAGGATTAGTTGGGACTCGGGGGGGAATGATGTTTTAAAAATATTTTTCTATTTCCTATATGTATAATACAAAAAGTGGCCATTTTAGCCCCAAAATAAAGCCGTACATTCATGGATATAGGAAATCAAAAGCAAAATTATAAAATAGAGACCAGCAACGAGCATATATATGAAGATGAAAGGATTTGATCGACTTTAATTTTTATCAAAATTATAGGCAGCGATACACTGTGATTCCCATTACCACCGTCAGAGGTCCTTGACATGTTAATGATATTTGACCTTTTGACCTCGCCACAAGGTCACCAGTTTGACCCTAGGATGAAAATGTCACTTGCTTTTGTTCTGCTCGTCATCCCCGTCGATTTGATAAGCTACATGACCATGTTTGAAAAAAAAAAGTTTGACCCCCTGGGTACCCCCAGTGCCCCAAAGTCCCTACCCTGTGGCATGACCCAGGCGACAGAATAAAAATCCTGTCTGATATGTTCTGTATCTTTCATTTGTGAGAACACACACAAAATTTGGTATAAAAATCTTTGAAATTGACATGGTAACCAAAATTTAATGATATTTGACCATTGGCCTCACCCGAAGGTCACAAATTTGACCCTAGGATAATTTTTTTTTACTTGCATTCTGTTCTGCTCCTCATCCCCGTAGATTTGATATACCACATGACCATGTTTGTAAAAAAAAATTGTTTGACCCCTTGGGCACCCCCATTGCCCCGAAGTCCCACCCTGGGGGCATGACCCAGGGGACAGAATAAAAATCCCGTCTGATATGTTTTGTATCTTTCATTTGTGAGAACACACACACAGTTTGTTTAAAAATTCTTTGAAAATGACTTTGTAATTGAAATTAAATGATATTTGACCTTTTAACCCCTTCCCAGGGCGCCAGGCCAGAAAAAGCATGTCGGCAACTTACACACCAAATTTGGTTGAATTTTGTCCAATGGTTTAGGAAGAGATAGCATAACGGACAGACGGACGGACGGACAGACGCGATTACAATATCCCCTTCGCTTTTTTAAAAAAGCGTGGGGATAATGACACTTACCTTTGTTTATCCAATTTTCGGCCTAAAAGCTACCACGACGTGTCCCGGATGTGGCTTGGGAACAAAATTACGTTAACACAATTTTGTGGTAGTTCCCAGGTTTACCACCCGTTATATAACTCACATAACTCTTGTTAAGCAGATATAAAGATGGATATATACGAGGGGTATTCAATAAGTAATGGAATTACATTAATAACTCCACCCGCAAATGCGCTAGGAATTATATACTATATCAATGCTTGACATTTCAAATGGTGCATTATAACTTTCAGGCTTAATTAGTTACTGACTTTAAAAAAGAAACATTTTAACAAAGTTATGAAGGTATGCTGTATTAAAAAAAAAAAAAAAAAAAAAAAAAAAAACACAAACAAGAAAGCAGTCTGAAGGACAGCCAGATCCCCCACCTTGAACTGTGACCTTGATGTTTAGTCTGTGTAGCTGAGTCATTGGTTCTGCACACCATCTCACTGAGAGGAACATTTGAGTGATGTTTAATGAAAATCTAAAAAATGGCTGGGGAGATATTGAGCAGGCACAAAATTCAAGGGTAAATCCCATGACTTTGAAGTGTGACCTTGACCTTGAGTCTGCGTAGCCAAGACAAAGGTTATGCACATCTTCTCACTGAGAGGAACATTTGGATGAAGTTTAGTGAAAATAGCCAAAAATGGTTCAGACACGAAATTCAAGGGTAAATCCCATGACCCTGAGTCTAGGTAGCCGAGCCATGTGCTCTGCAAACCGTCTCACTGAGAGGATTATTTGAGTTAAGTTTAATAAAAATCGTTCAAAGGGTTCAGGAGATATGGAACGGGCACGAATCCATCTAAGGGTAAATCACATGACCTTTAAGTGTGACCTTGACCCTGAGTCTGCGTAGTCGTATCATAGGTTCTGCACATTGTCTCACTGAGAGGAACATTTGGATGAAGTTTAATGAAAATCGTCCAAAGGGTTCAGGAGATATGGAGCGAACACGGAATTCGAAGGTAAATCCCATGACCTTGACATGTGACCTTTAGTCTAGGTAGCTGTGTCATGTGCTCTTCACGCCTTCTCACTGAGAGATGTATTTGAGTGAAGTTAAATGAAAATCATTCAAAGGATTCAGGAGATATGGAGTGGACACGAAGGTGTCAAAGACGGAATGGCGGAATATGATTTAAAACATGAATGGCACATCCGTAGGTTTTCAGATTCAAATCCGTTCCACCTGCTAAAACGCTGTCAACTTCTGCTCAGAACTGATTTCTCTTCTTCCGTCGGTTTCGCTTACCATTCACCAAAATATCTAAAATAAACTTGACCTGATAAGGTCGGTACGGTTCCTATATCCTGTGTCATCATATGATAAGCTTTCAAAGCTTCTCCTCTTAAATCAATGGCTAGAAGACAGCAGGTCACCAGCGAGCGTGTTTTTTTTTTCAAATGGAAGACTCAAAAAAAAGACTTATTCGAGAAAACTTGAAAAACTTTCTCTGAAACCTTTACCTTTAGATAGGTAAGTAAGTAAGTAAGTAAGTAAGTATTTGTTTATTAACGTGTCACATGTCATCAAAGCAAATAAAACATACATCTTATAAAACTAGATCCATTTTGATAACATCCAGCCAATACGACTTATGAGACACACATTAAAATACACAATATTTTAAAACATAAAAGTGCCTATATATAAATATATGTACAAAATTTGCTATAAACTCAGAAAATATTTGATAGATACTTAAAAATATGTACTTTTAAAGTTGTGGTATGTTCAAGATACTGCATTTTAATTATAATTGTCCTAAAATAGCTAAAAAAGGTTCAAGATCTCAATCTTAAGAAGACAATAAAATTAATCATATTACATACTTTGTCACTGCATACGTTTTCTTCGATTAAACATTTGAAGAAGTGTTGAAGCCAAAATATATTGCATATTAACGAAATTCATTATGAAAATAAATTTGTCATTTAAAGACATATTTTGAAAGTCCCTATTGTATAGCTGAGCTTTAGCTAATAAAGGTCTTCTGATAGCAGAGTAAAAATCACAGCATAAATGGAAATGGATTTCATCCTCGATCACATTATCGTTACAAAGGTTACAAATACGATTATTAAGTGGCACCATTGGTTTTTTTATATCGACCCGTTTCAATTTGCAAGGGCAAACTCCCACTCCTAAATTTGGCTATAATGCGGCGGTGGCTTCGTTCCATATTAATTTTAACATAGTCTTCAGCTATTAAATTGGATTTGTATAATCTATAAGTTTGCAGTTTGTTTCCATTTTCAGATAGGTGTACCCCCCCCCCCCCCCCCCCCATTCACACACTTACGAGGGTTGTTCAAATATATATGCAAGTAGCTTCATAACTTTCTTCACATATACGCTACAACAAAATGCCATACCTTTCTGGAAATAGCTATTTGTCGACTTTAAAGACATATGCGGCTATTTCCAATGCGCACCTTTCCCGCGTCTGCAAACGGGGAAAGTTGTCTGGGTCCTGTCTTTCGACCCTTAACGGATTCGGATCAACACAGCTTCCGATATTCTTATGTCATATCGGTGTTCCGACATTTTCTACACAAAATAACTAATTAAAGTGTGTTCCAAATATCTATTGACATCTTTTCAGAACTGATCGTCTCAGCACTAAAGACAGATAAATGTAGCTCAGTCGAAATCAAACGACGTACACAATAACCCTGGTTACGAATACGATAGTGGCCGAGTCTATACAATTTGTATGGTTATTTAGAGCGGCGCACGACCTGACCTCGTGGCCTAGTGGTTAGCGTGTCTGGCTACACAGCCAGAGGACCAGGATCGATTCCCGGATGCGCACATATTTTCAGTGTGTTTTTTCTTTCTTTTTTAACATTTTAATGCTAAATTCCTTTATATACTAGTAAAATGGCATCATCAAAACGACCGAAATGGTCATCCCCGAACTTTTTATATTGAATTACGCATGAAACCTATGGGGGTGGGGTTAAATTTGGCCCTCTAGAAAGAGAATTAGTTCGGTGACCCCAGATTTTTATTCTTTTTTCTGAAAGGTATTATAATAGTCCATGAATTAAAAATAAATTTTCAAGATTTTCAATATCAGATTTTTTAATACATGATTTATTCTAAAAACAAATTCGATTTTTCGACGAATTGCCAAAATATATCATGCAGTATCTTGTCACAGCATGGGATAACAAGTAAACATGCACATTTTCTAAAAAGTTTGAGGTCATGGGCAGTACTTTAAGTTAAAAAAAAGAAGCTGGCTGAAGATTACAACCGTTTTAGCTCGATAATTAGGACTAGTGTTATTATTTTATATTTCTAGAAAATTGGTCACATGCTGTAAATTTCAATATGAGATTCTGAAAAAATAAGCACGGTGACATATCCTTTTTATTTCATAAATGGATAGCCCATGCATAAAACAAACTGTATGCAAAGTATTGAAAATATTTCAATATGGGAAGTTTTTAGTAGCATATGTCCTTAAAATGGCACTAAACATAAAGAAACACTCACTATATTTCTTGTGTTAAATGCCATTCCGGTATACTGAAGTTTTTCTGAAGCAAATTGCAATGCACGTTTTGGTACATGTGCGGATATAGCGTCATATCTTTGTAAGTTTTAGACAAAATGGCACCAAATTTTGGATGCAGGTTTAAGTATCAACCCAAAAGCTGCTTGCAAGAATAAGTTTATATAATGCTGTTTCAATCTCGAGTAAACAGGCACGTTTGTGACGTCATTAATTTTATGATAAACGGAATTTTGAATAATCTATTTGTGATGTAATAATGAACATCGCTGTGTCGTTCTAAATATGCCATAAGGGAGTTTTCAAAACGTGCCGTCCTCTATTCATTTTATATCATTTTCAAGCATTTTTCTGCTTCTTAATGGCGTGTTTACATTAACTAAAATATGTTCAATCTGTCTAGTCCTCAAGACCAGGTGAGACATTTTATTGTAAATCAAGCCTATTGTGGTTAAACTTTTAGTTTACGTTCAAATTTAGAATAAAGCCGCAATGTAATGACAAAAAATTAAGTATAATTCCTATAGCCCCTTCGCTTAAGACATGTTTGACTTAATAAAAATGCCTTTCAGCGTTTAAAAATTATCCATTATCCATCAATAATTTGTAGCACCAACTCAGTATGAGCGATCAACATATTGTCTTTGAGTTAAAACTAGTTTAAATGTTGCTTCTTGCATTTTGTTAGAGATAAGTTTAACTGAAAACTGAAAGGTGGTGTTTTGTAGACCATTCATTTGCAAACATAAGGAGACTTTAGTGAAAACGATTTGTTGTAATGATTCATTATAAGCATGTCGGATTTCCGCAACTTTCACAGAATCATTATATAAGCATATGGGGATACTTCCTTAAAAAATTTAAGAAATTTCACTTGTTTATCGAATAATTATAAGCGCGTCTATATCACTGGTATATATACGAAGCATTCAGTTTGTTAGTAACTAACACCCTCATTCAAAGGGCTATAGCTCGATAAGTATACCGTATTTTTCTTTAGGTCTGGTGCCAGTTTAAAGGTGACATATAGTCCTTTATAGAATTGTCTACCATTTCATGCATTTTGCCGTAGCATATATGTGAAGAAAGTTATGAAGCTACTTGCATTCATATTTGAACAGCCCTCGTACTCCAAAATGCTTTTGTTTTTATTATATGAAAAATCAGAAATTAAACATCTTGATATCCATCTTATCTAAAGTAGATTTGTAGATTTTGGCAGATATCTACGGGTATATGTGGGGTATTTTCTGGTTCTGTGTACCTTGATTAACTCTGCCTACTGGGTCATTCTGCGTGCTCTTTTGTAGTCTATTAATTATCCCCCCCCCCCGCAAACTTTGATTGCGGGAGGTATACTGTTTTCACCTTGTCCGTCCGCGCGTCCGTCCTTTAGTAACGTTTCCTTAATATCTTGAAGAGTCATTGCTGGAATTTCATCAAACTTTGCAAACATATTTATTAATCCCCCGCCGCGAAGCTGAAGGGGGTTATAGGAATGCCCCTTATCTGTCCGTCAGTCCGTCCGTAACACTTTCGTGTCCGCCCCATATGATCGATTTTCATGAAAGTTCACTCATATGTTCCTCTTAGTAAGACAGTGTGCAGAGCACATGATCCAGCTACTTGGTCACAATCATAGGATTTACTCCTGAATTTCGTGTCCGCTCCATATCTCTTGAACCCTTTGGTCCATTTTCACGAAACTTCACTCATATGTTCCTCTTAGTAATATGGTGTGCAGAGCATATGCCCCAGCTACGTAGATACAAGGTCAATGACACAGGTCAATGTCAAAGGATTGACCCTTGAATTCCGTGTCCGCTCCATATCTCCAGGAACCCTTTGATCAATTTTCATGATACTTCACTTATACGTTCCTCTTAGTAAGACGGTGTGCAGAGCACATGGCCCAGCTACCTAGACTCAAGGTCAAGGACACAGGTCAAAGGATTAACCCTTGAATTTCATGTCGGCTCCATATCTCCTGAACCCTTTGATCATTTTTCATGAAACTTCACTCATATGCTCCTCTTAGTAAGACGGTGTGCAGAGCACATGATCAAGCTACCTAGACTTAAGGTCAAGGGTCAAGCTACCTAGACTCAAGGCCAAGGTCAAAGGATTTACCCTTGAATTTCGTGTCCGCTCCATATCTCCTGAACCCTTTGATCAATTTTCATGAAACTTCACTCATATGTTCCTCTTAGTAAGATGGTGCGCAGAGTACATGACGACGCTACCTAGACTCAAAGTGAAGGTCAAAGGATTCAACCTTGAATTACGTGTCCGCTCCATATCTCATGAACCCTTTGATCGATTTTCACCATACTTCACTCATATGTTCCTCTTAGTAAGACGGTGTGCAGACCACATGACCCAGCTACCTAGACTCAAGGTCAAAGGATTTACCCTTGTATTTTTTGTCCGCTCTATATGTCCTAAGCCCTTGAAGCGATTTTGATTCAACTTCACCCAAATATTCCTCTGAGTGAGATAATGTGCAGAACCTATGACTCGGCTACACAGACTAAAGGTCAAGGTCACAATTCAAGGTCATATGCTTTACTCTTCAAATTGTGTCCGTTCCATATCTCCTAAACCGTTTGAACTTGTTTTATTATACTTCATTCAAAAGTACCTCTTAGTGAGACAGTGTGCAGAACCCATGACTTAGCTACAAAGACTCTAGGCCAAGGTCACAATTTAAGATCATAGGATTTACCTTTGAATTTTGCGTCCACTCCATATCTCCTAAACCCTTTGAAAGATTTCATAAAGTTTTGGTCAAATGTTTATATCATTAAGGCAGCGTGCAGGGCCCTTGAAATTGTCAATCAATGTAAAATATCTGATATACCCCATCCAAGCTCTTCCTTCTACAACAAAATGTTATACGTAAGTGAATGTTTACTTGCGGCAGGGGATTATAGCTGTCCTTCAGACTGCACCATTGTATATAAAAAAGTAAGGGTTAGGGGCTAATTATATCGTAGTTATTTCCCTTTTTAGTTCTAAATGGCACTTTATATAGGGGTTTATGCTTATGCTACTATAGTCCATACACGGGCCGATCAACTCCTACCACAGCTTTTGATGGAGTAATTTGATATACTTTGCATATACAATGTAGACAAATAGAACATATGCATGAAGGAAATCGGTTCATTTTTTTACTAAATGACAGCTTTGAGAACTTAGACAATTTTTCCCTAATAGGGCCTTTTGTATATGCATAGATAGTGCCTTCATGGACGGATCAACTCCTACAGCCGCTTTTGATAGAGCAATTGATACTTTGCCTATACAATGTAGATGCATTGAACATATGCATGAATGTGTTTGGTTATAAAAATTGATTTTGACAAAATGATAGCTATGAGTACTTAGACAATTTTTCCTAATAGGACTTTTGTATACACATAGATAGTGACTTCATGGGCCGATCAACTCCTACCACAGCTTTTGATGGAGGAATATGATACTTTGTCTATACAATGTAGATGCATTGAACATATGCATGAAGGAGTTTGGTTTAATAAAATGTAGCACTGAACATATAATTGAAGGAGTATGGTTAAAAATTGAATTTTGACAAAATGACAGCTATGAGAACAGAGATAATTTTTCCCTAATATGGCTTTTGATATGTTTAGATAGTTCCTTTATGGGCCGACTAACTCCTACCACAGCTTTTAGAACAATTTAATACTTTGCCTTTACAATATAGACACACTGAACGTATGCATGAGAGATTTTGGTTCCAAAAATGTTTTTGACAAAATGACAGCTATCAGAACTTAGACAATTTTCCCTAATAGGGCTTTTGTATAAGCATAGATAGTGACTTCATGGGCCGATCAACTCCTACCACAGCTTTTGATGGAGGAATTTGATACTTTGTCTATACAATGTTGATGCATTGAACATATGCATGAAGGAGTTTGGTTTAATAAAATGTAGCATTGAACATATAATTGAAGGAGTATGGTTAAAAATTGAATTTTGACAAAATGACAGCTATGAGAACAGAGACAATTTTTCCCTAATATGGCTTTTGATATGCTTAGATAGTTCCTTCATTGGCAGACTAACTCCTACCACAGCTTTTAGAACATGTGATACTTTGCCTTCTTAATATAGACACTCGGAACATATGCATGAGAGAATTTGGTTCAAACAATGTTTTTGACAAAATGACAGCTATCAGAACTTAAGACAATTTTTCCCTAATAGGGCTTTTGTATATGCATAGATAGTGCCTTCATGGGCCGTTCAACTCCTACCACAGCTTTTGATGGAGGAATTTGATACTTTGCCTATACAATGTAGACGCAATGAACATATACATGAAGGAGTTTGGTTTTTTAAAAAAATGACCAAATTACAGCTATGAGAACATAGACAATTTTCCCTAATATCGTTTTTGTATACGCATAGGTAAGTGCCTTCATGGGCCAATCACCTCCTACTACAGCTTTGGATGGAGAAATTTGATACTTTTTCTATACAATGTAGAAACATAGGACATATGCATAAAGGAGTATGGTTAAAAATTTGAATTTTGACTAAATGACAGCTATGAGAACTGAGACAATTTTCCCTAATATGACTTTTGATATGCTTAGATAGTTCCTTCATGGGCCAGCTAACTCCTACCACAGCTTTGATAGAACAATTTGATACTTTGCCTTCACAATATAGACACATTGAACATATGAATGAAGGGGTTTGGTTCAAAACAAAAGTTTTTGACAAAATGACAGCTAGGAAAACTTAGACAATTTTCCGATATAAGCTTTAATATATAGAACTTTCAAGTGTGAATATTTTTGTGTATTTGATCTTAACAAATGTTCCAAATTGCAAGCTTAAAGCTCATTTGCACAGATTCTACTGAAATCTTCTTTTCAAACTAAGGTCTGCTGGCTTGAACTATCACTTGCCAAAGCTAAGATTTTTCACTGACCCTTACTGTGCGGGGGTATCTAATAACCATTGCTTATTGACATTTTTTTTTCAAAATCCCTTTTATGAAAATTTCTTTCAGGAATACCTTAAAAGTGTCAAATAGTTTGGATCCAGATCAGGCTAGTGTTTTGTTGGGCCTGACCTGGGTCCATACTATTTACAAAGGTTACCAGCAGGTGGCACAAATACACAAAGAGTTAATCTAACCCAAGACTTTAGTACTCGTTGCATGGGCGACCAGCGAAGGCTCAGAACTCCTGGACGTGTCATGTTTCCCCATTTAATTTCAAGGTTTTCGGAGAAAATACTCTTGTCCAACAAGATATATTTCTGAGGAGTCCGACCTACTAGCTTTTGGCTTCACAAATTCAACTTTTCTGAACATTCTTTCCATAACAGATTTAAGCTTTTCGTGTTCACCTCCCATCCATATCTTAAGAACAATACTACCATTATGTGATAGTACAACCGTACAAAACTTTAGAACAGACATGCTTAGTTCAATAATCATATCATGGTCCAGTGACTTTGTCCCAGTGGCGTTGTGAACCATGTCACTAAGAACCACATCTGCCAGTTGACCGTTCATTTCCTCCAGTATTCTGGCCTGAGTGTCAGGTGATGTGATGTCACTCTTGTCGAAAATTACTGCACCTTGAATTGGGTCGATATGTTGTAAGTCGACGCTGATTACTTTACCCTTCCGATTTGTTCTGGAGTCTGTAACAAAAAGGGACAAAATAGAGCGTGAGATGTGTCATAGATACCACTTGCGGGGATCCAGGAATTTTCGTCAGTGAGGGTCCAGGTCAATCTGACCAAAAAAGCTCTGAAAACTTTTTTTTAGTCCTCAGCTTTTTTTACAGAAGCCAAATGGTTAATTTCAAAGGGAACTATCATTTTTCAAGGTTCCAGAGGGGGTCCAACATATTCCAGGGGGGTCCAACTTTTCCCAGTGGGGGTCCAATTGCTTATTCCCTACAGAAACCCATATAACTTGTGATTTTCCAGGGGGGGGGGTCCGGACCCCCTGTCCCCCCCCTCTGGATCCGCACTTGTACCATTAAGCAATTCCAAGCTTTCAGAAGGTGAACATAGTGCTGCCCGAGCTGTATGAAATAGCTATTTTAGTTTGTTTTGTTTTTCTAACGAATTACAAAATATATAAGCAATATTTCTTAATAATACTGTCTAGATCTAATTTAAATGCTTTCAGAGATTTTTTCTTGAACTACATGTATTTACATCGCACTTGTTTCTTTGGAAGTAAATGTATACACAGAGAACAGTCGTTAGGATTTCTTTACTCCCCAAGACTAAAGTAGTATGAGTCTTGATAAGCTTTCAGATTGGGGTGCAACCTGGTCACTGCCAACACATGTGGGCCCCAGGACTTTTGGGGATCTGGGGGAGAAAGGTTATTGATTTTCAGGGAGCTGGGGGAGCACTGGTAATTATTAAAGGGGAGCTGGGGAGTAAGCTCATAATTTTGGGGATTTGCCCAAAAGTAAAAAATAAAATTTAAAAAATCTCACGTTAAAGGAGAAGCCTCCATTTCGTTTTTTATTTTTTATTTCTTTGGATTCGGGGGTGCCCCCACACCCCTCTTGTAAAATGTAAATATATTTACTTTCATACTAACTGATGTCGAAGAGAATTATGACGAATACTGTTTGTGTTGTGGATTTATTATACCCGCTTTTTTCTTTAGAAAAAAGGGTATATTAATTTCGTGTCAAAGTCGGTCCGTCGTCTGTCCGTCTGTCCGTTCGTCCGTGCGTGCGTCCGTCCGTCACGATTCTTGTTAATGTGTCTCCTCCTAAACCGTTAGAGGTAACAACTTCAAACTTTGTATGTGAATAGGTCACATGATGTAGAGGGTGCTGGGCAAAATTTCGTGTGACGGTCAAGGTCAAAGATCAAATAATGTATTTTCTTGTAAATGTATCTCCTCATAAACCTTTTGACGTAGCAACTTCAAACTTTGTAGCTAAATAGGTCACATGATGTAGATGGTACTGGGCAATATTTCGTGTGACCTTGACCCCAAGGTTAAGGGTCAAATATTGAATTTTCTTGTAAATGCATCTCCTCATAAACCTTTTGACGTAGCAACTTCAAACTTTGTAGCTGAATAGGTCACATGATGCAGAGGGTACTGGCCAACATTTTGTGTGACCTTGCCCCCAAGGTCAAGGTCAAAGATCAAATAATGTATTTTCATTTAAATGTATCTCCGCTCAAAGGGTTAGACATAGCAACTTCAAACTTTGTAGCTGGATAGGTCACATGATGTAGAGGGTACTGGGCAACATTTCGTGTGACAGGTCAAATGTTGAATTTTCTTGTAAATCCTTCTCCTCCTAAAGCTTTTGACATAGTAACTTCAAACTCTGTAGGTGCATAGGTCACATGATGTAGAGGGCACTGGGCAGCATTTCGTGTGACCTTGACCTGAAGGTGAAGGTCAAGGTCATTAAATGTATTTTCTTGTCAATGCATCTTCTCCTCAACCGTGGGATGTAGTAATATCAAACTTTGGTGTTGTATAGGTTACATGATATCGAGGGTACTGAGCAACATTTTGTGTGACCTTGACCCCAAGGTCAAGGTCAAATAATGTATTTTCTTGTAAATGCATCTTCTCCTTAACCATGGGATGTAGCAACATCAAACTTTGGTGGTGCATAGGTCACATGAAGTCGAGGGTATTGGTCAATTTTTTGTATGACCTTGACCCCCTTGACCTTGGAGTCAAGTTCAAATAATGTATTTTCTTGGTAATGCATCTCATTAACCATTGGCCGTAGCAACTTCAAAATTTGCAGTTACATAGGTCACAAGATGTAGAGGGCAATGCTTTACGTGACCTTGACCCCAAGGTCACGGTAAAATCAAATATTTCTTGTAAATGCATTCCTCCTAAACTGTTGGACATCGCAGCTTCAAACTTTGCAGGTGCATAGGTCATGTGTTGTAGAGGATACTAGGCAACGTTTCGTGCTTTTTCCTTGACCTAAGGTAAAGGTCAAAGGTGAAATAATGTACTTTCTTGTTAATGCATCTCCCCCTAAACGGTTTGACGTAGCAATTTCAAATTTTGCAGCTGCTTTGGTTAGCTCAAAAGCGGGTATTTGCGATGGTGTACCATCGACTGAAGTCTAGTTATCCTTAAAATGGTTGATTTTTAGGTTCATAATAACGTACTTTGGAACACTCATAATGCACCATTTTTACTCTCTCTCTCTCTCTCTCTCTCTCTCTCTGGTTAAATATCTGATTTTGATTAAAACTTTGAAACATGCTGATCTTACTGGATGAAACAGAGATTAAACATGCGTAAAAGGACTAATTCCAATTATAAAAAAGACTTTTTATGGTTACAAATAATAGATGCTTTCACTTTCTCTGATTTTTTCTAGTTTTAAGCTGTTCTGTTGGAAAAAAAAGAACAGCCCCTCTCCCCACCAGAAAACCAAATGGCCTGTCTCTATTAAAAAAAAAAGATCTAGCGAGCATTCTTCCATACCTACTCTACCAGGAACAGCAACAGCATTTTAAGAATGGTCCCATACTTTCAGCTACATGTATATATCCTGTATATTTCATTAAAATAATAATATGCCATGTATTCCATGGCTAAGCCATCAGATTTCTTCCAAATAATCTTGAAAAACAGATCTTTCAAATATAGTGAGAATCTACAATATTTGAAAACAGCAGACCCAGTTTCATTGAGTATAAAACATTATTTAAATCTGCTTCTCAAACAAGGGCTCATATTGGTACTTTGTTAAATAAGCAATTTCAGTCTGTAAATGTCACAACTATCACCTCGCCAATGAGAAGCTTAGCCAATTATGCATAGATAAACTCCAAGACTACTTTTCTGCCCGTATACCTAAAAGATCCCATTACACTTATCCGAAAATGCCTGAAATCAAGATTGACCTGAAAGGTATTCTTAAAATTACTTTCTAACCTCAAACCAGACAAAGTCCCAGGTCCAGATGGAATTAAACCTATAACACACTGGTAAATGTATGCGTCGATTTGGTGGTATTTACGCGTATTGCCGGTACTTCATAGACCGGAAGTGGCTGATATTGGTGTTAATACTATGAAGAAAAAATGCCATATGCCTAAAGGACTATAGAATTAGATCATTTTTCAGTTCCAACAATGAAAATGTAAAAGAACTGGCCTATAAAACATTAGTTCGACCCCAAGTTGAGTATGCTTCCTCAGTCTGGTTCCCCTGTACAAAACAGAATATAAATAAAATTGAAATGACCCAAAGAAGAGCAGCTAGATGTGTAAAAAAACAAATTCTCACTAACATGCTGAATGAGCTTGGTTAACATATGGATTGATACATGACTGATAATGTTTTATGTAATAGTCCATGGCTACGTTGCAGGTCAACTTCCAACATACTTTGGCAAACCCTTGGGGTACACTCGTCACATGCACTCTCTCTCATTTAGGCAGATGCATACTGCTGCCAGCTACTGCCAATATTCGTTTAACCCTGCTTAATTAGTTCTCTGGAATAGACTCCCTTCTGTTCAGCTGTCCTTTTGTAAGATCTTGGTTCATTCAGAAAAGGAGTCTGCAAGATCAACCATCAGTCACCTTAAATTCAATACACTGTTTTAACCTCTTTTATCTACACCTCTTCTGCACTAACACTATATCTTTTTATCAAGCCTCACTATTGCAGTACTACACACTGTGCAGAAAAACTTCCACGCCGTGGACGTAAACAAATACAGATACATACAGACTCCCATTGGATTATTGATTTTTTGAGATTATAGGTCATGTTTATACTGTACAGTGTGAGGTACTGTATTGCACTTTTTCCCCGCCTACATTTTTTTCTTTTAACTCTTGCACTGTCGACGCAACTGCACGTACAGAAACTTAAATTTCTTTGTACCATATTCCAGTACATGGTCCACATGAATTCATTTTTCCCTAGAACAATCCGACACTGGAACAGTCTCTCGTACAGCCTCAAGGCCAGCCCCAGCCTGTGTGAATTCACTACTGGGCTGGCCACTGTCACATTTTAGTCACCAAGCCATTTTACGTTTTTAACTGTAGAAAATGCAGGGTTTTTAACTTCATCATCATCTATGATCATCCATGCCTTAACAAACACCCATTTTCATCATTTACAGCGCCTCCCGGTAATAATCAGTAAATGATTGTTGGGAGTACGAAGTCGAAGTAGAAAGAGGGTGCTACAGAATGAATAAAGAGATATAAATCTGTAACATACATATAACCTTTCTCTTTCTCTTAATACTGGCACGATCAAATTATGATCATTACGCCAGGGAGTGCAATTTTGGAATTTTGAAGAAAAAAAACAAACAAACAAACAAAAATCTTTCGGCTGTGTTTTTACTAAATGAGGATAGCACTGAATTCAGGGCGATATGATGGATTTTTATTTTATGTTATCATATAGCCCTGATTTTTTAAGCCTCTATCTTTTCCCTTACTGTTATCGTGGACGTAAACCAAGTTGAAAACATATTTCCAAACAGTGTCTTCCTCTAACACTACTCCATTTTGCATGTTTATAGGTTTATCTATATTTTGCTATTTAGTTTGCCGCTGATGCATACCTGATTAGTTCTAAAAAGATAAAATACTCCTGTCCACACAGAATGTTTACACTATTTGTTTTCAAAACATGGCGTCATATTTGTCTTCTGAGCTGAAGAGCATGCTTTTTCTGTGGGTACTAAAGTCACGCACGAATTTGTTTTGGTATTTAATGTACCGACAATGACCCGTTCACTTTCCGTTTTTTGAATAAACAGATGTTTTAACAACATTAAATACCAAAATCAGACTTATATAATGTTTTCTTTTACCTTCCTTATTATCATAATTGGCCTAAAAATGATCATACCTGGTCTGTTGAGATTAAAAGAATCCAATACCATCTCAACATACATTTGTTACATGTAGATATTTTCAAAAAAAGATGACCAATTACCGATCTAACTGGGCCGCCTTTTACCAATCTGTTGCCATCGAGAACTACCCAGTTGGACATGTACAAACTGTGTCCGAGGAGTTCTTAATGGCAATGGATGGGATCCTTTTTTGTGCATACAGGTTGATTTTTATGGTGCCCTCTCTCAGCATTTGTAATAGGTTTTCTTTTAATATCTTGATGAATGTCAACGAATAAAGGTCAATCTTCAACCTAGTATGCAAATTTTTCACCCTGGTTCTGTATTCCGACGGATGTCACTGGATTGAAAATTGACTATTTTTAGATAAGGAACTCCCCCACTTCTGCTAACAGGAAATACATAGAAAAAATCCAAATGGTTTTGCATATTCAAACAATGACATCATTATACAATTCTAATCATAAACCATTGCGCACATGTTCAAAAAGAAGGTCAAAACACCCAATGTCTCTATATAAGATTCACGTGGCGCCTTAAAACGATGGGTACCAACTGTGTGTATTGACTGATAGCCTATTTGAACATATAAGCGTGTGATAGTAAAGCTATTCAGCGTGCAGCAAGGTTAGCCATGAAATAAAAAATATTTTCTTTCACTAATATCTTACTGATCACTGTGCAAAAGTAATTTGATTCTGATCTTTCCAATCCGTCGGTTCTTGTCGTAAACAAGCTGACCCTCTCTGGTTCAGAGGTCAATGTACTCTTGCGTTAGCTTGCTACTTTTGGCGGGAAACTTGTCACTTGAGCACATGATCAGAATAACAATTGTCCGCCTTGTTGGAAAAGTCCGTTTTCGGTCTGATTATGACATTTTGGGACATGACAAAGCTTCCTTTCCGAAAATTAGATTTATACGGGTGGGGTATGTGATTGTTAAGGATTTCTGTCAAGTAAGTATCTCATTTTCTTTGGCATGCTATATTAAATGAGCCAGTGTATGAGATTTCCAACATTGTGGTATGTGCGACCAGCAAAGGCTCAGACCAGCCTGCGCATTCGCGCAGTCTGATCAGAGCCTTTGCAAGTCGCTTGAGTATTCTATGATTGTTAAGCTACTGCCTGAGCACAATTTGGAGTTTCTTAACTTAAAAGGAGGCTGCCCAGGCTCGTCTGAGTCTACACTTGTCAAAATGCCACATTGTTGGAAATCTCGTGCACTGGCTCATTAATTGAAATCAAACCATTCTTGGAAATCGACTTTCATTTTCTGAAATAGGTCATTACTCGTTATAATTTAATAGAAAATAGGGGGCGCTACAATGCACAATAATACAGAAACGTGACTGCTGCGAGCGTACCAACATTGAGTAAGTTAACAGAATCAATAGCTTTAACAATTTTGCCCTGATTTTCAAAATTCAAACACCTACTTGTTTCTTATAATGTCCAAAATCCACTGTTAATCTTATTATAATAATGTACTGAGTTTTTGAAAAAGCGCTGACATACCTTACCTTGTCATGGGGAGTATTACCAGTACCGGGTTTTATTATAATATTTCCCAACGTTTTATTAAGTTCGTCTCATCAATTCAACATCCGAATTTAATCGCAAAAACGTCATCACCCCTAGCTCGTGAAAAGCATGCAAAATGGCTGCGATGAGCCGAAAAACAACAACAAGAACATGATATTACAGATTGCATTGATCGTGTCATAATAACGAAGTCAATGGTAACATTTTAATAACTTTGGTTGTGTATGTAAAACACATGAAGAAGTCTAAATGGTTGGATTGTCAAGGAAACGAGTTTTTCCCAAAACAAAAGGGGACTCCATCACTGGTCAAGATAGAGCACAAAAACACTGCGACTTTAGATTCAGCCAGATCGAAAAAAAAAATCTTAAGTCGCAGTTCTGCAACTATAAATGAGGAGTGCCCTAAACTCCTCAGCAGTCTGGGAATTGACCGCCGAAGGAGAAAGACTATTCCACTGTGGTATAGTCCGGGGGAAAAAAGAGTTCTTCAGGGCATCACTGTATGTCTGGTATCTACAATATTGGGCACTGTATGATGACCTGGTAGATTTCAAACTGCGAGCAGGGGTCAGGTACTTGTGAACCGATGTGAAATCTTGTACTCACCCGAATCCGCTGAAGAGCGGCAACACACTTTCTGTGTAGCAACTTGAGTCCAAGACCCCGGTGCTGCACCACAGTCTATAACGATATACCCTGGCTTCAGAATATTGAATTTTTGATTGATTTCAAGAAGTTTGAAAGCACTCCGACATCTCCAGTTCTCTCGTTTGGCTTGCTTGCAAAATGGATCTTTTGCTTGTCTACGTATCCATTCAGTGCTGGATGACTTCCGTTGAAGATGAGTAGACCTCGATATACACCTGTGAGATGTTAGGAATCCATATCTGCAATGTTGAATAAACAATTTAGTAAAAATATACATGATCGAGGGACGCGCCATATTTGATAAAATATAAAACGGTAACCAGTCTAACCGAATGACATCAAATCAACAAAATGTACTTACAATGTATCCGACGGACGGTGTGTTCGTGCTTGCGTGGGTGTGTGTGTGTGTGCACAGCCTATCAACCGCTAATGCCATATGGAGATGGGATCACGGTTTTAAGTCTCATCTGACAGAATGGAGGAGCCGGGACCCTGGTTTACAGGATGAGTGGTTTATCCACTTCTCCACGGCGACTCCGTACGGTCGATCAATTACGCTAAAGTGAACACCGGGCGTTTCTTGGGTTGAACTTGGACCTCGGACCCAGTATACACTGGGCAAGCAGATAATAAGGCGTTTTGTTTCAATGACACAGGTGAGGTTCGAGCCAGCGAACCATCAATCTCTCTCGCGGCCACTAAGCAACTTTAAATATCTCGGACCCAGTGTTTATTGGGTCCGAGTAAATATATATAATCAATTAATTGATGATGATGATGATGATGATGATGATGATGATGATGATGATGATGATGATGATGCAACCGTTGAGTAGATTTTGATTTTTATTCAGTTTTGATTCATTTCTATGGATGTATGCCTGTAATAAAAACGATTAATAGTTACATATCAATAAGATCAGGAAGACTTTCCTTGCAGCTGACATATTAGAATTGACGACTGTTAAAACCAGAAAATCTTTAGACAGCGATTGGCTGAACTAATGCCTCGGTATTACTGATGCCTCGGTATGAGGGTCTGGATGGGGGGGGGGGCTGGTTTTCACTATTCATTCAATATTAAACCCATTATTCATCTCATTCAAATTTTGGGTTTTTCATTAAAATAAGACCAATTAGTCATTAGTAGTAAGAAAGGTGGCAAAGAAATCTGATTATTCACTATTCATTAATGTTTTCTTCAAATCAAAAAAAATAAATAGGATTATTCATAGTTTTTAGACCCTCATTATTCACTATTCATTATTTTTTGGCTCATTATTCACTATTCATTATAAAAAGGGCCATTATTCACTAATCATTATACCCCATCCAGACCCTCCGGTATTGATATAACTTGGCAAATCAAGTCATACACGGCCAAACAGTGTTATTACTAGGCCAGCACATTAGATTTTGGTATAGCATATGCGCAAAAAGTCTTTAATAATTTAACTCCATAATGCATTAAGAGGTATCAAACTCTTTGGTCTGAGTCTTCAGCTTCATACATAGTTTGTGTTCACCAGCAGCGAACCTGGACATTTGTTGCTCAGAAATGCGATAAGTACCAACATCTCAAGATTTTGTCTTTGGAACAGTATTTGAAAAATATAGAGAAGAGGTGTTCAAACACATTTAAATAACGTAGTGGCTGTTAACAGACGTGTGTCGATAGCGAAAGGTTATGGGGGGACTCTGGGTACAGACGCCCGTTATTTAGGATTGTGGCAATAATATGGTCCAGTCCATGTGGCTGTAGCGTAGAAACAACAAAAATTCTTTCTGGGAACTTCTGGTAGTCAAGATTAAATAAATGTTGGAAAATTTCAAAACAATACAGTTCTCAGAAAACGGTATATTAACCAAAAGCACTATAATTATATACCTCTCTCTGAAAATATCACGAATTCATGCCTTAAAAGTATCACCGTAAAGAGTATTCAAATGCAGTTTAAACGTGTGAAATTGCGTTAACGTCTAAAAAGAAAAGTAATAGTCTTGTTTCTTAACAGTACCACGGTTTTTTTTTTGTTTTGTTTTTTTGTTGTTGTTTTTTTTTTTGTACTGAGGATGACCCTACGGACTCTCTGTGTGTGTAAAGCTGAACTGGAGTTTTGCGTGCACCCATTTGGAACCTATAGTCGCTAGTTAACAACGACTTTTTTTGCATTCAACCGTTAAAACATAACTGTCATAAATATAACATTCTTGAGAGGGTGCTAGTCGAAGATATCATCCCGAGAAATATGATTATCAACCGAGGCGCCGCCGAGGTTGATAATTATGTTTCTCGGGATGATGTCTTCGACTAGCACCCTCTCAAGAATGTTATATTTGTTTTATTATGCCGAACCTTATTCTTGTATTTTCTAATCATGGTGCGAGAAGTTCCAAACACAACGCGATATGTACATGCTACGAATGGAAGAAATACTATCTTTCACAAAAGGGTTGTGTTTGTAAACAGTTTGAGTGCTCAAACTGGTCGTGATCGTTGTTTAAACAAATCGTGCTTCAAACAGTTTAGGCTACTTAGCTTGCAGCGTCGCTCAAATCAACATTGTAAACGGGGTTGCTGTAGGTGATGCGGTTTTGCTGCAAAACAGAAAATTCCGTCAGATCTGCTCAGTTTTGGTTTCAAAGTGTTCCGCTCGTTCTAACTAAGAAAACGAGCACCCACACTTTATGTTTCTGACCACAAATAACGAAGTTATTGAGAGTTTAAAGCTCACACATGTATCCGTACGGCCATTGTAAGTTAGCGTCTCCTCCTGTTAACAAACGAATCGTACGCGCATCGGCGGCGCGCATGTCAAATGATGCATGTCGCACAGAATTAAATAGACTGCCCCTTAGGGGCAAGATTTTAAGTTTGGCCTTTAACTACTGGCAACATTTATGGTCATCCTCCAACAGTTTAGTCTCTAAGATAGTCGACGTAACCAGGTCTCACAACAGTACTGTTGGTTTATTCAAATTGGTAGTATATTTTTAACACCCTAGGTTTTTCATATCTCTCTTACTAGGCGCGTTGCTGAAATTCAAATTTTCGAAAAAACTTACCTCATCGTCATAAAGGATGAAACAGGTCTTAAATTCAAGATGAATGACTCTACTTTATTTCTGATTGGGTCGTACGCTCAAAAATTGGTAGCATCATATTAAAAAATGGGGAGATAACTCAATGTTTGCAAAAAACGGAAACGTAAAGTACGGTTTTTAAACTGATTTTGTATTGACAAAAAGACGTTCTTTTTCGCAAATTATTTTATTTTCAAAAAGAAAGTTTAATGTCATTTATATTTGTATGAGTTTTATTGATTTTTATAAATTTAAACATAGTATTTTTGGGGGATAACTCTTACTACCCTGTAAAATCTAATATTTTCCTCTATATTATTCCTTATAATACCGTTATATTTAATCAGAACCCGCAAAACTTCATAATTTCTAAAACAATTGTCTTTTCGCTTTTCAAAAACATGATTTGCCGCATTCTGATATGCCTGACGGCTTAGAAATTTGCTTCTTAAGTTGCCACCCCTGTGTGGAAAAACAGCGTTTTAATGCAATTTTCCAATACACTTGATACGAGCATAGGAGATTCGCTGATTTTCTTTTGGAGAAAACTTACATTAGCGTCCTAAATGATGATACATGGCTCAATTAAAGATAAATATATCTGTAGTATTAGTTTTTGAGGATTGTACGTTAAAATCGAGTATCGTCATTCATAAAATGGGGAAGTAACTGTGGTACTAGATATAATGTAAATCCAGCATAGATGAGCGTCGTTAAGTACCTCTTGAAATTTTGCTTCTCTGCTTTTTCCTTACTTTTACTCACACAAAAGTATATCTGTTTGAAATGTCTGGTCTTTCTTTCTTAAATAGATAAAATAGAATTTCTGAAACAGCAATATGACGCTCTTATTAGATATTAATATTATCTAATTTGCATATTAAAGAATATTAATGAAAACGTAAGTAATGAGAAAAATTGTAGAATAAATTAAGGGGTGTCACCTACAAAATTACCTATATATCGCTGTTTATCATTCCAGACTAAGAATCGTGGTACCAAATTAAAGCTAAGACATAGCAAAATGACCAACTGAAAGATAATACGAATTACCTAATTTGCATACTCATGAATATTAATGAAAACATACGAAATGAGAGAAAATTGGCCAAAAAATTAAGGGGTATATCTACAAAATTACCACTACACCAGCTGCTAAATATCTAATCCTGCAAGATTTTGTACCCAATAAAAGATGAGACAAAGCCATTTGACTAAAATGATTAAATATACGAATTATCTTATTTAAATATTCATGAATATTAATGTAAACGTAAGAAATAAGAAAAAATGGTAGAAAAATTGAGGGGGTATACCTACAAAATGTCCTATATGTCTGCTGCGTCCTAGCCTAGACTACAAAACTTGGTACCAAATAAAAGTTGAGACATTGCCATTTGACTAAAATGATTAAATATGCGAATAATCTAATTTAAATATTCAAGAATATTAATGTAAACATAAGACATAAGACACATTTTGTAGAAAAATAAAGGTGGTATACTTTCAAAATTACCAGTACGCTAGCTGCTAACTATCCTATCTTACAAAACCTGGTACCAAATAAAAGATGAGACATAGCCATTTGATCAAAATGATGAAATATACGAATTATCTAATTTAAATATTCATGAATATTAATGAAAGCATAAGAGATAAGAGAAAATTGGTAGAAAAATTAAGGTGGTATACTTTCAAAATTACCTATATATCTACTGCTAACTATCGTAGACTACAAAACTTGGTACCAAATCAAAGCTGAGGCATTGTATTTTGACCAAAATGATTAAATATACGAAAAATCTAATTTGAATATTCCTGAATATTAATATAAAAGGTATAAATTAGGGAAAATTGGTAGAAAAATGAAGGTGGTATACCTACAAAATGTCCTATATGTCTGCTGTTTATTAGACTAGACTATAAAATTTAGTACCAAATAAAAGTTGAGACTTTGCCATTTAACCAAAATTATTAAATATGCGAATTATCTAATTTAAATATTCATGAATATTAATGTAAACATAAGAAATAAGACTAAATTGGTAGAAATATTAAGGGGGTATACCTACAAAATTACATGTACTCCAGCTGCAAACTATCCTTGACTATAAAAATTGGTACCCAATAACAGTTGAGACATAATCATTTCGCTAAAATGATTAAATATACGAATTATTCAATTTAAATATTCATGAATATTAATGTAAATGTAAGAAACAAGGCAAAATTGGTAAAGAAAAATTAAGGTGGTATGCCTACGAAATTAACATGACGCTAGCTGATAATTATCCTATCTTACAAAACTTGGTATCAAATAAAAGTTGAGACATAGCCATTTGGTCAAAATGATAAAATATACGAATCTTATAATCTAAATATTCATGAATATGAATGAAAGCATAAGAAATAAGATAAAATAGATAGAAAAAATAAGGGGGTATAGCTACAGAATTACCTATATTTCTACTGCCAACTATCGTAGACGGCAAAACTTAGTACCAAATTCAAGTTGAGACATTGCATTTTGACAAAAATGATAAAATTTACAAATTATCTAATTTGAATATATTCATGAATATTAATGAATACTTAAGAAATAAGAGGAAATTCGTAGAAACAGATCACGTGACTTCATGGCGGAAAACGTATTTTGAATCGCTTGTGAAAAATGAAAATAAACTGGACAATACCAAGGTTTCTAGACATTATAAGTGTATAAAAATGTATATTGTGCTGTTGACTTTTGCTTCTGAGTGACGAGGAATGGGAAATAAACATAAAAAAGGCAAACAGATGGACAATTCAAAACAGGATAATTCAAACAAAGGAAAATCAGGTTTGGTCAACTCTCCACCCACTCCTAAAGGGGCAACAACAATGGCGGCCCCCATGAACTCAAATATCACTCAACAATGTTCTAATTCTCAACAAGCACAACATGATCAGACTGTATCGATGATGAGTGAGTGCAGGGAGCTATTATACGGCCAACAATGCTCAACGAATTTAAATCAACAACCTATTCAATATGGCCAATATCCCCAAGGAAACGTTATAACGCAACAACAGAACAGTTCGAACAGTGTGCCCATACCAATATCAAGTACGCCAGATGATCAGGCCCGACAAATCCAACATCAACAGATGCCAAATAATCAAAGGGGCACATTCTACCTACACCAAAACCCCAATCAAAATCAACCACCATGCTTGCCACCCACATATGAACAATATAAACAACAAAAGCATGTGAATAACGGTAACGGTGAACAGTGTACTAGTCAAGAAGAGGCACCGCAGTGGGTAGCGGGCCTACTAAAACACCTTGATACGCGACTACAGAGTATTGAGTCCCAACTTTCACATCAAAATACGCGGTGGCAACAAATTGACTGTCAAATACAAAATCAAAATACAAGATTATCAAACATGGAACAAAAATTCTCGCAATTCAATAACATGCAGCAAACAATTTCACAAATGGAAAACAGCGTATTAACTGTAAATAACCATGTCAGCCAACTAAAGTCAAATTTGTCAGACTACGAACAAAGCGTAGCATATGTTAGCGATACGTGTGACCTAATTTCCTCTGAAAGTTCTGAAAACAAAGCAGTTCTGGCAAGATTGTGTAAAACAATGGACTCTGTAGAGTTAAAATGCAACGAGCTACAATCAAAACAAGAAAAAACTGACGAAAGGTTAACAGAATTACAATGGCGTTCGATGCGCGATAATCTATTATTCACGGGTATTGAGGAGGATGCTGAAATTTCCAGTGAAGATGTAAAAGGCAAGCTCCGTGATTTCGTGCGCACTGAGCTAGGAATAAATGAGAGTATCACTTTTGACCGCGCTCACCGCATTGGCAGATATGAGAGACAACAAAGTTTTCCGCGCCCCATTGTCGCCAAGTTTCACAGCTTTCGAGAAAGAGAAATAGTGAGATGGGCAGCACCAGCGGCCTTACGAGGAACACGATATGGGGTACGCGAGCAGTTCCCCGCTGAAATAGAAAGTGTTAGGAAGACATTATACCCCGTTATGAAAGCCGCAAGGGCCAATAAAAACAATAAAGTACGCCTAGTGAGAGATAAGCTTTTCATAAATGACGTACAATATATCCCACCCACAGATTCAAATGAAAACTTAGACGTTCGACCCAAAACATATCAGACTAGTTATCAGCATAGAAATACGACACATGCCTTCAGTAACAACCATGCTGATAATACTTACCGTTATCACAGATCAACGCGGACTGAGAACGACGCCGAATCACGCCGATCATATAACTCCCGTCACGTCTATGCGTCACGCACGCGAACAACACATAACCCAAATGAAAATATCTGGACCTCAAACAGATTCGACCCACTGTCAGGGGTAATTGCGGATGAATCTGTCAGTACCATCACACCTAAAGGGAGCAGAAAAAACCCAGCATCGTCGCCCCTGGAGAATGAATTCAACAAAAAGTCGCGCGACGATATTTCAAACTCTCCAATATCAGAACCCCCCTCACAGGAGAGCATGGAGACTCAAAACCTACCTGGTGGAGAAAATCCAAATTTATCCATTCAGCAATGTGGCAGTAATACACGATCTGACGCAGTAAACAATGAAAACACAATGAAGTCCGTTACACAAAGTGACACAATTGAAAGGAATGCACGTGACAATGCAGACGATAGGAATTCGGTCAGCTCGCAATAGGAAAGCGTGGAGCACAACGGTACTACAAACAGTAATAGGGTATCCCGTGATAAATTAAGTATTCAGTCAAATCTACGGAGTAATAACTGTGCCATAACGAATTTAAAAATACTTTCAATTAATGTCTGCGGACTGAAGAAAAAACTTAATACCCCCGAATTTGTGAATTTGATTAATTCATATGATATAGTAGGCGTTCAAGAAACTAGACTTGATGATGCTGATAATATTACGATACCTGGTTACACAATTGTTTGCCAAAACAGACAGAAACTCTCAAGGTGCAGGTCTGGCGGAACAGCCGTTATAATACGTGATACTATTTTACCTCATGTAAAATTTGGCAAAAGCGACTCTAAACTTATCCAGTTTTTTACATTACAAAAGACACTTACTATATTGCAAGAAAATATCTACTTTGGGCTAATATATATACCCCCAGCAGGATCAAAATACGCATCCACAGACCCGTACCTTGAGATACAAACGGAAATTGAAAAGTATTGTAGTAGTTGTGATAGAATTATTTTGTTCGGTGATTTTAACTCAAGGACTGGTATACTAGCGGATTATGTTATAGCTGACACATTTATCTCAGAAATGAATGGCAATGACACTCTGCTTGAAGAAAGCAAATACAAATTAGAGTACCTGGAAAAACTTAACATCCCACTTACCAGGAAGTCTGCTGACTTAACAACGAACAACTATGGCCATCAGCTCATTGACTTTTGCAAAAATAATGATTTGTTTATTTTAAATGGCAGGCTCGAAAATGACACAGATGTCCCCAAAACCACATGCAAGGACCGAAGTTTAATTGATTATTTCATTTCAAGCCCAGAGTGCATCGGATACATATGTGACTTTCAAGTAAATGAGTTCTCCTCATTATACTCCGATGTCCACTGTGGGGTTGCTATATCACTTACTACCCGTGATGTGTCATTTACTCAAAGCAGAGACACTGCATCAGAACCAGAGCAAACAGTCAGACTTTGGGATAAAAATAAAAGAAACAGTTATGTACAAAATTTGAATAAAAATAAATTAATACAAATAAACAACGATATAGACACACTAATCCAACAAGCAGAAATAACAAATAGTGACGTCAACCATATCATTGATGACATTGAATCACTGTTTCAAGAAACATGCAAAGATACATTTGGTACTCACGCATATAAAAAACAGCCAAAAATTGAGCACAGTGGTAATAAACCTTGGTTTAATAGAGAATGCAAAAATGCAAGAAACATTTATCATAAAATTCGCAGGTTATATAACAAATATAAAACAAATTACTTTAAAAATCTCCTAAAAGCTGTTAGTAAAGATTATAAGCAAACAATGCACAGAAATATAAACAAGTTTAAACTTGATAAAATTGAAAAACTGAAAAGCCTTAAGCACAGTAATCCAAGAGAATACTGGAGAATAATAAACAACAACAAAGGACCAAAATGCCAAGCTCCCCTAGATGACCTTTTTAACTATTTCAAGAAAATTAATAATCCACCTCCAGAACATGATGAGACTGTCCCAGTAAAAGGTGAAGTCCAAAATTATTCTTATAACGAAGCTATAAATTTACCAATAACAACTGAAGAAATCACAGAGGCTGTTGCCGCATTACAAAATAATAAATCACCTGGTAGTGACCAGATTTTAAATGAACACATAAAGAGTACATTAAGCAGCTTACTCCCTATATATCTTAAGTTATTTAATATAATATTTGACAATGGCATTTTTCCAGAAAGTTGGGTACTAGGTAATATCATACCCATATATAAGAATAAAGGCAAGGCACAAAACCCTGAAAATTATCGCCCAATTACACTATTAAGCTGTGTAGGGAAACTGTTTACACGAATTATCAGCAACAGGCTGACAAAGTATGCAGAAGAATATAATTTATTGAATGACTGCCAAGCAGGCTTCAGGAAAGGTTATTCCACAACTGATAACTTATTTATAATTAACAGTTTAATTGACATAATGAAATCGAAAAGACAAAAATTATACTGCGCTTTTATCGATTTTAAGCAAGCCTTTGACACAGTTTGGCGAAATGGCTTATGGCATAAACTTGAAACATATTGCATAAATGGGAAATGTTTAAAACTGATACAGAATCTTTATAAAAATATAAAGTCAAGAATAACAAGAAATATCTTGAAAAAAGATATTCGGCGGCTCTCAAATACTGACGATAAACGCAACCAAATTCGCTGGTTTTGGCGAAATTTCCATCTACCACTTTGCATGCTGGAATCTAAAACCAGCGAAGTTGTGGTCCTGTTTTTGTCTCTCTTTTGCTTGGTTTTGTGCACATCTAACTCTTTTCGCTGAGCGATATGTATCTGAATCTTTTTTTTTTTTTAATTTTAGGCATTCACCAGCAAGGGTTTGGGAACAATGTTTTAAGTCCTAAGTTGTTAGGAAAATGGGGGGGGGGGTTGTTGACAATAAATTAATGTAAAATTAAACGTTCACTGAAACAAACCGAACACCAGAAAAGAACATAGCCAGGATCGAGGAATAAATACATGTAGGATTCAAAACTGATCGACACCCAGTAAGTACGTACAATCGGGCCATTATCGGCAAGCCACTGAAACGCCATCCGAATGACATTTTGCTGGCATGCCGATAGTGGCCCGAGTTTGGATGCTGGCTGACCCATGCGCGGATCCAGGAATTTTTGCCAGGGTGGTCCAGGCCCGACTGCCAGAAAACAGCTCTGACAACGGTTTTTGTCTTTTCTTTTCAATGGTTTATTTCAAAGAAAACTATAATTTTACAAGGTTCCGGGGGGGGGGGGGTGTCCAACCTATTCCAGGGGGGGGGGGGCGGGGGCTGGGGGTCCAAATGCTAATTCTAGAAACCCATAGAACTTTTGATTTTCCAGGAGGGGGTGCGGACCCTATATCCCCCTCTGGATCCGCACATGTGACCATTTAAGAGGGTCTGGATGGGGTGGGGGGTCTGGTATTCACTATTCAATAAAGATTTAGCCCATTGTTCATCTCATTAAAATTTTGGGTTATTCATTAAAATAAGACCAATTATTCATTAAAAGCAAGAAAGGTGGCAAAGAAATCTGATTATTCACTATTCGTTAGTTTTTTCTTCAATTCATTAAAAATATAGGAATATTCATTATTTTTTAGGCCCCCATTATTCACTATTCATTATTTTTTGGTTCATTATTCACTCTTCATTATAAAAAAGGCCATTATTCACTAATCATTATAACCCATCCAGACCCTCATTTAACTACTCGTAATTGATAGAAGAGACTTTACCGATAGTTACACTACTGTTCTTGTACAATGTAAGAAAATGCATATGCCGGCTAGGGCAAGCTCAATCGCCTGAACCCAAAGGTTACGTGCAAATTCGCGATTAATTTGACGCCATTGTAATGGAACAAATTAAATTCACTTGTTCAGTTTTTTTTTAGAAATCAATGGTTTATATTCACCATTTTGGGACAATGACACATACGCCTTGAATTGGGAATTTTAGCGCGAAAACGCCTACAATTGAGAATATTTAGTGTTGTTAGCTTTATTGTCAAATCATAAAACACATCATATTTAATCTGAATTTAGCTGTACTGTTAACTAGCATGATGTATTATATGAGACTGCGCAATGTTGAATATTACCAGGGCTACCACTCATATTTTGAGGGTACATAGGGCAAAATGTAGAGGGCACAATTTTTAGAGGGTACATGGGCCCACGAAAATTCCGACAGCTAAGCAATTTGAAAGCGCAGAGTAGGCTTAGATTACCTATTAACTGCTTAAAGTGATTCTGCAAACCCACAATAAACAAATTTGAGCGGGGCTCCCCTTTACATCATTTGCATGAAAATGACTAAGTCAACACACTGAAAAACATTTGGCAGGGGTTCCCTTATACATTATGACTTTCCGTTCACCCCCAGCCCTTTCCCCAGCCAACATAAAATGCGAATAAATTTAAAAAAACTGAAGAAGTGGGATGGGGCACTTGGTACGACAGAAGCTTACACCAAAGTACCAGCTCCTTCAGGTGTGATAGACAAGAGACAGTTAAGATAGTCAAAATAACATCTAGCTTTTATCATTTCCATCTCCATTCTTACACACAGATGTACGAAATTAAGCTACCTAATTGTATCAGCTAGTTGGTATTTATCTTTTTATGCATCCGGAGAACTCGTTTTAATTGATTGTTGTACTTACAGGGGAAATTACCTGTTGAAGCAAAGAGGTAAACCACGGCTGATATGCCGATCGTTAGAGGGCACAACACCCTTGGGCCCTTATAATGCAACGAGAGGATTTACATCGCAGTAGCACGACTGATATGCCGATAGTCGAGTCGGTTGAAAATGTCCGAACGGGAACCCAAATAAACAAACGATTTTAAACACAATTTACTCAACAAAACGATGATTTCTTCTTTGATATTTTCCGACTTGAAATCGGGATCTTTTCATCCGAACATAGGAGAAAAGAAACGTTTTGTCATTGGGAATATAACCGTATAACGGCCAAAAAAGACTATTGTCGAAATATATGAAACAGACTATAATCATGTCCAGATATGGGAATTGGAAAATTTACAAATATTTTATTTAAATAGCGTGATATTACTGTAAAGTACTTTCGGATCTAGTGGATTATTTTATAATGCACTTCTTTACTGTGTGCAATGCATGTAAACAATGATAGTGACAGCAATTTACAAATACTGTACATCGGGGGTTGACCTATATTCGAGATTAGGTCGTTTATTCATTTGCATTTTTAGACCCAGTGCACAGACTGGTTCTCTGCCATTTACATGTATGTTTTCAAGTTTAGTTTCACGTTTAGTAAGATTGTATGGACATTCTGAGTAACAACCAATGAGAGCATCTTTTTCCAGTCGGTGTGATGAATATTACAATTTAAAAATGCTTCTGATTGGTGAATAACTTAGATCTAAAGCGATAATAGAACGGCGGCAAGCCGCCGTAAAAACACCAGAGGGGATTTCAGCCTTCTTCCCATGTAAAATTGGGGTCCGTCAGGGAGAAAATCTTTCACCATTTCTGTTTGCGATTTTCCTAAATGATCTTGAACATTATTTAAAAATGCACAGGGTACAAAGCATCAAATGTGAATACAATGATGATGATATATTGATTTTTTGCAAGCTCTTATTGTTACTGTATGCTGATGACACAGTGATTTTTAGTGAGAGTGCTGATGAATTACAAAACGCTTTGAATGTTTTCCAAGAGTACTGTAAAACCTGGAAACTATCAGTAAATATCACAAAAACTAAAATATTGATAATAAGCAAGGGGAGACCCAACCTCAACCTACACTTCCATTATAACAATTTTGAGATAGAAGTAGTTGCAGAATATAAATACTTAGGAATATACCTCTCAAGAAGTGGAAACTATAGAACTGCCAAAAGGCATATTGCTGAAAAAGCTCTCTTTTTCATTAATTAGGAAAATTCGTGCTCTTGATTTACCTTTTGACATACAAATAGATATGTTTAATAAAACAATTAAACCTATTCTTTTATACGGATCAGAGATATGGGGATTTGGTAACTGTGACATAATTGAAAGGGTTCAATTAAAATTTTATAAATATATATTTAACTTGAAAAGAACTACCCCCTCATTTATGATCTATGGTGAACTAGGAATAACACCAATTATTGTTGATATCAAAGCTCGTGTAGCATCTTTCTGGTCAAAAATTATAGAACCAAGTGATGGCCCAACAAAACTGTCCCACCTTCTTTATAATATAATATATAATTTGCATAAAAATAGTAATTTTAAATAAAGTTTCGCAGAAAATGTTAAAAATATAATAGAATCATGTGGATTTTCTGGGTTTTGGATAACTCAAAGTGTTCCTAACCCTAAATGGTTCAGTCTAGCAATCGCCCAAAAACTCAAAGACCAATACATGCAAGAATGGGCAGCCCACCTTAAAACAGCTTCCAGTGGAACCAATTACAGGCTTTTTAAAGATACACTTTTTAAAAGCCAATACTTGTCAATTCTGTCAAACTTTTACTGTAAAAAATTTATTGCTTTCCGCACCAGAAATCATAGACTACCAATCGAAACTGGTAGATGGAATGGCATAGCATTAGATGAAAGAAAATGTTCCTTTTGTAGACTAGATATTGGTGATGAGTTCCATTTCATCATGTCATGCAAACATTTTGACACAGCACGAAAACGATTAATAAAGAAATATTATTATGATCACCCAAATACTCTAAAGTTTCGTCAGTTAATGAACACAGAGAACGAAACTGATCTGAAGAAGCTGTGCCGCCTCATAATAATTATAAATGAGGCGTTTAATAACAGATGAACTAATATTATACACAGTTTGCTGCTATTGATATATTTATACATATATGTTGTTTGTACCCACTAGGACCGAATTACCGAAACGATCCTAGCGAGCACGCACCATCTATGGTATCGACGAAGTATTTATAGCCGAAAGTTTCAGACATGCGCATCATTTGTTTGTTTTAACAACCACATGAATCACCCTACTCGGCATGTTGAGCTGTTTACTGGTGACCATGGTTCTTGTGGCCAACCGTCTATTATACGTAATTGAGCCGACGTCGACGTCACATGAACCATGGGTACTAGTGAACTGTCTTAAGTTTAAGGCATTCAAGAGAACATAGATTGTGATTGTGTACGCTAATTATGACCGCTACAATGAGGGGTCTTGATGAGCTCCCACCATCCAACAAGCACGACGTGTCACTATTATAAAAAAGAGGTTATGTGAATGATATAAATGGGTTGATAATCCAAACCCTAAATGCCGAAAATGATATTTACACTCTCAATACGCCAGTAAAACATTAACAATCCCTTGGTTAAATGATCAACTGTCATTATAGTCTGATAAATCAAACAACCGCTAACGCATGCTTAATTCAGCATTTTAGGCTGGCTCTCTTTGGAAAGTCAGTTTTGAAATCCTGAGTTCGGGAATAATACAATACATATAGAGAGTGGAAATAATGTCAACCAAATACTTAAGATTGTCAGAACGATGCTTGCACCGTTATAATCATATTGTAATTGCAAACCTGTAACATATAAACATGTATAGATAGTGCCTCACTTACTGGTTCCACTATATAGAGGTGTTCCTGATGTGTCATCACACGGTTAACTATCAACATGGACCCTTATATTGTATTAAGCCGTATATAATACCAGCACGATGCTTGCTTCATAGAATATCTTATAATTCCAATCGACAAATTACCAGATGAATAGCATACACGATAGACCAAGAAGTGTAAGTACGCATCTTGCTTTGTCCTGTCTGCTATGCTCAAAGTTAATGTAAATATGTAACACGCGCACACACACACACACACACACACACTCACACACACACACACACAGAACATGTCATGTTATTAGTCAAAATATATAATGTATAATCATAAGTCAATATGTCATATATATCGTATATGTGTAGTTAACATACTTTCCTTTAATCTGTCTTGTATTTCGCTTTTCGGACAAGGCAGACTTTGGGAAATCTAAATTCTTGACAGACGGAACGGAACGGAACCAACGCGATGGCGTGGCCTTGTACTATATAAGGCTGCAGTCAGCGTTCGGATTCCCTGCTCACCGCTGATTATTACTGTTAAAAACCAACAACTAAAGGTAAAATAAAAGTTGACCGCATTACGTTTTGGCAGACAGAGTTGACCCTGATGAAATGCCGCATCGGATGCGACATTTCATCTGGATCCTCACTGCTTGCCAAATACAATGTAATACACAAAAGCTAAAGCCATTCTGTGAAAACTGCGATTGTTGTTTACCTGAATTTGAACGGATATCCAGTGATCCCAATTTTTCAAACGAGAATCTGTGAACTCAACAGTTACGCACGTGCAGCGTGATGTACAAAGGGAAATAATTATGCCATACCGGTCCTGAAGCTTTAATCAATAAAGCCGTCGGGTTTATCTCCCTTGCGACCTACACAACAAGTAATAATGACGATGTCGCTTCAACATGTTGAATCCCTTTTTGGATATTTCTGCTCCCCCAAAAAATACTTTAGCTTGCTGCTGTACAAACAAAATCACGAAAGAGTGCGAAACATGGGTTGTCCGATAAGTCGACCGAGCAACCTATGTGTCTCAGTTTTGCGTGAATACATAGAAAACTCGGTTTAATATATTTATATACTTATGCTATTTGACCTCCTCTCCCCCACCCTATCTCTTTTACCTGTCCAATAGCTACATTTGTAAGTACCGCCTTTCAATATTGTATTGTATTCATCATATGTCATGTTTGTATGGCCTGAGTGTAAAAAAGAGATTTGTATAGCATTGTATTGTATTGTGGTAACAAACAAAACATTTCTCAAATTTCATACATTTAAAATCAAAACTGAATTACCATGCTTAACGCACTACTTTGCCCTGACGCCAATGTGGCGCAAAAGCTCCACATTGACGCCATTGCAAAATAGGAACCTTTTCATAAGGTGCATGACTAAAACGGAAGTTCATAGTGTTCATGGCTGGGGGTAGTGGCGGGTGGTTCCTTACAGAGAAACCAACTGCCTCTACCCTAACATAATACATATAATATTTATAACGCTGACAAACCTGCATAATTCAAATACTGATGTAGGTCAGGCCGGGTTTGGTTTGGCGCCACGGCGCTGAACCATTCCTGGCCTGACATCACATCCAAGGTCTATTCATAGAAGGTCCAGAGCGGTGTGCGCTGGATCAGTCTTGAATCATATATGTGTATGGTTATGAAAATTAGCTATGTAAAGTAAAGAGAATCTGTTGTGCTCCACCAGATAACAGGGAATTATGGTTAGACATTATATATATGGAATCTAATAACTGAACAATATGACCGCCATGATGTATTTTCATGCATGCAATTATCTGTATTATACCTCTTGTTGTTGACTATGTTGACCTAGAGTGAATAAAGAATTGAATTGAATTGAAAAATTAGAAGATTTACGTTCAAAATAACCACTAAGTTAGCCGCTAACTATGATTAACTTCAAAACTAGGTACCTAATAAAAGTTGAGACATTTTCATTTGATGAAAATGATTAAATATACAAATGATCTAATTTTAATACCCATAAATATTAATTTAAACATAAGAAGTAAGACAAAATTGGTAGATTCATTAAGGTGGTATCTCTTCCAAATTACCTCTACACCAGCTGCTTACTATCCTAGGCTACAAAACTTAATACCAAATAATAGTTGAGATACAGGTATGTGACCCTATGATTATAGGTATTCGAAATATCTAATTTTCATATTCACAAATATTAAAGAACACATAAAAAGAATAAGTCAAAAATAGTAGAAAACTAAAGTGGTTTGACCTACAAAATAACCTATATTTCATGTGCCATATATCCTGGACTACCAAACATGGTACCAAATAAAAGTTGAGACCTTTGATGAATATACAAATGATCTCATTTGCTTGTCTCATGAATGTATAAGAAAACATTAAACAGAAAGAAGAACACAGAATGATGAAAATTAGTTCTAGGCTTTAATTTGAGAATAGGATGACTAGCAACTGACATATGCGTAATTTTGTAAGTACACCCCTTTAATTTTTCCAAAATGTTCTCTTATTTCTTATATTTTGATTAATATTTATGAGTGAGAATGTTAGAAAATTTGTTAAATGGACAATTTGGTAAAAGTGCAGTGATTTGGCATTATTTGGTACCAAGAGTGGTTGCCTAAAATAATTCGCAGCTGAGTTGTAAGTATCTTTGTGGGTACACCTTTTTTTATGATTTCCTAATGTATTCATTAATTTTCATGAATATGCATTTGCTCACTAGCATACTTTACCGCTGAATGCAGCTGCTATGTCTTACTTTTGTTTTTTATCGAGTTAGTACTTTAGGATGAGTTTCTGCTGAGATATAAGTAATTTGTAGGGACATACCCAACTGTTTTGAAGTGCATTGTTTGTTGCCATGGAAACCACGCAAATTCACATAGCTCAAATGGGGTTAATTGAGAGCAATACTTTTACCTATTGAAGGCGGTCCCACAAAACAATTTGACGCCCATGAGAAGTTGTCCTGAGGACGCAAGGCTGGTCTAATTCGACCATTGGGTACTAAGGAATTTAAATGCTTTTACTTTTGATATATAGATAGTGTAACACATTTTGTGGGTATTGCTAGGAAGAATGGACATTAAGACGACAGTTAAATCAAAGCTACTTGTTGATTCTCAAAACTCATTTCTCGTTTATCACTTTAAAAGCTTGAACCTAGTCCAAAATAGTGCTATGAATGAAAAATTCATTACAATAGCTGGAGACTAGATCATGTAGATACGCAAAAAGTAAGTGAGTATTAACAGGAAAAAAACACAATCACTACTGCAGATCAACCCACGGCATCGTGAGGAAGAGGAACAGAACACTTACAGTCACAAGACATCAGGAAGACAATTAAAGCAAAGCTACTATCATTAGCTTCCTCGTCAAGGTGTAAACAAAAATAGAAAAAAACACAAAAAGATGCATAATAAAACAAAGACCAACACAGAACCCCCACAAATATTCCGAGGTACATTAAACAATGAATCAACAACAATGTAAGATTCTGTATGATTTTGGCGGCCATCTTGAAAACATGCAAATAAGCTCAATAAGACGCCATTTCTCAGCTTGCAAACATTGGTTTTTGGATTTAGCATACCAAATTACCTTAAAGAAATGTGTCAGACCCTTTGTCTTCAGAAATAAGTCCATACTTGATACTTCTAAAATTCGTATTTCGTGATTCTGTTTTCTGCGAGTATAAAGTTATCTCCCCCTTTTCAATATGGTGCTAACAATTTCTGAGTGTGCGACCCCCCAAAAATTAAGTGTAGACATTTATCTTCAATTATAGACTAGTTTCATTCTTTAGCATGATGAGGTAAATTTTCTCAAAAGCATTCAGAGACTGCGCCTAATAGTATATCAAGTGTAGTTGTGAAATGCACGAAAACAGAGTATTTTTCACACGGGGGTAGCAACTTTGCAAGCGATTTTCCGAGCCGTCAAGCATGTCAGAATGCTGTTAATTATGTTTTTGAATAGCAAATTTATATGTTTCGTCGAAGTGATCAAGTTTTACGCATTTTTACCAAAAATAACGGTATTATCAGAAACGATATCGAGGGAAATGTTCTATTTTATAGGGTAGTAAGAGTTATCCCTCATTAGCTATATCTGCAAATGAAAAAAATGAGCCAAATTTGATTTAATTATAAATAAAAGTTAAATTGATTTTAAAAAATAAAATGATTTACGAAAAAATAATGTTTTAACACTGCAAAAAATCGATTCGAAATTCATACTTCACGATTCCCTTTTTTGCAAGGATAGAGTTATCTCCCCTTTTTTAGATATGACGCTACCAGTTTTCGAACGTACGACCCAATCAAAATTAAAGTAGAGGTATTAAGTTTTGATTTGAGATCGGTTTCATCCTTTATGACGATGAGGTAAGTTTTCTCAAAAAGTAAGCCTCATATGAAATTCAGCAACGCGCCTATACACCCCAAATTCTAATTTGCTCCACAAACTATCCATTAAGCAACGTGTCAATGATATACAGCTGCAAGAGCAAATTATGAGACTCAAGAATTCAAAGAAACTTAATATTTTAATGAAATTGTATAGAGCAGGCATCCGTCCTTATTATGTAGATATTTTGAAAAACAAAAATGAAAGAGTCATGCTTAGTAAATTACGTATTAGTGCTCACAAACTTGCAATACACAGAAGGTGGTAGATACTTGAACATTCCTAAGCATAAGCGAATTTGTACTGCATGTAATTCAGGTGAAGTAGAGGATAAAGAGTATTTTCTACTTAATTGTAGCATTTATAAGCCGTTAAGGCAAGTTCTGTGTTCAAACTTGACTAGTAAAATTCAATCACCAATGTCTAAGCCTTAAGATTATTCTCGATAATCATAACCATTACATTTTAAAAATGTCCGCCAATTTTATCGAAAATGTCTGAATCAAAGAGAAACTGCCCTCTCTTAAATCATATATGACTTAGAAGAACTTTCTAATTCAATATGGATTAGATCATTAGAAATCCAATAGATATGAGGATACTTGTAATTAATACATGTATATATAATTGTTAGGGGAAATAGGAATGAATTCATAGATCAAAACAAAGAATTGTGTCCTGAGTACTATGACTCCCACATGTATAGATACTTCCCTATGACCGCTTTTGATTGTTTGTATTGGCCTTAACCATTTATTGTAAATGTGTTTGTGCTAAATAAATCATTTGTCATTTGTGATAGTCGAAATTATCGCAGGGTGATAGTCGAAATTAGCACCTACTGGCCTATGGAGGTTTTACATGGGAACTCTATGTGAGGTAATATAATCTATTATAAAAGGCTAATGCTTAGCGCTGGATGGCGTCAACTTTGTTTCGACGCAACTCGACTCGACTTCGCCTCGGCGCTTTGTGCTAGTAGCGGACTATTCTTCATGTAGTTGTCGTGCATCGAATCCTATGTAAATGGAAAGGATAATGTTCTCTCCGTGCAGTAAAATTATGATGCTTCATTTTCTACAACATATTTTTGTGAAAATTTGCTTCATGCTCCTCATATTTAATTAATGCTATGGTGTCACTATAGAACGTTTTATGCTATTATTACGGCCCATATGCCATCTACGTATGGTCTGGGCAATACCGTAGATTATAGAGTTCAGGAGGTGGCGCAACACTAGTAGTGTTGATGTCATGTTCGATGAGTTGCAATAGCCAACATTCTTGAGGCCTCTCTACTTTTCTTCCACAAGATTCATTGTGGAAGAGGGTCTGGAGGGGGTCTGGTATTCACTATTCATTAAAAATTTAGCCCATTATTCATCTCATTAAAATTTTGGGTTATTCATTTAAATAAGACCAATTATTCATTAAAATCATTCATAAAACATCAATTTTTCTGCGAATGAGGCATCGGTCAAATGATGCTTAAAAAATAGTTTTGTTTTAAGATTCAAGCAAGCGAAACGACCGAGGAAATTTTTCTGAATTTTTATTGCATAAATGACATTTTAGAGTGAAAAAGTAAGGATAGTAGGATATTTTCAAGAAAAAGTAGGGAAATGTAGTAACAGAAGGAAAAGTGGGACCTATCTGAAAGCCTGATTAGCCAATTTTCTATCAAAATCAGCAATTTTTATCATAAAAGCTGTAAGGCTGAAGCCACCAAAACATAATAACTTTTGCAAACTGAGAAATTAAGTGGCCTTGACTAGAGTTTAATTTATAAAAACCGAGCGAGCGAAGTGAGCGAGGAAAATTTTTAATAATTTTATTGGAACAATTAAAACATGCCACCCCCTGCTGGGAAGCCAAAGTTAATGGCGACCCCACTATAATTTTTTTTATACTAACAACATGGAAATTCATATGACCTCCCTATGTTTTAGCCCCCCCCCTGACACTTAAATAATGAGCGGTCCCTAATGCCCCCAAAAATGTGTGTTTCAGGTTACATGAAATTTTAAAATAGGGACGGTGGGTAGGATTTTTTAAAATTTTGCTCAAGTTTTTACATGGGGAAGATGGGGAAACATTATGGCCGAACCGAGAACTCTCTTAGAACTCCACTAAAAATGCTTTAAAAAAAATAGGGTTGGGGGTAAAACAATTAGGCACGGTCGGGTAACCTGAAACACACAATTTTTTATTTTAGGCCTAAAATTTTTAAAAATAATATGATAATGTATTAGAGTCAGAGTTATCGTTCTTGCACTCTGCTACACACTGTTCCATGATCTTCTAAATTGTGCAAAGTTTCATCAAAACATTAACTGTATACACATTATGATAACATGTGCACTAATTCAATATTCTGTGATCTTTAGGGCTTTAAAAATTGAAAAATTTGTCAAATGAATGAGGGTGATTTTTCATATTGTTACTCAAAACATATAGACGGTGGGTACTTGATAGAACTGCATCAATAGGGCAGTTCTAATGACTAATGAGTCCCGGGTAATGGGTATCCACATTCTATGTTTTATTGTTAAAATAAGAAAAATAATGTATACCCTTGTACACCCAAGTTTTGCTATATAAAATGGGGTTCAAGGGGGTCTGTTTAAATTTAATGCGTACCCACAATCTATGTTTTGAGCAAAAATAAGAAATATCAGGAATTTTCGACTAAAATTATACATTTTTGCAGCTGAACAAAAACCGACTGAGTACAGATACGTAGATAAGATAGACACATTTTTGAGACAATTTATCAATCGATTTTGAGGCAACTCACCAACACTTATGATAGATTTTGAGACAACTCACCGACACTTTATCATCTTTATGAGGCAGTTTAATTCACAGACACTGTAATGATCTTTAATTCAAAATCTAAAAAAAATGTTGTTGGTGAATTGTCTCAGAAAATGTGGTTGAATCGTCCTGAAATCAATGCTGGTGAGTTGTTTTCTCTATAAATTTTCTTGATTTACCCCGAGTCACACTGTTACGATAACGGGTCGTTTTGGCCCCGCCAGGATCATTTTGAAATAGGTTGTTTCAGCCCGAGTCCTGGAAGGCCCCTTTTTCATTTCGGCCTGATTTTTTCACATGATTCTCGCAAAATTATGTCCCTTAGTTGACTGGGTTTTATAAATTGTAAAATTACCTATCATTTGTAGTTGTTATGGTGTAGTTATTTGATAACCAGTCAATTAGAAGGGGGGACAAAAAACTGAGTCAATATTTTACAAGTAAAAATGCATTGATGATTTTATTATCTTATTTTTTAGCATTATTCATTAAAATCTGATTATTCACTATTTACTATTTTTTTCTTCTATTCATTAAAAAATAGGATTATTCATTATTTTTTAGGCCCTCATTATTCACTATTCATTATTTTTGGGCTCATTATTCACTATTCATTAAATAAAAGGCCATTATTCACTAATCATTATACCCCATCCAGACCTTCATGGAACTATCTATTGATTTTAAGACAAATACCTGACCACTAAGTCATCACATTTAGTATTTACTTTAATTGCCTTTTTATGTCATGTGACTGTTGGTGTATTGTATCCTATTGTGCCGTGGGTTGGTCAGTGTGTGATTGTGGCAATTACTTGTCATACTCGTGTGACCATATGGAGTACACTCAGCTACCTTTTACAGGCCACCGGCATACAGTGACGTCCTGAAGCAGTTTCCACCCAGAGGGAGCGCAGTGGCTCAGCGGTAGAGGAGACCTAGGGGAAAAGGAATTCTTTAGGGCATCTCTGTGCGGTATTGAACACTGTGTGATGACCTGGTAAGCAGTGGTCATATATGCCCTACTTGTCTTTTTAATAGACACTGCTCCACAATGAATCTTGTGAAGGAGAAGCAATGACTAATGGTCAAGTATGAGCGAAACCAGTAAAGATAGAAAGAAAAGAAAGAAAGAAAGCAGAGCTCTAACTAGGATTTTGAAAACAGGAGTCCCAGAGCCCTCTTTGCCAAAAAGTGGGAGTCCCACCATACAAAAGAATATAGCCTCCTTATAAAAATAGGAGTCCCAGCACCAAACCTGGGAGTTCAGGACTGCAAATCAGCAGTTAGTGAGAAGTACTTGAGCAATTCCATATTCGGTATCAGGCATTGTGGCACAATCTTCTCCAATGTAGACTTTGTGTGTACAATCTCCTTCCATTATTCCTGTCCCTGGATATCCTCTATGTCTTGTACCGCATTTAAGATCACTAGATGACCGATTTTCATACCCCGTTGTATAACTTCTGCTTTCTATATATCTGTTGACTTGTATTAGCCATTTGGATTATCGCTTGCATTTGTTATACCTTCCTTTGCTTTTAAGGACTCATATTACACTGGCTTGTCATTTTAATAACCGGTGTGTTGATTGCTTGTCTTGGGATGGTACTTACCCACACAACTTTTAATGATAAGAACGAAAATAACAAAATTACATTTATCTCCCATTAGTTTACATTCGGCGTCCTCTGTTCGTATTCCTAGTTCAGTTAAAAATTTTCGGGATATGCTTCCTACCATTAGGTTATCTCCTCTTGGGTCACCTATTATCAGGAAGTATACTAAACCATTTAATGCATTCAAAAGACGCGGAATGTATCCTAATGTTTCTAAGTGCAATGCCAAGAGGTGTGTCTGTTGCGCACATTTATGTACTAAAACTACCATTACATCATCTGTAAATGGTAGAAAATTCTCCATAATTAATAATAATGATTTGGACTGAACTTCATCGGATCTAATTTATGTTATAACTTGAACTGAAACTAACTGTGGAATGCAATATGTTGGACAAACTGGCCGATCCCTCAAGACTAGGTTTCGTGAGCACTTTCGTAAAATGAAAAAGCCTAAAAAATTTGACACATTTCTTTATCGCCATTTCAAAAATAATGGTCATTCACCTAGTAAAATTGTAATTCAGCCTGTTGAAAAAATTACATATGATCCTAATTCATCAACTAGATTAAAAAATATTAAGAGACATGAAACTGAACTTAAATGGATTAAATTTTTGCAATCACCTTTTCCTTTAGGCTTTAATGATAATATATACCATGAAGGCAACATTTCTAAAATGCCAGATTTTGATGTTTTTTCTGTTTTGGAATGTAAAAAACGTAAAAGTAGATCTCATGGTAAACGTAAAAATGGCAATATTAAGCGCAAAATTTGTACTGAAAAACGCTTAAATACTTCTCTAAAGGATCTTTCTTTGGCTTTAACTAATCATGGTCGACATGGCTTATTTTCATTTTTAAGTTCCTTACCTATCTCAGTTTTACGCAATTTAGAGTTAGAGGCTAATAAACTTTATGATAGAGCAAACAAATTATATAAAGCAGCACTCCTTACAAGGTGTTATGTTCAACATTTCCTTAGTCCTTATATCGATTCTGAAGTCAACCATAAACGACATTTTATCAAAATTCCATTCATTAACAAAGGTATTGAGTTTATTGATTTACATAGTATCTTCAAGGATAATTCAGTGATTTCATCTATTCCAAATTACTTTAATAATTCTGAAACTCCTATCATTTGTTATAAATATAACAAACCAATAAGGTCTACGATATTTAACTTTAATAAAATTGTAAATGATTTAGATATAGATTCCAATACTCCTGCCTCCTGAGATTGTAAAAATTCAAATTATTTATATCCCTCTGCAGGGCATGTTATTACAGGTAATCTAAATGTCATTCCTGACGCTAGAGTTCGCAATATCATTTCTAAAGGTCCTAAATATAGATTGCCCTCTAATATTGATTTCTCTAAATGTCGTAGATAGATCGCTGCTTCTTTAAATGACTTCAGTAATCGTTGGTGCAAACGGGAAAATGTTGAACCTGATGCTTTGAAGGAATGGAAAATTAACATTTTTAAAATTATTGATACTCGTATTTCATTTTACTCTCGTAATACACATCTTTTGCCCCCTAAACCTAAATCCTCTTTTCGTCATCTTAAACGAGGTATCCAGGATTTTCATATGAACTATGTTTTGGTTCCAGCAGATAAAGCTGCTAACAATGTTGTAGTTGTTTGACGACTGTATTATATTAATACTCTTAAGCGTGAGCTTGTTGACACTAATGCCTATAAACTGCAGCCTTCTTTAAGTGAAAGGATGATTGTTGATGGGCATGGTTGTCATACAGCCCTACATTTTGGTGTCAAAGCTAAAGAAAATCAAGACAAAGTTCCTACGTTGTACTGGTTACCTAAACTCCATATAAAACCCTATAAAGCAAGATTTATTGCAAATTCTAGTTCTTGTACGACAACAGAACTTTCTAAATTGTTAACCTCGTGTCTTACAGCTATTAAAAACATGTTATCAAATATTGTGAAAAAGTATATGAGAGATCCGGTAAAAACCTATTTTGGTCCATTAAAAATTCAGGTGAAATTTTAGATAAACTTAAAGCTAGAGATTTCAATGCGACCAGTTTGTCTACTTATGATTTTTCTACTCTTTACACTACTTTACCTCATAATTTAATTAAAGATAAACTTATTGATCTTATTGAAAGAACCTTCCAGAGAGAAGGCTCTCCTTACCTTGCATGTAGTGACAGAAATGCATTTTTTACTTCAGAAAAACCTAAAAAATATCATGCATGGTCGTGTCAAAATGTATGTGATGCGCTGACCTTTTTGTTGGACAACATTTTTATTCGATTTGGCACCAAGCTCTATAGACAAGTAGTTGGGATTCCTATGGGCACTAATTGTGCTCCCCTGGTTGCAGATTTATTCCTGTTTTGTTATGAAAGGGACTTTATGATGTCTCTTTCTGATGATAAGCAGGCTGATGTTATTGATGCGTTTAACACTACTTCCAGATATTTGGACGATATTTTAAATATTAATAATGTTTATTTTGAAAATATGGTTAGTCAAATATACCCTTCAGAGCTCCAACTTAATAAAGCCAATGCCTCTGATACCGAAGCCGCATTTTTAGACTTGCATTTGTCAATTTCTAATGATATTGTTTCTACCAAAATTTATGATAAACGTGACGACTTTGATTTTGAAATTGTCAATTTCCCATTTTTAGATGGTGATGTTCCTCGTTCTACATCCTATGGAGTCTATATCTCTCAACTCATTCGTTTTGCTAGAGCATCCAGCTATGTTACTGACTTCAACACTCGCAATAAATTGTTAACTCAGAAACTTCTTAAACAGGGCTATCGGTATCATAAACTTCGCAAAACATTTTCAAAATTTTATAGACGATACTATGATTTGATTTCTAAATTCCAAGTTGGACTTAAATCTCTCTTGCGCCAAGGACTTTCGGAACCTGATTTCTATGGTGACTTGGTGTATAAGTTGAAGAAGATTGTTGGCTCTAATAATTTTTCAGCCCAGTTCATTAAAATAATTTCCCATTATAAAAAGATTGGCTATAACATTAATGTATTGCAACAGACTGCATACTTGGTGGTCAACCCAATCACGGTTGGCAACTTTGCTTTCCTCTTTAATTGCACGCCGGTGGGTCGGACTTCAGACTCTATGATGGTTCCGACTTAAAGACCTATCTATTGATGAGATGGTAGGGGCCTGATGCTTTGGCTGTTTGTCGGGCCCACCGGGGTTTACCTGTTGGATTTCTTTTGCTCCGGTATTCAGTTTAATTTACTGTTGAGTCCTTATCCTTGCTTTATCTCCTTGTTATATCTTGATTTATATGTTTTAGGAGATGATGCATTGATAAGTTAGGGGTCTTTCATGCAAACCAAATATTTATGTGTCTTGATCCACATCTGAATTAAGGGTGAGGTTGGCGCCGTTAAACCGGTTTAAGCCCTCCAGTAAAATATTTTACTGACCGTTCCAAGGCGGTACTTCTTTTGTGGATCTTTTATGTTTTTGTTCTGTCTTGTGTTTGCTATGTTTTGTGCGCGTCTGTTTATATGTGCTTTGTGGTCACCTGCTGGGAAAGGGCTGACCTCTTGGCTCTCGTTTGTGGTGTCTTCTGTGAGTTTGTCACTTTCCCATTGGTATCCTGGGTCAGGTGTGGTACTTGATTGTATCGATTCCTGATCTTTGCAACCTTATTACTTTTCTCACGATGTAGGTTGAGTGCCTCAAATGTAAAGTTTCCACAAATGTACTTAAGAGATTTAGTGTTTGATACGGTCAATGGATTATTGTGGTATGTCCCCATCAGCAACTCTGCTGAAAAGGCGACCAGTTCTGGCAAGATATTGTCCTAGTTCATTTATGATCGACTCTCTCCAACCAGGAATATTCTCATTTTCACTGTAACCAAGAAGCAGATCCATATCCAGAAAATTAATGCCAAGTTGAGAGAATAGGTTCTTAAGAAGTTGATCACGTTCTTCCTCATATAGAGGAAATTCAAGTAGAAAATGCTGAACAGTCTCTATTTCACCACAATCACATTCCAAACTTTCACATTGATTCACTTTAAATCTGTATTCATTTAACTTGCAATATCCAGTCCTGAGTTGATGAATGATAGGGAACAGATCCTTAGAAGGTAAGTCTAAGTAGAGTTTTCCGTCAACTAATGGCTTGAAGGTATAAAGAAATCTGCCTGTCTCAGAAATGTCCCAGCGCTGTTGCCATTTAGATATAATTGACTCCTTTGCTGCTGACTTGATATCTTGATTGGTAACAACAGAAGTATCCATGGGCATCTTTGAGGCTTGTTGAGCAGCATCTTTTGCTAGCCGGTCAGCAATTTCGTTCCCAGCAATAGTAGCATGTCCTGGTGTCCAGTGAATTGAAACCTCAAAAGCTGTAGATGGTAGTTGATTGAGGAGAGACTTGATCTGTGATATAACGACAGTAAAATTGGTACTTGCCCAGTTCAATGTTAGGATCCCAACAGCAGATTGACTGTCAGAGAATATTTGTAGAGAGGAAGAGAAGTCTGAGATTTTCTTAGAGACAGCAAGCTCTAGAACCATAAGAATGGCTACAAGTTCCGCCAAGAGAATAGACCCTCTCGCTGCTACCGGTCTGCTCAGTTCTAGGCCGCTTGGATCATCTGGAAAGAATATCACTGCACCAGCTCCTCAGGGTCCTGGGTTCTCCAGATATGATCCATCTGTGAAAGCAAATTATGACCTAACAGGAGCTTCTGAAAGAAATTCATGTATAATATTTTGGCCCATTTCTTGTTGCACTGATGTTCTATTTTTTGAAGACCCCAACTGACTCCAGTAATTGGGTTGTTGAATAGTTCTGAAGAGGTCACCCGGATTGTACGCAGGTTCAGGTTGAATCATATTGATACTTATGTATGTGGTCTGTTGCATCTCTGCTGCCTGACTTAAAGCAAGGTTAATCGGCCCAATGAATCTTGACCCTGGCTCTTCTTCTATACACTGATTTAGTTGAAATTTGAGGGGATGATCTGTGCTCTTTGTATTTATTTTGGCCACTTCTCTTACTGCAATTTCAGACAAACGTAAATCTATGGGTGGAATCCCTGAAGCAACTTCTAGAGCCTCTCTGCTGGAAGTGATTGGAGCCTTGAGACAAAGAGCCAAGGCCTTCTTTTGGATGTTTTCTAGTGGTTTTAAGTCCTGTGAGGTTGCTGTCTGCCAAGCAAGACATCCATATTCTAAAACAGGTCTCACAAGACCAAAATACAGCTGGATAAGTTTTTTACTTGAAAGTTTAGCAATTCCATTAATTTCTCTCAAAACTCCTAAACATCTACTGGCTTTATGAGAAATAATTTCAATATGTTTCTTGAAATTGAGTTTTTCATCCAAATGTACTCATAACAATTTGGGATTTTTATTATATTGAAGAACATGGTTATCTATACTGACTACAGGCTCTTGATTTTCAATATTATTCTGTGAAACAGTGTTATTTCAGTTTTGGGAAGACTTATTTGCATTCTCCATTTCCAACACCAGTCTTTTAAAATCCCAATGTCTCCGCAGATTTTTTCCACTAATTTTTGAACTTGCTCTCCAGAATGCCAGAAGGTGCCATCGTCTGCAAACTTACTATGATCACCATCTATTCCTGCAAACATGTCTAAAATAAAGATGCTGAACAACAATTGAGCTAGTACACTGCCTTGAGGTAGTCCCATTTCTGTGTGGAAAATATCCCCAATAACTTCTTCAATATGACATTGAATTGTTCTATTTTGAAGGAAATTTCTTATCCACGTCCAGAGTCTTCCACTTACACCAATCTTGGAAAGTTTGTACATCGAGCCAGGGTGCCATACACTATCAAAAGCTTTAGCAAGGTCCACAAAGCATGCTAAAGTGTGATTATTTTTGTTAAAGCCATTAGCAATAGACTGCACTAGTCGTGTTACTGCATAAGTGGTACTTTGGTATCTTCTAAAACCTTCTTGCTGAGGATTAAGTAGTTGATTGCTTTCCACATGTGACTCCAGACGTTTCAAAACGATCCTTTCCATAAGTTTACATAGAACACTAGTGAGACTGATAGGTCTGTATGATGATGGACTGTAAAAAATCTGTCTTGTTATGTTTTCTCAGAAACTTGACACTTGCAGGTCTCCATGGGTCTGGAAGCTTGCCTGAGCACCATGATAAATTAAATATATGTAAAATTGATTTTCTGAAATAATCACCAGCATGATACAGCATCTCTGGGTATAATGAATCGGGGCCTGGGGATGACACTATACTGGTTCAACCGACTACGTTACTTGGTTTTATTTAAGACGGTGCGGTTCATTGAAAATTCCAAGCTGGAAACCAGGCGACCTTGACCATCATGATCAATAGGAGCGCTTTTACCTACAACATTTGATAAGCTTCCATCTTATGCAAGAAAGATCAAAAACATTTTCACTTTTTTTTCTGTGCATTTTCTGGGTTTGACATCGTATGTGCAGCGTATTACAGTTTGAATCTTTACAGTTGATTACAGCATGACCATATAGAGACAATAGAAGATTTATTTTCTTGACAGATGACAATGATGAAGCGTCTGAAGTTTTTCAATAATGCCCTTACTTTTAGCAGCTGCAAATTCGCCCAAAGATACAAAAGCATTGACACAACAGGTACATTGGCAGGGAGATTGAGGGATTCCCCCATTTTTTTTATTAGTGTAGCTGGTTTCGATACTTTCCTGTTCACTTTTACGTGAGTACGCAAAACAGATCCCCCTTGCTTTTCCCCTGTCCCTGGGCGGACTTGATTTAGCAATTTAAGAGTACTCGGCGTAAGCGAGAACATCCACCTAAAACAAGTAAAACTGCACACTTTGGAGTACTCCAGAATAAATCAAGCGATACAAATATTTCCACACATGCAGACAGTGCTGCGCCATCTTGTTTTGGAACAGATCACGTGACTGTTCTGTCTACATCACCTCGGAAGATGGAGTACTCTGGCGTACGCCAGCACAGGTGTTCCAGCGGAGTTGATTTCTGTTATGCCTGTTCGGAGTGAAAGGAGTAAAGAGAACAGCTAAATCAAGTCTGTCCCCTGTCAATCTAGGTTTGTTTTTTGAAAACGCTAGGTTCAATGAACATGGAGCGTATGCAAATTATCACACTCCTGCAATCAAATCATCAGAGATATTCTGTACAGTCATTACTGTGATTACAAAAATCAAATTATACACTGCAGTGCGTGCCCAAAGTGTACTTAGAATGGATTATTACTTTTTGTTTCTATGTCATATCTTATCGAATCTGGAACACCCAAGCCTCGTGCGACACGGTGGGCACTTCTATGCTTGTGTAGCTTGGACCCGAGCATGAAATCTACTACCTCAGTGCCCCATATGAGCTGGTACCAGGGTTTTTCATAAAAAGCCTGCCGGTACTTATGACAGATGTGATTAGCCAAGTGTCAGGAGAGCATGTGTGTTTACACAACCTGGCACGGGTCTCGCTGCTCACTAACATAAAGTTTGAAGTGGATGAAGTCTCAGGCCAAATGAAATCCTAGATATCTACGAACATTGTGTTTAAAATACTTGAATATCAATTTCATACGAGTTCGGTTCTCTTAAGCGTAAATAACTCAATACATCAGGGCAAAAAGGACGCTTTTTTCTGACCCACTTCGCCAAGACTTCCCAGAATAGCGAAAACAATTTCACTTTTAATTTGGTGGGTATTTACACCCTAAAGTCTTTTTAAAATGGCTATAGTCTTTAGCATATAAAATTATTAAAGCAGGTCTGAAATCTTTTGTGAAAAACATCGATACAGCTGGCTGCATTTATTGTGTGTTATTATTGTCAGTACTTTACACTGGTCAGCAATAAAGTGAAACGACCAATCAGGATTGTTCTTGTTTGGCGACTTTGTCTTTGATGGAAGACCAGTCAGATTTAGTGAACATCAACGACAATGGATTGCAATTAATAGAAAAATAAACCTACTTTAGAATGCTAAAAGTGTCAGTGTGATAATCCATAGTTAAAGTGATGTGAAAACAGCAATATGTTTTGTACCGGGCCCCGTAACGCAGTCGGTAACGTGTCTGGCAACAGATGCGAGTCTGACTGCAGATCCAGGGGTCGCGAGTTTGATCCCGGCCCGGTCTCATACTTTCATGGAGATTGATCATGAAAAATTTTCTACGGTCATTCTCCTCCCTTCCGCTGAATCATTCAAGAAGGGTTGTTGTCAGTTACAAGCGAAAGTATGTGCACGAAGTACTAGTTAACTGCTTGTTCAAGCTTGCCCAGGAAAAAGTGTGGTTAGGTGAACTGACCGTCTCGCAATGACCATAGATATTGACTTGGGACGTAAAGCAACAAAACAAACAAACAAAAGCAATATGTTTTGTCCTCTGGACTCTGGTATTGATTATTTTCAGAAACGGTTATGACTCTTCCAGTCTGACGGGAAGGACAATATCATCTTTTGGCAGTTTTCCTTTGATGTCAATTACGTAATGCACGTTTTCACTTGTCGGCACTTCAAAGCAGAGCATAATGGGCTTCAGATAAGATGGGATAAATTAGATACACTGTTTGAAATGCAATGGCTTCATTGTTGTTTAAAATTTCAACAATAACATTTCTCAGTGACCTCAGTGTAAACGAAAAAAGTCCCAAACTATTATTTTTTTATATATCTAGAAGTATTTAGAGAGCAGTCTGATCAGAGATTATTTGTGCTGACTTTTGGGATAGTTCACTACATATTTAGGGGTCACATGTTATAACTTTCAAAAATTGAGGGTCATTTTTGTCTTGACAAATAGTACAGACCCTGATGAACTGCTGCTGTTGTCTGCTTATACAATGTTGGGCCTGATCTAGATTCAAACTGTTTGACACTCTGATAGTGTTCCTGAAATAATTTTTGAAAGATTTTTTTTTAAAGTCAGCATGAAAAAATACCCAGCACAATTATAAAAGATTGCAATTTTGGGTAGGATTATTAATGAAGGAGAAAAGGTACTTGGACTTTGTTTACTTTCCGCATTAACTCATAGGCTAGCTCAGCGTAGTTGTCACTTCTCCCTAATTTGTCAAACTTCTCCCTATTTTCCATGGAGGGAGAAGTCACTTCTCTCTAAATTGAGGGCCAGCTTGGTCCCTGATACATGTAATACATGTAGTTATCCAAAAATTGAATTATGGAAATTTTAAATTCAGTATGATTTTTGGATATCCACTATACCTTTTAGGATATCCACTATATTTTAGGATATCCATTATATTTTAGGATATCCATAAATATTTATGGATGTCCTATATTCAATTGAGGATATCCTTAAATATATCTATGGATAGCCATGAATGAGGAACAAATAGTAAAACGGCTCCCCATAAGAAACAACTTTTATTTTTTGACTTCAGTTGGGATTATAATAGGCTTCTAATGTAGCATACATGTAGTTCTCTTTGACATAATATAATATCTTTCTTGTCAATGGATGCTTGTTTTTTCCTATCATTTCAGTGAAAGAAATTTTAATGCGGACAGACAGATTGACTCATGCTGACCACCATTCTGAAGTAGAGAAGGCTTACAAGTCTGTGATGAGAAAAGTACCTCAGCAAGGTAAGAACATTTAACCCTTTACTCCATAGGCTATTTTTAGATCAGGACATTTTTTTTCTATTTTTAGACAACATTGAAAAAAGTTAAGTTGAGCTTTGAACAATCTGATTAGAACCCGATCTAGCCACAGCTATCAGGGGACATAGTTAGCCAAGATCACAAGATCTCACTTGAAATAGTTGATGGATTTCAGCCATTCTTTATATTATTGTATCATTGTGATACAATAAAGAGCTGATTATAATTTTTGTAAGCATGCTTGCTGACTCAATTTTTAGTTTGGGAGACATAGTTTTCCTCTGAAACACTGCTTTAATTGAGGCTGTTCTTTTGAATAGCACAAACATATGCTTTGATTGAGAAAGAACAAAATTGATTTTTAATTACGCACTCTTATCTGGAGTACTGAAACAATTAAATGTAGGGTAAATGCTCTAAAATTTTGAACACTTTTCTCTTTCTGTTCTCAAATAAAATTATGGTTTTCATGGCTGGAATTTACAAAATGTTTGTCAGAATAGCAAACAGGGAAGACCCTGATCAGACTGCTTTTTCAGAAGCAGTCTGATCTGGGTCTGAGCTGTTTGTCTATGTCTTTTTAGCAGACAATTAGTGTTTGAAATTTTAGAACATTTACTGTAAATGAAATAATCTGATCTTACATGTAACATTATCACCCCAAAAATACATTTTTAAAGTGATTATATTGTAATAGTATAAATAGAATATCTAATATTCATGCTTCTGTTTTATCGAATTCATTAAACTAATTGCAAAACCGTGATAAAATGCTTAGCAAGCCTCACATTTGATCTCTTTTCCTCAAATCATTTAATAAATTCTATAATACATAAGGGTGATTTCAAAAAAAAAAAAATGCAGCCAAAGCGTGACATTGGGGGTCAAATTTCAAAATTGCTTTATCATTATATTTTTTACATTATCCTAACCAGGGAACATCAAAATTTCAGAAATAAATACTGGTTAAAGAATAAAATTTAGGACAATGCTTTAAATTTTATGCTTAAATCATTATTTCATTATTTTTTTTACAATTCTATAAGCTACTTTTAGCTTGATTATAAACAACACAGTTACACTGGTATGCATACTTGTAATTTTTTCTCATTTATTGATAAAGTACTTATGTATACACATTTTCAAAGTGAAATTTATTCTTTCGTTCAAAATTTGCACTTGCAATAAAATTTTATGTGAAAATACCCCCCTGGATTTTCACTGTGTAGAGGAAAAAGTTTTTCTAATTAAAATAATAATCATGATTTTTTGTTAAAAATTGTCTTTAGATAACAAGTAGGGTATATGAAAAACATAGAAAAAATTTCATTTGAATATGTTATATATAAAACATATTGAACACAATAACATATGTTGGTAATAGAATGTGTTACACTTGAGACAAAATCAGAAGAGGGAGTTTCACCTTTGAAATTTTGATCTCTTATAGATTTTATATAGGATGAAGACAATTGACTTCACGGAAATTGAAATTAAAATTTATCAAAACATAAAACAGTTCAAACTTTTAGCACAAAACTTTAAAAAATGAACTATTCAGATTTGTTTATTAAGCATAGAAAGCAGTCATAAAAAGTTAATGATCAGAAAACAGTTGACAGCACCCATTCTGGGATTAGTTATAAATTGAATGATTAGAATGATACCATTTCTTGAAATTCTATAAATAATCTGTAACAAATTTAAGGCTTAAATAGAAAGAAATTATTGTGTTACACTTGTGGCAAAAAAGCAAGAGAACTGATAATGTCACTTTTGTCTTTTCTTATCACTTATACTTTATATGATCTACTATATAAAGTATGTACTACTGAGCGACAGTGAGCGTCTATTTTGGTTTACTTCAATATATTTCTGTAAATATTTTTTGAATTGTGAAAAATGCCTTTCCCTCTTTGTGAGTGCATAATTTTATCCCATTTGTTTACACCATTTTGTGTTTTCTTTGTATCGAAAGATTGAATAACTATCCCCTATAATGCCAAAAAGTAACAAATTAATTGTTGAATAGATCATCCTTTGACCAAACACCAGAAAAAGTGAGATTAAGTCAATCCATAATATATGTTACACTTGTGACAGAAATCACATTTTTGTGTCTACCTGTCTAAATCAAGCTGTAGTCTGGTTTTAGACTGGTGATTTCTTCAGTGTTGAATTTAGCATGATTGTTTCCCAAAATGAAGCTCAAGGATGGTCAGCTTCATTATGAAATTAGTATATATGAATGGGCTTGAGGAAGTGTCATTCCTGTCGAACCGTAACTAGTATTGACTACACATTTGGTGAAGATGTTGACTTCTTGCTGTGTTTAAATTGTATTTATACATTCAAGAATTATTAGAAATACCAAAGAAGTAATATATCATTTAAAGTTTGCCATGTATATGTATTTATCACATATTCCTAAAATGTGTTACACTTGTGACATCAGTTAAAATCATGCCACGAAGTCAGCAGCTTAAGAATTTCACCATAATTCCTCATAATGTTTTTTTTGTGGCTCCCTTGACCAGAAAAACATCAAAAAAGCTTTACATTGCAAAACAAATTAAAATGCTGATGATTGAAACCTTAAATGGTACACTTGTGACATATCTGGGTGGTTTTATTCAGTACTGGCTACATAAAATTATACTTGTTGTTTAATAGACTAGTTGGGACCTTTAAATAGCTAATAGACTGCCAGTCATAAAAGTAACATTCCTTATGAATAAAGCTTTGTATATATTAAGAGGCAATTCACTTAACTCCAATCATGTTAAATTCTGTATGATAAAAATTTGAAAGGGTGTGTTTATAAAAGTGCACAAAGTTCCAATTTATTAGGTTCAAAATAGATGAAAAGGATATTTTCCTACAGCTTTTATGCTATATTTCAATTGCAATTCACCATTTGACAATACATGAATAGTGTTTAATGCAATTTACAGTTGAATTGAAGGTAAGGAAAAAAATGTCACAAAAAAGTTACCCTTATGACAATGTAGACAACCTTTTTCCATGTAATTTTGGAACGGAACATTCTATAGCGGTGAAACTTGGTGTGATGCAAGAAAAACATTAATTACATATCTTAAAATTAATTTTAATTATAAATTTGCTTTAGATAGTCTATAAACATTGATTAAAGAAATGGATGCGTTATTTTTGAAATCACCCATAAGCACCATTTAAAACAATATCTAACCCTTAGGTGGCATGACTATCGCATACTGACCTATCTGATTTGAGCATTGTGGGTGCATGCAACATACTTGTTTACCGATAGCATTATCAAATCATGTGATTCGCCCGATTGGTTGATTCAAACTTGTTATTGATCTGCGTCATCACATGTCACTGAAACCATTTTATTGACCTGGCCATGTGGGACATGTTTTAAAATATGTTTTAGTGTAGAAAATATAATTATTGTATAGATAAATACTGTAATACCAATCATTGTTATTGTTTAGCTAGCAAAGGCATTTTGATGTCTCCATAAACAGATTATTTACAGCCATTCAGTGCTTGCTACTTTTTTAACATAGTGTTTAGGGTAATGCACACCGCATATTGGCACAAACCCGACTTTTCAGTCGTGATGTGCCTTAGCAGACAGGTTGATTCTTTGAGTATCACGCCTGCGCAGATAATGCCATTTAAGATCTTCTATATAATCCATTATACCATTTTATTTCAGTGGTAGTTGTAACAACAGGTATATATACTAGGAATGGCTGGAACAAACGAGGAATGACATGTACTTCATTTACCAGTGTGTCATTCTGCCCTCCTATAGTCTCCATATGTATACAGAATCCAAGGTTAGTGCACCTGTGTGAAGAAACATGCCATACCAACCTTATTAACATGGGTAAAAGTTTTCAGGTCTATTCCTGAATTCAGGGTTTTGAGGCTGGCTTTCCATAGAAAGTCAGCCTCAAAATCCTGAATTAAGCAGATTCTTATAGCTTCTTTGATTTATTTTCAGTTAATCTAATGACAATTGACCATTTAAACTTGAAATTGTTGATACTTGTAGGCCGGGTAGCGTAGCGCAGTCGGTAACGTGTCTGGCTACAGATGCGTGTCTGGCTACAGATGCGTATCTGACTGCAGATCCAGGGGTTGCGAGTTCGATCCCGGTCCGGTCCCATACTTTCTTGGAGATTGATCACGAAATTATTTCTACGGTCATTCTCTTCCCTTCCGCTGATTTATTCAAGAAGGGTTGTTGTCAGTTACAAGCGAAAGTATGTGCACGAATTACTGGTTAACCGCTTGTTCAAGCCTGCCCAGGAAAAAGTGTGGTTAGGTGAACTGACCGTCCGGCAATGACCATAGCTGTTGACTTGGGATGTAAAGCAACAAAACAAAAAAAAAAAACAAAAAAAAAACTTGTAGGCATTATATTGCAAGTTTTAAGATGATTAAAAAAAGTTCAGGATTTTGGAAATTGTGAACTTTCACTCATGTATTAAACCTAATAACCTTTTTTTCAAAACTTCTATATCCTCATGAAAACAAGGTAGTATAAACAGTGGCCAGCCCATGTGATTTCAGGTCCCCAGATAAGAGTGTGTAACTGAAAATTATTTTTCTTATTTCCCAACCAAAACATATGTTATGGTTACTCAAAAGAACCTTCTCAATGAGACGGTTCTTTTGAGCACCCAAAACACATGTTTTAATTGATGGATAAGGAAATAATTGCAATTTTACGCTCAAAAACTTTGCTTAACTGGAACTATGGATTTTAGAACTTATTGCATATATTGCATTTGGTAGGCGACAAGCAAAGGCTCCCAGGAGCCTGCACAGTTTCTACAATGCTTTCATTGCTTGCATACTCACAATTTGGCAGTACTGTGTTTGCATAGGCTTGAACACAAAAGTACTTGAATGTGGGGGGCTTTCTTTAAAAAAAATCTTGAAAATTAAACCTTCCTTGAAAAGTACTGGAGAATCACTGTAAGACCATAAATCAGGCCCAGTAGCGCAGTCAGTAGCGAGTTCAACTGCAGATTCAGGGGTTGTGAGTTTGATCCCGGCCCGGTCCCATTCTTTTGTGGAGATTGATCTTGAAATATTTTCTACGGTCCTCCTTCTGCTGATTCAAGAAGGGTTGTTGTCAGTTACAAGAGAAAGTATGTGCATGAAGTACTTGGAAACCTCTTAGTGAAGCTTGCCCAGGAAAAAATGCGGTTAGGTGTCAGAACTGACCATCTTGACATGACCATAGCTGTTGACTGGGACGTAAAACCTAAAACCAACCAACCAACTGTAAGACCTTGAAAGGAACTTGATTTTTACTCCAGGGTTCGCACAGGCTTGAAAAGTACTTGAATTTAGATGGATTTTTTGAAAAGTCCTTGAAAATAAAACCTGGCTTTAAAAGTTCTGGAAAATCACTCAAAAGCCTTGAAAAGTTCTTTAATTCTACTATTTACTGTAGGACTTAGCACTGTTGATAGAGTCCTAAATCAGTATAAAATTGTTGTGCCTTTATTTGGTGCAGCATATGCTGCACCAAATAAAGGCACAGCGATTTTTAAATACTAAATCTTTAGTACTAATTTCTCTATTATCTCAGTCTAGCATTTCTGAGGTAGAATTTCAAAACTTAAATCTGTATTTTTCATAAACTTTTGTCCTTGAAAAACTGTAGGAAAGTCTTTAGAAATCCTTGAAAAGTCCTTGAATTTTACTCAAATCTGCCTGTATGAACCTTGTACTCTTTTCTAAAAGATATGGACTAATGTGCCTCTATATGGTGCAGCAGATGCAACTGGTGCAACAACTAATGCTAATTTTCCTAAGCTCGTTTCACTATGATCTCAGTTAGAATTTGCAAAATTAGCTGGCCTTGCAGGAAACAGCTGGAACAAGATATTTCCCACTTAAGTATGGTTAGAGGTAGGGCTGCCATGTTTACATGTAAACAGCACCCTTTCGTGTTTCTGCAATAAACGTTTACAAAACTGACCTACCGTTTAAACGAACTTTAGCATGTGACCAGCGTCATGGTTTATTAATAGCATTTCCTAGTGAAAAGTATTCTCTTAAACAGTGATACGCCACATTTAGATCTGGATCATCAATCAGATTGTTTGTTTTCTCAGATTCGGCTGTATTTGATAAAGTATCTACTGCAATTAGAAATAAGGGCGGACATGCTCAATGGGCCATAAAAATGTCCGGAGTATTGTCTCACTCAGCCACCGCTTGGAACAATTATATTCCTGCATTTTTAACAGATAGGCTATTAAAGAGAAGAGGCATGTGAAAGTTTTTTTTTGTTTACTTCATGTCAGCGTGTGTATTGCTGTGTACGTGACAATTCGCAGTTATGTCTTGTGTGTGTCCACTCATTCATTACACGCTTGCAACTGAAGAAAATGTCCATAATATACGAGTCTGCGCATGATGCAATCACTTTCCATTTACTTGAGATGAGTTCAATCACAACACCCAACCAGGCACAATTTCGAATATTCGCACAAGGTACATTTTTCAAAGGTCTTTTATGGAAAATATTGGCGATTTTACGGAGCTGCATTATGAAAAAAAATCAATCTGGAAGTTAGGTGTAAACAGAATCGTTTCCGTTACTGGAACTCGTGTAAACGTTTACCAAATTTCGTAAACTTGACAGCCCTAGTTAGAGGTAGATAGAAAAATCTCTTAAAGGTTCAATTTTTTTCCAATAGACATATTTGACTGTTTCAATATTTAGGACTTGGACTTGAATATTTGACTAATATTTGACTATGCTTCAAAACTTGAATAGATGTCAACAGTTGTATTTGCCTATGTTTCAATATTTGACAAAGTTTCTATTAATATTTTGACTGTGTTTCAATATATTGACTATGTTCCAATAGATATCTTGACTATTTTGTTGATTTTGGTAATATCTAAATCCATGATAGACATGTATTTTTTGTTTTGTTTCAGTCGTATGCATGATATGATGCTGAAATCCAAACATTTCGCTGTTCATGTATTGGCAAGGCATCAGGTATAATTGTTGTACTTTTTAGCTCAGATAAAGCTACTAACATGTTTAATTTCTGCCTCAGTTTGACAAGTTGAGTGAGCATATTGCTTATGTGCTAGGCTATAATCTATAATAAGGTTTTGGATTACTTTAGCATTTCATCCAATTTCTTGGGTTTTGTGTGTTATGTTTTTATTTGTGTTTCCAGTACAATAAAGCCATGCCCAGAGGTTATGCTCAACTCAACTGAGCATGTAATTTATCCTGTTCAAAAATGTTAAAATGCCAACAATTTTTGGCATTTCAACATTTATTAGAAGGATAAATACAACATTTGAGAGCTTTAAAGCAAGAAAAATCATTTATTTTCATTGAAAGTTGACAATAATAGTATTGAAAATCCAAAAGATATTGCAGATCAGTTCAATAAATATTTTTTTTCAGTATCATCAAAAATCAAAGAACCTCCTTTAGCATCTAATTTTGATAAACTAAAAGAGTTTTGTGATAAGAAAATCCCTGCAAATACTTATTTTTCAATACCATGTATCTTACAAGAAAAAGTAGAAAAATATCTTAAAAACATTGATATTACCAAAGCTACTGGCTCTGATAACATTGGAGCCAGGTTACTTAAGCTAGCAGCTCCATCTATTTCTGACAGTTTAATGTATATCTGTAATCAAAGCTCAACTTTTCCAGATAAGTGGAAAGAGGGAAAAGTAAGACCCTTATATAAAAATGGCCCTAAGGATGACACCAATAATTATAGACCCATCTCAATTTTGCCTGTCATATCAAAATGCTAGAAAAACATGTGCATGATTCCTTAATGACTTATTTGACCACTCATAAATTGCTTCATTCAACACAATCTGGTTTCAGACCCAATCATTCTTGTGAGACAGCCTTGCTTCAGATGGTCATTAAATTCCTAGAAGCTATAAATAGCAGTCAGATAATTGGTATGGTCATGGTTGATTTTAGAAAAGCCTTTGATTTGGTAGATCATACACTTTTGCTTAAAAAGCTAGACACTATAAACTTTCAGATAAAACAATTAATTGGTTTTCTTCTTATTAGTTGGACAGGAAGCAGAAAGTTGTCATAAATTGAACAATTAAATTAGACTTACCTGTAAGTCGACATTTGATATAGATTTTGTTTATCCTAAACTACCAAGGGATTATGGGAGTGAACGTGATTGGGTCACGTGATCAGCTTCAGCCTTTAGAGCAGTACCAGATCAGGGTGCAAGGAAAAACCCGGAGAAAAAGGGGGGGAACTAGGGTGGGCCCATAATCCCTTGGTAGTTTAGGATAAACAAAATCTATATCAAATGTCGACTTACAGGTAAGTCTAATTTAATTGTTCAATTTTGTTTATCCTAACTACCAAACGGGATTATCGGAGTTTTCAGAGTCCTTGCATCCTGATCTAACAAAAAATGCTGGAAGGTCAAACTAACTTGATATCCTTCCAAAACAACATTAATTCAACAGGTAGGTAACTTACCAAACTATTTCCTTACTTTGACTTCACACTTTGCAATTTCCAAACGTCACCAAAGTCATCTCTGTATTATGTGCTATATACAACATGATGGAATACAGTCAATTCAGCATGAGTACCGTAATAAGTATGTACAACCAAATGCACTCAGCCCAACAAATCTGAAGGATTCTTTAATCAGCCATATCCAAAATAGTTGCACTAAATACACTGTCATTAGTGATTGGTCTATTGTAATGTTTCCTAAAAACACAGTCTGATTTCCACCCGGCTGTTCGAATAATAGTGTCAATAGGTACTTTACCTTGCACTGCACTAGTAGCAGCAGCTCTAGTAGAATGAGGTGCGAAAATATCCAAATTTATACCACTCTCTTTCAAGGTCTGCCTAAGCCAGTTAGAAATTGTAGTTTTGCTAGCAGCTTGATAAGGCTTGATTGTAGAAATCCAGAATTTTTGAGAAGATCTTAAATTTGCTGTCTTCTCCAGGTAACTATTTACACATTGAACTACACATAATGCCGCATTGCTAGGAAAACTTTCAACATACAATTCCTGAAGATGATTTCCAGGCTTAGACTGTTTAAGAAGATCACCAATGCGGATTTTTACATATTTACTGTCTATATCCATATTTCTTAAATCCATCAATGAGAGAGTTTGGATCCTTTGGCCTGTGGTAAGGGCCAACAAAGTCACCAGTTTCTTGGAAATGTCACGCAAAGAACAAGAATTGTTATCCAATGACTGAATGAAATTTAACACAGTATTTACAGGCCATGTTACATTGTATTTTGGTAAAGATGGCTTCTTGTTAAAAATACCTTTCATAAAACGTCTGACCAATAAATGAGAACCAATATCAATATTAGCCACAATACCTATAAGACTTGATAAAGCTGATTTTGCAGTGTTAATACCACTATAACCGATCCCACTATTAAACAATTCTGACAAATAAAGTAAAACATTGTTTATATCGGAATTAAATTGATCAATATTCCTTTGCTCACAAAATAACAGCCATTTCTTGATATACGTCCAATATTGTTTTTTGGTTGAATCTCTCCAAGAGGAGAGGATGATGTCTGCAGATTCTCTCGATAAGCCTTTACTAATAAGGGATTTCCTGATACTTTGAAAATACCCAACCTCATTTTCTTTAACGGATGTATCTTCTTGTGGGGAGATGACAGACACAGTTCCGGCTTGGGTAGTAGGTACGGCTGTTGACACAATAGGCTCAGTAGTGTTGGAAACCAAGGTTGAGTATGAAAAATTGGTGCTAGCAAAATGGCTGTTGCTCTGTCTTGTTGAATCTTCTGCAGAATCATCCCGATCAAACTGAAGGGAGGAAAAATATATGCATTCAAATTAGTCCAAGACAAAGAAAAAGCATTGACTGCAAAAGCCATAGGGTCAGGCTTGTATGATACAAAGTTAGGAAGTTTACAGTTGTTCCTTGAGGCAAATAAGTCAATGTCGCACGTTCCCAGAAGCGTTTGTATTATCTGAAAAACTTCATCACATAACATCCATTCTAAATCATTATTCCTACTGAGCCGGTCAGCAACAAAATTGTCTGCACTAGGAATATGGTAAACTGAGATCCAAATGTTACGGTCTTTACACCATTCCCAAATTTGTTTTGTAAGCTGATTGAGCTGAGACTTTCTCCCCCTCATTTTTTGCAGATACTTTATAGCGACCTGGTTATCAAGAAACAGTTTAACATGCTTGTCAGAGATAGTACTGCAAAAATTCTTGAGTGCTAAGAAAGCTGCTTTCAATTCCAGAAAGTTAATGTGCAAGTTCTGTTCTGTCAATGACCAAATGCCACTGAATGTTTCATGCGAAGTTTTGTTAAATGCACCAAATCCAGTAAGTGAGCTATCCGATTCAATGATAATATCTGGCTCCTTTAACACAATGGGTTTGTTTGAAATTTTGACATTGTTTATCCACCAATTTATACAATTTATACCCTCCTGAGATAAAATCATGGATGAGTCAAAATCCCCCTTACTCTCTTTCAGTGCCATATCTTTTTCGATTTCTAGCGTCTTGTAATAAAGTGGAGCATACTGGACCCCTGGCTCACTAGCAACAAATTTACCAATAATTCTTGCAACATCCCTGATAAGAATAGTTGTAGATTTGAGCAAACTTTTGCACGCAGATACAATTTCACTTGCTTTATCATCTGTTAGTCTTACTGTCATATTAATTGAGTTCAACACAAAACCAACAAAAGTGATTTCTTGAGTAGGTATGAGTACGGACTTCTCTGGGTGGACCGTAAAGCCTAAACTATCTACTAACTTTACTGTTTGTAAAGTATTTTCTGATCATTCATCCTGTTCATTGCTTTTCAATAAACTATCATCAATGTATGTAACATTACTATGCCCTATTTTTCTCATTGATGAAAAAACCGGTTTCAACATTTTAGTATAAACCCATGGAGCTGATGCTAAACCATTTGGTAGTGATGTAAAGGCAAAGAAAGTGTCCTTCCAACAAAAAGCAAGCCAGCCTTGGCTACTATGATTAACACATATTGAGAAATAGGCGTCCTTTAAATCCAGGCTAGAAAAGTAACAGTTCTTGGATATTAATGATAAAGCAGTCTTTAAGGTTTCCATTTTGAAATGATGAGTAAAGCGTGGTAGCTCAGTGGTTAGGCACTTGCCTCTGGTGCTAGAGGTCCCAGGTTCGATTCCCGCTCGCGGCGAGAAAAATTTCGGTGTCCGAACACGCTTTCTCTAGTGTCATTTGCAGGGATGACGCTAGATAAGTGCATCGTCCTTCGGATCGGGACGTTAACTGGATGTCCCCTGTGCAGGGAAAGTCACCCCCTGTGCAGGTTAAAGAACCCTACGGTAATTTCGATATGGTTACTTGTAGGCTTTCATCCTGCAACCCGGAGTGTACAAAGTACACCTGCCGATAATACTCGAAAGAGGGTCTGGCAGTATATAGAGAAAGAAAAAGAAAGAAAACTACATAGTGGTTCAAATCCCGCAAGTTGAGAATCAGACGATGAGAGCCATCTCGCTTAGGTCTTACAAAAATTGAGGATACAAATTTAACTTCCGATACAGGAATTTGCCTAATAACACCCTTATGGAGAAGTTTGTCAATTTCATTATTTATAATACAAGACTCGTGAGCATTAAACTGTATTTGCTTTTTCCTACATGTGATAGGTGGTTGAGATAAAAATTCAATCGTATAACCATTACGCACAATGTCTAAAACCCATTTGTCTGATGTAATGTTAGTCCAGGCTTTGAAACACATAGAAATTTTCCCGGAAAAGAAATTTGAAGGTGTATTGGTTATGTGAATACCCAAAATGCTACTTACAGTATTGTCTGATGTTATTGTTTTCGGCCCGCTGCCTGATTCCTTGGCTTCCTCTGGAATGGGCGGGCCCGCTTGTCTAAAAAATTCTTCCTCGAATCTCTATCACTTCTATATGCACCATATTGTCTGTCTGGGTATTTGAATTTCTTTGATCGGCCATCTGAATCATTATATGGAGATTTCCTTTTGTATTTGTTGGTGGATATTTCATGTGTGAATTTCTTTGTTTCATTCAGGTCCTTAATCTGCTTATGTAAGTCATCCCCAAAAAGAAATTCTGATATTGGGGTAGAAGGGGAACAAAGTTTCCTATAAGTTTTTGAAACAGCCGGTTTCAACATGTGCCTTCTTATGTTTGAGGAATCCCGGTGTGCATATGATAGCATTTGAAAAGCATCACAGGCTAGTTCAAATGTAGTGTTGTCCGAGTCCTTCTCGATGCACTGGTTCATAATCTGAATAATTGGCAACATTGCCTTTGTGACTAGCTTTTGATTTTTGTACAATAGTTTATCACTGGCTTTGTAACTGTCCGATAAACCATCTGAATTCCATAACTCAGGGTTTATAAGTGGTACCCTGACCCATTCACAGTTCTCTGGCGTATTATATTTCTTGGAGAGTTCATTAGCATTGTTCTTAGAGAACAAAGCTTTCATGCCGCTGTTCACTGTCTTCGCTAATTTATCATTAATTTTCTCGCCAAAGCTTTCTTTTTCTTCGAAATCTTGAGAAAGTTGGTCCAATTTATCCAACTTGGAATCTTGAGGGGACTGTTTTTTGGCACTATCCATCAGATTCATGAAAGACACACCTGATGTAGACGGGATTGGGTTGCCACGGTCGTCTATTTCGGCATCGCTATCATTCCCACTACACGATTCTTCCTCTGAAGAAATGTCCGACAGTCCGGTTTCATTTTCACTTATGTTATGGGCTCTCGATTTACCCGCACGTCGATTTGAAATTTCTTGGCCAGTAGGCTGATCTGCGCTCTGTTTCGAATTCGACGCTGCAAATTGTTCTTCTAGCCTTTTGACTGACTGTTGAAGTTGATTCATTTGCTCAGCGGGATTGAAATACCCTCCATAGAAAGGATTGGGTTGAGCAAATGGCGAGAAGGTCGGCCATTGTTGTTGCGCTCTCGCTGGCATCTCGTGAGCCGTCATGTGACCAGTGAAAGGCGGGAACGAGGCTCCTTGCCCGAATGGGTATAATGGCGGCCTAGTATAACTTGAAGAAGTCGACGGATCCGATGAAAAATCGGTAAATCCAAAACCCGCCGATGAAGTGGGCTGCAAACCACTGCAAAAAGTTCCCCCTGACGTGCTTGGAGTCGGAGCGGCAACGCGCACACTAGGTTGAGTGTGCTTTACGGCCTCAGAGCTATCGTCATTTTGGACCGTAAATTCTTGGCAATTGTCCGCCATCTTCAACCTTTGTCCCCGCAGGGTAAAAGGTGAACAAGAATCACAAAAAATCGATATAACGTGTATAACATCAACAGATAAACATATATCCAAAAACACCAGGAATAATCAAAAATCGACAACTGTCATTATTTCCAATAAAATCCAAATAAAACGAATATATTTTCACAAAAACACCGCACTAAAAGGCTTTCACACAATCACGATTCCTAGAAAACCACGCTCTGAAGCTGATCACGTGACCCAATCACGTTCACTCCGATAATCCCGTTTGGTAGTTAGGATAAACAAAATAATATTGAATCAAGAATTGGGAATGTTTTGTGTGGTGTGCCCCAAGGGTCAATCTTGGGTCCATTGTTATTTCTAATGTTTATAAATGATATACCACTTTATACTAATAATGTAGCTACTGATCTTTATGCGGACGACACCACATTATACATGGTTGGTGAAACTCAAGATTATATTAAACAAAACTTGCAGATGGCTTTACAAAATCTCTCTGAATGGTGTAAGCTCAGTGGAATGCTATTAAACACAGATAAAACCAAGGCAATGTTAATTACCACCTCTCAAAAACGGCTTCTTCTCAATAATGACACTTTGCATCTAACTTACAACAATGATGTTTTGAACTCAGTTGAAAATGAGAAAGTTCTTGGTGTTCGCATTGATAACAATCTTACCTGGTCTATTCATATTAATTTTATTGCTAAGAGAATTTCTTCAAATCTTTAGCTATTATCCAAATTGAAGGACTATTTATCCACTGAACACAGAGTACAATTTTACAAAACATATATTCAACCCCACATTGACTATTGTTCTACAATATGGGGAGGAACATCTCAATATAATCTTAACAGAATTTATAGGCTACAAAAAAGAGCTGTTAAAATCATTGTAAATTACCAATATGATAACATTGCCAACAGTATGGATGAGCTTAAAATTTTAAACATATATGAACGCATTTTCCTCAGGAAGGCTAAATTTATGTTTGAAGTTTCTAAATCTGTCCAACCCTCATATTTAAATGAGATATTCTCTTTTCAACCTTTTAATGAAACACTTCAGTCTCTAAGATCAACAGGTGCTTTGGATTTTTATACTCCAAGGCCACAAAAAGAAATTTTCAAACAAAAACAGCAAGTGAGTATGATCAGGAAATACCACAATCACAAACTGCAGACAACCCTGTGGCACCGTGAGGAAGAGCCGCCCAACCACCACGAGACACCAGGAAGACAAACCAAGCAAAGCAATCAGCTCTCTCTTCCCCATCAAGATGATTGCAATACTAGAATGGACATAAAGTAACGTACAACAATACATAGAACAACTACAGAATCCCACAATGGGAGCAACAATAAACAAAAAGTCAACAACAACAGAACCACCGCCTTAGAACGGACAGCAGCCTAAGCCACCGGGGGGCTTAAATGCATTTTACTGGTACCGCTTAATTTATTCAGGTCCAGTCATTTGGAACAACTTACCTGACTGTTTAAAGAATTTAGAAACTGTTGATTCTTTTCATAGACATTGTATTAAGTGGGTGAAAGCCAGTCTATCTTTCAATTGTTGAAACTTAAGCATTATGTCCGTATGAACATTATTTTGAGTGTAAAATTGTGAATATGTTTTGTTCCCCAGTTTTAACATTTAGTTTGGTGCTCAAAAAAACTGTCTCATTAAGAAGCTTCTTTTGAGTACCTACAACATGTGTTTTTAATATTTAAAGCACTTTTATCTAGAGGTACGATATCTATAATTTTTCATTTTTTATGTATATAAAGTGAGCCTGTGTGTATGTAGGTTTGAAAGTGCTCCATGCTGCTTGTATTATTTTGTATACCTGTAAATCATCTTTGTACTCTATACTTGTATTCTTTTTTGATGGTAGTTTATAGAGGGCTTCATGGAAGATTAGCTTTTTCCCCCCGCTAAATGTGTTACCTTCTGAAAATAAAGACTATTATTATTATTATTATTTACTTTACATTCGATTTTATTCAGGTTTACGGTAGATAAATAAGGACTGCACTTGCTTTTAATATCCCCATCCCCTTTAAAACCAAGTAATATTTTCCAATGAGCTGGTACTTTTTTGTTTATTGATTTGTCATATACATTTTTAAATGTAGTTTACTTCAATATTCACATCTCGTTTGTTGTACTCATTCATGTATTCCTAGGTGAGCTATGGAATGACCTTTGCACAGTACCCAAAGAATGGTTCCCAGTTTGATTCTGTTCCCCACTATGAAAGTGCTCATGTAAGTATGATTGTAATATTCTCTCTTTAGTTTCTGTTTAAAAAATGAATTTAACCCTTATACTGTCAATACTGTTTGCTGAAAATTTTATATGCTTTTTATGTCTGCTGCATATACATGTACTCAAGTGTACTTCAGACCAGATTTTATCATGGAAGCAAGCACTATGAACCTTGATCAAGTCTGATCTTGGTTCACATTGTTTGCAATATAGGCTACCAAAGAACGTAAGCAGACAAGAAAGTAGATGATAAAATGTGTGACTGACTGATGAAGGGTTTAGGCATTTGTTTGCATTTTTTTTTGAAGACTCAGAGCAGACTGAACAGATGCCCAGTCTGGTCATAGTCTTTGGTGTCCACTTAAAGTTGCCCATAGAGGGTACCTTCAATATTGAAGCTGAGCACTGACTTAACCCTTTTCCCACCAGTCACAACTTTTGTCACCTGCCTCCTGATCTGCTTATGTTCTTCAGTATCCTATATTGCAAACAATATGGACTCAGATCTGACTGCTTGCAAGGGGAACTGTCTGATCTGGATTCATAGTGTTTGCTTCTAAGATCAAATGTAGTCTGAATTACACTTGTATATATAAAACAGATGTAAAAAGCAGACAGCATTTTCAGGACAAAAATATTGTACTCTTGTGCTTGTTATTCTCTTCCATATTTAAAGGTAATTTCCATATTTATAAAATCAAGAGTTTGAGTTTTATGTCCCAGTGAACAATATATCAGTCATGTCAGGACCTTTTCCTGGGTTGAATCAGTACCCAGCAGTGAGGATAAAGTGTCTTGCTCAAGGATACATCAAAGTGCCTCTAATGGGGCTCCGGCCAGGGACCTCTTGATCTTAAGTTGAGCACTGTACCACTGGGCTCCCCCATACATATTTTTGGTAATTTTTAGGAAACTAATAGACAAGTTAATGAGACATTTTTTCACATATATTGATCCACTCACATCACCGTGCTTTGACAACTACCATATTTAGCTGTATCTTTGCAGTAAATTTCTTTCGTTCAGTTTCTTGACATTCTAGGGCTCTTTAAATGCATTTAGATTCAGTCTTCCAAGAAAATGAATATTAACTAGACAGCTGATTAAATAAATTTGATACCCATCTGTCATTAGTGTATTACCCACAAAGAAAGGAAATGAGCCCAATGGTAAGCAGAGACATCACATGTAAAATCATGCCGTTCTGTGGGATTTGCTTTATTGTACACAGGTATTTAATTCAAAAAATCCTTTTGGACTATTTTAATTTCATGTATAGGCAAATGGAGTGCAGTGGCTCAGTGGTACAATACAAATTTATTTGCTAATAAAAGCGCCTGTCATAAGCAGAATAATCATCACAATGATCTAATACAAGGGAGATTAAAATGATTTTGGTAGAGTGCTTGACTCGAGACAGAAGGGCCACAGGTTCGAGCCTCCACAGCGTCACTGGGTTGTGTCCTTGAGCAAGACACATTAATCCGAGCTTAGTACTGGTTCAACCCAGGAAGACCTGTCCCAACGTAACTGAAAGATTGTTGACTGGGATGTAAATCAAACAAAACAAATGTATAGGCAAATACAATGCAGTCTCTTTATAATGCTGAGTATAGGAAAGGACCATGTCATAAGTAAATCCTGTTATAAAGGGTCAATTTTTCAAAGGAAAATGACCATATCATTGTCATTTTCCTATAATTCCTAGATGTAAAATTCCATGATACAAACATTTGGGAGCCATAAAATGACCAGGTTATATAACAAAGTGTGTTACAAAGAGACTGCACTATAATCACAGGAGTTTGAAGTTTGGTCCTATTATCACTTCTATAGCCTCAAAACCAAAAGCTCACAAAGTCACCCATGACATTGCGAGCTTTCGGTTTTGAGGTTATAGAAGTGATGTTGAAGGACCAAACTTCAAACTCCTGTGCTGTAATTATCTTTATCAATTACCTCCCATACTACCTGCATTGTTGTAAGCTGCCTAATAAACTTTGTTTATCTCACGGCATGTGCCTTTATCAGGTCATGATGTTGCACTTTTTGAATGACGTCGCTAATGACGCTGAATCAACACAAAAATCGAAAATTACGACATAATCCCTAGTTTGAAGAGTGAAACAATTGGTAAACTGATACTGATAAATAGAATACCTGGTTTGCGTCTTTTGATATCAAGTTTACCAGGCTCAGCTTTGAGAATGCTAGTTGAATCGTTTGGCAAGCCTCACGATGTCAACAAGTGTTACAAAACCTTGCCTGGTAAACTTGATATCCAAAAACACTCACCTAGTAATCTCTATGTACTAATGTTTTCATGTTGCAGCATGTTCCAGTTATCCTTGGTTCTTGTGCAGTGATGGAATGTAAAGCTCACTCTGTTCACACTGTGGGGGATCATCATGTCTGGTATGGGGAGGTAAATGAGGCTCATGTTGATGATAAAATATCACATCCTATGTTGTATCATTACAGGTGGGTTTTAATTTCTCAGTTTTACACAGCTATAAGGCAATGCTTTTTTATACCCCCGCAAACTGTCCCTGCAAACTGTGTTTGTAATGGCATACTGTTTTCACGTTGTCCATCCATCTGTAACGTTTTGTTTCTTTAATATCTTGAAGAGTCATTGTTGGAAATACATCAAACCTTGGAAACATAATCAAATCTACAAGATAAATACTTGTAATAAAAAAAGTAAGGGCTAGGGGCTAATTTTATTAGAGTGATTTTCCTTTGTAATTCTAAATGGCTTTTTATGAAAGGTTTATGCTTATGCTATGATAGTGCATACACTGGCCGATCAACTCCTACCACAGCTTTTGATGGAGAAATTTGATACTTTGCCTTCACAATGTAGACACATTGAACATATGCATGAAGGAGTTTGGTTTAAAAAAGATAATTTTTAAGAAAATGACAGCTATGTGAACGTAGACAATTTTTCCCTAATATGGCTTTTGTATATGCATAGATAGTGCCTTCATGGGCCGATCAACTCCTACCACAGCTTTTGCTGAATTAATCCAATTCTTTACCTACATAATGTAGACATATAGAAGATATCTATGAAGGATTTTGGTGCAAAAATATTATTTTTCACAAAATTACAGCTATGAGAACTTAGACAATTTTTCCTTAATATTGCTTTTGTATACGCATTGACAGTGACTTCATAGGCCGATCAACTCCTACCACAGCTTTTAATGAATTAATCCAATACTGTAGACATATTGCACAAATGCATACATCTATGAGAACTTAGACAATTTTCCCTGTATAATTGTAAATGCTGAAATAGTACCTTTATGGGCTGATCAACTCCTACCACAGCTTTTGATGAATTGATCCAATACTTCACATACCTGATGCAGACATATTCAGGGGTTTTGCTAAGTCCCAAAATGCTACTGGCCCGCAGGTCCACCTGGCCTGAAAATCTACTGGCCATCCAAATTTTCAACTGGCCCGACTATTTTTCAATATCGAGGCTGCTTAGGATGTTAGTGCACTGACGTCCTTTCACCCCCTAGCTTGAGCCCTATATATAGTAAATGAACTGGAAGGTACAAGAAAAAGATCTGGAAATTATTTTATTTCTTGAAACTCTTCGATCATATCAAATTGAAATGGAGTGGGCATCTGAATCAGAATCCGAGTCCACATCCATAGCTTTAAGAGCATCATAGTACAATTCCACCACACCCCTCTGAAGACTGCATGTCCGACTCTACCTGCACATCAGAGTTGAGATTAGGCCAGCTTTTCAATCAGGGTTCCACTCTCTGAAACAAAGAGAAGTGATATAATTTCAGTTTACAGTCTCTGAATCTGAAGGAACTTACATGCTTAAATTTGGATAATCCACGGGCTTTGTTTTTATTTCTATTGCAGATCAAAACATGATCAGCCAGCGTGGCCTACCACCTTCCCCCTACCCCACTCTCCCCTGAACAAAAATTAAGCATTTAAACTTTTAAAGGCCCTTCAGATCTCATGGAAATGATGTCAAGATGGAAGGGAAATTGAACAGAGAACTTTTCTCTAATGTAAAATGCTTAGCCCTCTCCCACTGCCCGCCCTAAAAAACTAAGTCCAACCCTTAAAAAAAATTGGGCATAGGTTCCCCTGTATTTTGTACTTTTCTACTCACCCCCAACCCGATAACCCTGGCCATTGAAAAGTGTTGGACAAGAAGAAAGAAGGGGACAAGGTGGATGGGGTACATTGACTCATAGTGACAAGTTTCCGCGTTCAATGTACTGCCTTGTCCTCATTTTAATTTAAATAGATAATAAAATGAGCCATACCTCTCTCAAAGAAAGCAAATAAGCTTGGCTGATTTGTTTTGTTCTGGTTATTTTTACTGTCTTCTGTATTTCTTCGGTGGCATTTTTTCCTTTTCATTGGACTGCCAAACTCCCTGACAAAGGCGTCCTGCTAGCGATCATTTCTTCCCTGATCCCAAGAGTTTGCTTGAAGAGACACTGTGTAGCTATAGGGGGTGTACGAGTCCGTATTCTATTCTATTCTACCGCTGAATTGGCAACCAGGAAGCGCAGTGGCTCAGTGGTAGAGTGCTTGACTCGAGACCGAAGGGCCGCGGGTTCGAGCCTCACCGGCGTCACTGCGTTGTTGTCCTTGAGCAAGACACATTTATCCTAGCTTAGTACTGGTTCAACCCAGGAAGACCCGTCCCGCATAACTGAAAGATTGTTGAGTGGACGTAAAGAATCAAACAAACAAACAAAGAATTGGCAACCGGAAATCGATACAAAACGGATAAGACCGAGGCTCTCCGCATGCTGTAAACAAAACGAAAGTACAGCAATTTTACCGATAAAAAATCTACTTTCAGCCAAAAAAATAGCCGGCGCAGCATGTGAAATCGTCGGGCGCCAGGGCTTACAGAGAACACTGATCACCACGGACGATTTCAGCTGAAAATACCAACCTGTGATTAATTTTTCAGGCGAAAAATTCAACTGGCCTGGAGGACCTGCTACAGCGTGATTAAATGGCCCCAGCTGAAAATTTACTGGCTCCGGGCCAACGGACCCGTGCTTAAAAAAAGCCCTGATATTAAACATATGCACGAGGGAGTTGATGCAAAAAATCAATTTCAATGTCAGTTAGTTGTACGAAGATAAATCACTCACACTACATGATTTGAACATCTTAACAACTGACCTCCAAACAGTGAATTATTACTCAACACGAGCTCATGATTTGATCTTCTTTACAACTGAACCTCCAAACAGTGAATTATTACTTAACCATTCACTGCTAGGGCAGATCTATTTCTTAAATGTGCACAAAATAGGAGGTGCACATCTTCAATATGTGAACAATCATTATGCAAAGAATGAAAACTGTTGGAGTTACAGATTACACAAACCAGACACCATGTGAGCATTTTGGACGGAAAAAATGTCTAAGTTCAACACACCCCAAAATGAGAAAATATTTATCAAATGTGGAGGAAATAGTAGGTGCACATCTTCGATGTGTGAACAATCATTATTCAAAGTTTGAATATAAATAAATACACATACTAGGCACCCAAAAGCGTTGTGGACAGATGTACGGACAGATGGTAGAAATGTCTAAGTTCAACACCCCTCAAAATATGAGAATTTTTTTTTCAAATGTGCACAAAATGTGTGAACAATAATTATGCAAATTTTGAATATAAAGGAATGAAAACTGTTGGAGTTACAGATTACACAAACTAGTCTCCCAAAAAGTGTTGCGAACGGACAGACAGACTGACGGACAGAGTGGACCCAGTACTAGACCTGGGTTTCGCCAAGGCGATGCAATTAAAAAAGATTTCATAGCAGCCCCATGTTTAAACTTCTTCCTGTGGACTCAAAAATGTTAATGCTTGAATAAACATGTATAATCCCTATAGTAATGCTGTATATATTACTTTGATCTTATTGATATATGTGAAAGTGTCAGTTTAGAGATCTTCCCCTTGAGGATGGACAGTCAAAATCTACAAAATAACAGTCACTAGGCCAAAAGTAAATGGGCCCGGATCTGACAAAATGGTCCTTTGGGCATTTTAGCATTTTTTATGTAATCAATATTTCAAAAACATTGAAAGTTTCAATAATTTGCATGTTCTTCCAAGAGAGTCAAATTGCTCTTAATGTGTAATACAATCAAGGGTGTAAACATTTCTGATAAAACTAGATAAAAAGTATACTGTATGTTGCCATGGCAACAGCTGTATCTATGGACTCCACACTTCCATTAAAACATGGTGTCTTAATTAAAATGTCTATGTGAGCACAAGATGTGCGTATGTTGGCTATTTGTGCAATCTATGTAAGGGCTTATACATACAATTTAGAGAAACATAGAATATTCTTAGAGTATTGCTATATCGTTTTTGTAGTAATGTCATATTTAAACACAATAATGTTGATGTCAGAACGTCATTAACAATGTTAGTGACATCATATTTTAACCCCATTATCTATACAAGTTTAAATGCTGATATCTTTGCTACTTGTAAAGATAATCTGCTATTTGTAAAGATAATTTCTTCAAATTTTCAGTGTTCACCAAAGTTTGATCTTTTTATCTCTGTAAACAACTCACTTTTGACTTTTATTACTATAAGGTCCACTTTGTCAGATCTTGGCACAAATGTATATGTTTGTAGATTTTATCATGAGGTGAATTTATTCTAGGTCATTTCGGTCAGTTGGAGATGAAATATTTATACAGTCCTTTGAGGAAGCAACTTTACCCTTTGAGAACTGGACACATGAAGCTCATCTTCGTATGGCATGGACTTACATCAAGGAGCATGGCAGAGAAGGGGCAGAACATTTAATAAAGTAAGTTTTTTGTTGGCTCACCTGAGCCATAGGCTCAATAGAAAGATTCAGTTGTCGATGCTGCTGCAATTAGAATCAGATTATTTTAAAAATTTTATCAAGCTTCTTATCAACTCTGTTAGTATGAAAACATGTTTTTTATGTAAAGCATTGAGGCATTACCCAATGCCTCCAGATAAGAGTATGTAATTGAAAATTATTTTTCCTATTTCTCAATCAAAACATATGTTGGGGTACTAAAAAACACTATGACAATGAGACTGTTCTTTTAAGCACCAAAATCATATGTTTAAATTGGTGGATAAGAAATTAATTACAAGTTTACGCTCAAAAGATTTGCTAAACTTGACCTATGGTACCAAAATATCATCAAAGTAGGTTGAATGTACAATAAAAGTAACAACAGTTGAAAAAATAGTCTTCGAAATCAGCCAGATTTATATTAACCCTTTATGCACTAGTAGGCACTATTTGCAGAAGTGCACATTATTGATTTAGGATACTATTGTTTACTGGTTGCTGGGGTACTGAAGTCGGTCAATTTAAGCCACTGTTCTGCACAATTAACAAACTGAAGTTACAAAATTAAAATGTTGAAAGTTATAATGTATTAGGTAATGCTGCTTCTGGGAAAAAAGGGTAGGGGAGCAAGATTACGTAACTCTTTGCCTGCTAGCGGCAACATTGGCTGTCTACAGATAACTTTTGCAAACAGTTTGGACCCAGATCAGGACGGACAAAATGTCAGTCCTGATCTGGATCTAAAATGTTTAACACTCTGCATGATAACATTCCTGATTTTTTTTTTTTTTTTGGGGGGGGGGGGGGGGGGGGGTTAATTTTGTAAAGAGTCAGCAGATGACTACAAAAGCATGAAAAATTACCCAGCATGCAAAGAGTTAGGTAGGTTCTTTCTTCAAAGTATTCCCGAAGCTTGAGCCCTGGGAAAATAGGGAGAACTTGTCACAGGCATGGCAAAGATTATTTTTCTTGATACAGTATATTTTCCATTAAGAAACTTGTCAAGGAGCTTTGAAGTCTTACATATACACATGTATTGTATTCAGCCTTGTAAGAGTAAGTGCATATGCTGGGATAAGTGAATCTTGAGTACTTTCTGGGATATTCACAATATGAACTGATGATTTCCTGTCAATCCTGTTGTGTAATTGTATTATTTAACTCTTTGCATGCTGAGTAATTTTCATGCTTTTATTGTCATCTGCTGACTTTTTTCAATATTAACTTTTTGAAAAAACTATTTCAGGAACACTATCAGAGTGTCAAACGGTTTAGATCCAGATCAGGACCAACATTCTGTCGGTCCTGATCTGGGTCGAAACGGTTTGCAAAGGTTATATTTCTGTCGGTCCTGATCTGGGTCCGAACTATTTGCAAAGGTTATCAGCAGAGGACAAAAGTTGTCGCTAGCAAGGAGACAATTAAATTGATTCATAGTGTGGTGTGTATGAAAAACAGTGTTGATCCTCATCAGCAGACTTCATCAGAAGCCAGCTAATCTCGATCTACACTGTGTTAAAAACAGTGTATAGAATTTGAAAAAATGTTCTGCACACAGTGCACTTCTTAGATTAAATACAGTTTGTGATAATTATCATTCTTTTCTAGTCCCTAACTGAATTTTCTTTTTTCATTTTATAGGACTGGTATACAGCATTATAATGAGAAGCATAAAGAAAAGGTATAGTATCTTTGTGTCAACCCTTAATGAGCCAATCGCAACAAAAGTCGTCTGCTTTTCTAGTCTGCTGTAATATTTAAGAAGCCTCTATGGCAAACAGTGTGGACCCAGATCAGACTGCTCCTATAGGAGCAGTCTGGCCAAGGTCCACACTGTTTGCTTCTTTACTTAATATGTCAGTAATGTTAGGCAATTTTTTGCATCAGACAACTTCAGCAGACGGCATTTTCAGATACATTTTTTTCATGGCGCTTTAAGGGTTAATATGCATCAGGCTATAGACCAAGAGCTCTTTATGAAGTAGTCTGCTTGGAACATCTTGAGAAATTGCTGAAGCATCTTCAGTTGAGCCATTGATTTTTTTTTACCTCAGCCTCATATGGACTGGGAGCATGCAAGTTGTCTTTAGTCTCAAACACAGGGACATCATTGACTGTTGTCACCCAGCCTTTACAGTTGCAATTTTCACATCACCAGTAAGTTTTCACGCCAGCTGCAGTAACAGGTATTTTTTTCTTTAGAGTATTGAAATTGCTTTAAAGACAGTTTTCTGGCATACCTAAAATTAATTGAGCATGCCTTTTGTAGTATGCGTCAGAGAGGCTTAAAAGGGTAAAAAACAAATGTTAATTGATTTCTAAGTGATTTCTTTTAAAATAATTGTTGACCATTTCAACAAAATGTTGTACCTGACTTTTTATTTCAATTAAACATCACACTCGACGGAAAGTCACATCAACTAAAAGTAGTATGCGACCAAAAGTCATATTGATGAAATGAAACCCTGAATTGGATCCAAACCATATGACTCTGATAGTGCTTCTGAAATAATTTTTCCAAGATTTTAGCTAGCCTCAGTAATGGAGGTGGGTTTCAGCAAGGGTTTGGAAATAACAAGATTTTGCCCGGCCATTAGGTACTAATCCAAAGAAAATTTTACTTGTCCCAAAAAAAAAACAAAGGATCTAGCTTAGCCCTTATTATGCTGAAAACATAAGCTCTTTGAAACCTGACCTCGAGGTTATAAAACTTTTTTTCATGCTCAACTCAACTGAGCAAGAAATTTCAACTGCACATAAAACTAAAATACCGAAAAGTAAAGAAGTTTCTTGCTTTAAGTCTCTCAAATGTTGTATTTATCATGGTAAGAAATGTTAAAATGCCAACAATTGTTGGCATTTTAACATTTATGAGCAGGATAAATTTTGTGCTCAGCTGAGTTGAGCGTGAAAAAAGTTTTATAACCTCCGGGCCAGATTGAAACCAGATGTATACTCTATTCAAAACAGTGTAGATCAGGTTTTTTTTGTTGTTTTTTTCGGACAACATGTTAGTTCATAATAATTTATTGAACCATGGAACTGGATAGCTTGAAAATTGGATGTTATTACCAATTTATTCAGTATGTTAAAGGGTAAACTAATGGGAACAATATTGTAAGAACAGAATTATATTTACTTCTTTATACTTGTCCTCAGGACAAGTATAAAAACGTTAATATATAGTAAAACCTGTGTAAAATAGCCACTCTCAAAAGGACCGAAAAAATTGGTATTCAATGGCAATTACTGCTTAATGCAGGTCAAAAGTATTGCAGAATGCTCTCAAGGGAGTATTCTGCAATACTTTCGACCTTCATAAAGCTACCATTTGTCATTAAAATCTTTGTTTTGTCTATTTTCGTGTGGCCGCTTAAGACAGGTTTTACTGTATTTCCTTTCTAACAAAGCTGTTCCTGAGGACAAGTATAAAGAAATTTCTCGCTTGTCCTGAAATAAATTGGACCAGGGTACAGTACTTATGCACCCATGAGTTTGAGCTTTACTAAGTCACAGTTTGCATGTCAAGGTCATTTCATTTCAGCTGAAGACTGGCTACTCAGAAACGATCACCATGTTTTACTTGTTTGCTGTGTCAGATGCAATAAATCAGACTCCAAATGTTTCAAAACTGACTTTTGAGGAATTTCTGAAACAAAATGGCCATCTTCTGGATCGCAGCTTAATGTTGGATTATTACAGTAGAGATATCATATCAGATCCTGTATCTAAGAAAGAGTAAGTATAAGTACTACAGTAAAACCTCGAAAATTCAAACTCTGATTGCTCGAAATACTTGCTCATTTGAATTAAATTTTGGACACAATGGATTCTGAGAATAGGGCATATTTATGAACTATTTAAATAATTTTCTATAAAAACATATGTTTTGTATGCGTAAAAGAAACGTCTTCCTGAGACGTTTCTTTTACGTACATAAAACTAGTGTTTGATAAGGGAAAACTGATGATAATCATTTTTGGTATTATTTATATTTATGTCTACCTCCATATAATTTGAACTATTGATTATTCGAAATAAAACCTCTAGTCCTTTAGACTGAATTTACGAGATTTCTACTGCATTATAATGGCCAGCACATGAGATTTTGGTACTTATATTTCATGGGAAAGCCTCTCTTAAACATTTATGCTGATGAATCCAGGGTAGTCATAGGTCCAAATTTTGATGTGTCTGCATCTACATCCAAACTTTGTGTATGTGAGCAGCAATGGCTCTGATTTGGGCAGACTCACCTGAGCTTTCTTTGCATGATAATGAGATACCAAAATCTCATGTGCTCAAATTTCATTTTTGTGGGGATATTTAAGAAAAATGAGGTAAATTCAGCAAATCGAACCTCCCTTTATACATTTGAACCCCTTTTCCAGAGATCCTGGATCCACCCCTGAAAACCACCCTCAATTTCATGCTCAAAAAGATTGCTTATCTGATCCTGTTGAGGTACTTTGAGTTATCAGGACTCAAGGTACCTCTATTTATCAGTACTGGACAGGGTTTGTACAGGCTTAAAAAGTACTAGAATATAGAGAGCTTCCTTGAAAATTAAATCTGCCTTAAAATCACTCTAAGACCTTGGAAAGTCCTTAAATTTTACTATTTTCTGTAGGGCTTAACACTGTTAATGGAGACCTATATCTGCATAAAAGTGTTGTGCCTTTATTTGGTGCAGCATATGCTGCACCAAATAAAGACACAACAATTTTACACTAATTTTCTAATACTAATTTCTCCATTGTCTCAGTCTAACATTTCTGAAGTAGAATTTTAATGTGAAAATGGGTACTTTTTGTAAGCATGTAGTCCTTGAAAACCATAGACTGTAGAAGGACAAATCTTTTAGAAGTCCTTGAAAAGTCCTTGAATTTACCCAAACTTGCTTGTATGAACCCTGCTTAAGTTATTAGCGTCAGCTGAAACCATTTTCATTTTTTGCAGGTTTATTTTACCAGACAAGAAAAGATTACCAGGTGTATGAGGGATAATTTAGGACCACTACCTCAGGCATATTTCCTCAGTGCTATATTTATTTCAAAATATTTATCTCCATGTATTTGGAATGCATTAACCCTTTGTGTACTGTAAACCCCTAAAGGGGTACTTTGGCAAACAGTGAAGTCCAGGATAAAATTCTGCATTTTGCGGCATTTCATCAGGGTCTGCACTGTATGCTAAGATAAAAACAATTTTCAGGGAGTCAGGGACTGAATATCAAGCAGTGGTAGAGTGCTTGACTCAAGACCGAGAGGCCTCGGGTTTGAGCCTCACCGGTGTCACTGCATTGTGTCATTGAGCAAGAACATTAATCCTAGCTTAGTACTGGTTCAACCCAGGAAGACCCGTCCCTTTATAACTGAAAGATTGTTGATGAGAAGTAAAGAATCAAATCTATCTAACATCATAACCTGTGACACCTTGATATGTACAGTGAACCATCCCAGGCTCACTGTATCAAACTGGATGGAAGAATTTGCTAGTGTACAAAGCGTTAAAATACTTTTTTATCTTATATATCTAGACATCTCATATCTTATGGCAGTAGCTTTTGTTAAGAAGCCAAGTTAGGTAACTGTGTCCATATTTCGATGTAATTGGAATGTGTTAAAAACTTTTTTATCTTTAATATCTAGACATCTCATATCTTATATGGAAGTAGCTTTTGTTAAGAAGCCAAGTTACGTAACTGTGATATGATTAATATATCCATATCTCCATGTATTTGGAATGTGTTAAAAACTTTTTTGATCTTAAATATCTAGACTCTTATCATTATACAGAAGATTTTGTCAAGAAACCAAATTTGGTAACTGTAATATAATTAATGTAGCCATATTTCCATGTATTTGGAATGAGTTGAAATACATTTTTATCTCCTGCCAAAGGCGGAGGGATATAGGTTTGGCGTTGTCTTTCCGTCCATCCATCTGTCCGATTTCCATCCTCAGTCATAACTAGGTAACCAATGGATGGAATTTCATCAAACTTTTACTGAATATATTATGACCATAGTGTGGTGATGCATGTGAAGTTTCATCAGGATGTCACCAGTTATGTAGGAATCATTGCGCTTCGATTGCCTAAATTTAAATGAATTTTTCTGTCCTCAGCCATAACTTAATAAGCAATGGATGGAATTTCATGAAACTTATATTGAGTATATAGGACCATAGTGTGATGATGCTTGTGAAATTTCATGAGGAAGTCTTCAGCTGTAATTTCACAATGGTTTCAGATATACAGGAGTCAATGCTCTTTAATTGCCTACAGTTCAATGAATCGGTCCCTACAGAGCATAACTTTGGCAAGGAATGGATTGATTTTCATGAAACTTTACTGGATATGAAGTGGGGTGATGCACATGAAGGTTCATTAGAATGTCCTGAGACATACAGGAGTTATTGCTTTTTGATTGCCTTAAAGTGTATGTTCATGCTTTTTAACATTTTACTTAATTCACAAACAAATATTTCGTTATGGACTAATTTTATTTTCACAGATCATTTATCCATCTGGTTAGTTAATTACAGAAGCTTTTATAGCCGTTTATCTAATCTTCTGGGAGCTGCCATCTTACAGCTATTGGCACACATTAACCTGAGTTAACCTCAATATGCTGGTCTGCCAGATGATTGAAGGGGCACCTTTCAGTCAATTTCTTTATTTCAATATTGAATAATGGGTATTCCATTTTAATTACAATCAACAGCCAAATCAATGCAAATTAAAATGTAACAACTGTCAAACGAAAAGTATTTTGTTTTTCAATAAGTTTCATTTGATTTTATTCTGTCTTTTTGTTAGCAAAATGAAGAAAATTGTTACAAAATATGTCGTCTGCTATAGTAATAGTTAGTGCTTTAAGACTTAAATTTTAGAATCAATTATTGAATATGGGCCAAGTATTAAAATATACTCATCAATGCACACACTGCTAAAAGCATTACTCTGAAACATTGTTATTTTTGGCCTTTTGACTGATTTATTATACTGCTTTGGTAGTGTGTAAGCAGGTGGAAGTGATACCAGTTTTGGTGTGTAGAGATCATTGACCTGAGAATGACCAGACTCCCATTAACAAGCAAAAGTAATTAATTACAGGCTAATAGAAGGGCATTCACAGACATTTAATGAGGGATTATGCCTGCCATACAGTAAACTCTATAATAAATGCATTTGAAAAAAAGTGTGAATTATCCCTTTAATTTCAATGAATCGGGCCATCTAGAGCCATAACTTTGTAAGGGATGAATGGATTTTCACTAATATTCTGCTAAATATGTATGTTTGGTGGTACTTGATCAGTTTCATCAGTAAATCCTCCAAAATGGAGGAATCTTTGCCATTTACTTACTTAAATTCTGATGAATTTGTGTTATCGGAGCCATAACATTTTAATAGATGAACATTATGAATATTTATTGCAAGTGTATGGTGGTGTGCTTGAAGATTTGTCAGAAAGTTTTTCCTGAAACATGAGTTTTTGCCCCTGATTTGCTTATATTTTAGAGAATTCAGACTTGATATGGACAAAATAACAAAGCATGACTAAAAAAATTAGGCGGGGAATATTGATTTGTTGTTGAATTTGCTTGTTGATCTTAAATTATCTAGATATCTCATTTTTATTTCAATAAATTTTGTTTAGAAACCATCCTAGGTAACTGTGATATGGTAACATATTTTGAAATATATCAGCATACAAAAAAAAAATATGAAAATTTTCCCAGCATGCAAAGAGTCAAGAATTATTTGGAAATAATTCAAATGATATGTGAAATCAATTTTCCTCCATAATGTTTGCAATAACAAGGGAAGATTTTCTGTTTGCACTGTTCATAAGGTGTGCTTGAAGATTTGAGAGCTGTCTGTGATTTGCCTGATCTTCCAATGTTTACATGTACAGATAGATATATGCTTTATGATTACATGATCTGCCAATGATATATTTCTAGGTTAACAATTACTCAGATCATTGCTATAATGATATAATTTCTAGATAGATATATGCTTTTGCATCAATCCACTGTTTTAAATTTTGTATTTATGTTTAAATGTATTTTTATACTGTCATGGCTTGGCATTAATTTTGAAGACCTATCTTCCCATACTCACATCTTCAGTTTGGTATAATAAAATTTGGACTTTCCATTAGAATATCCAAATTGCATTATATTTCTGTCCCCACTTAATATTTTAGCGAAATCTGTACGTAAGGACAATTATTGTTTTTTACAATAATTGCTTTTATTCATGCGAGCTGGAATGTTCGTATACTTCATTTGGTAGTATTTGTTCTTTCCCGTTGGTCCTGGTTAACAATGTTTTATAAGGCCGAATCTTCTGTTAGGCGAATGTTATGAAATATCGGTTACTATAAACAATGCAATATTACCAGCCACGTGACTCGCTGACCTTCTCTTCGGCCTTGGAAAAGCTTTCTCCATCAAGCAAAGTCAAAGTTAGAAATACAGAGCTCTTTTTATTTCGCGTACAGTTAAATATGTCAGCGAGAGGAAAACGGCGTGGTGCAAGGAAGGATTCCACCGCTAAGAAGGCTAAAGTCACTAGTGAGAGCCAGTCGAATGTCGCGGTTGACGAGTTCGAATCAACCGAAGCTGGCAAAGTTCAGGGAACTAGCTCCGGAGGCAGATGTGCACCCCACCCCAGTACCAGATTCTCTATGGAATGTCTTCAATCTCGAACCAGACAGTTACTCCACGACAGCATTGCAGTGAATACTGCCAGCACTTATAAAAATGCAGTGGTTTGCTTCAATAATTTTCGTGATCAGTATCACTTACCTTTAGTTTACCCAGCTCAACCTTCACATGTCGTACTATTTATAGCCTATTGTTTTGAGACTGGGCTTTCCCCTGCCACAATCAAGACATATATTGCCGGTTTAAGTTATCATCATAAGATTAATATGTTGCATGATCCTACCGATTTATTTGTGGTCAAAAAACTTTTAGAGGGCTGCCATCGATCTGGTAAAAGAACGGACAGCCGTGCTCCCATCACACCTTCTATTCTGACTTCTATTTGTGAGCTGCTTTCATCCATTTGCTATAATGTTTTTGAAGCAACTATGTTTAAAGCAGCATATTTATTAACTTATTATGGGTTGTTGAGGGTGAGCGAGGTTGTCCATTCTTCATGGCAGCAGTTTGGCAGGGCATTGCAGATTCAGGACATCACGTTCGAGAAGTCAGGTCAAGCAGTCTGTATTACCATCCGTCAGTCAAAAACATCCCAAACTGGCCGGCCTACATTCATGCGTATTCCATGTGAACCCGACACAAACAGGTGCCCTGTTTGTGCTTTACGTAACTATGTTCGGATTAGACCGCGTGTTGATGGTTATTTATTCTTACATGCTAATAATAAACCTTTGACAAGAACTCAATTTTCATCTGTTTTGTCTAAATGCATTGCATCATCTCCTTTCAGGAATTGTAAAATCTTGTCACACAGTTTTCGTATTGGCAGGGCTTCTGAATTAGCATCCAAAGGTGTGTCACAGGATGCGATCATGAAGGTAGGCCGATGGCACTCTCAGGCGGTCCGGTCCTATATCCGTAATTCATAATATTGTAAGAGGACATGGTATGTGGTTCTTGGCAGGCTCACTTTAATATCACATTTACTTTACTACAGATATTTGGATGCTTGGTGACTCGATCCTTGCCTGGGCTGGAGTTTATGCCATCCAAAGAGGAACCCCTAATTTGCAACTGCCAAGCCCCCATTCGGTAGGCTGGTACGGCATCAGGGGCATGTCTTGGACCCAGTTTACACACTCCTTACAACTGCGGATCCTGTTCCAGGCACCTCCGAAAGTGATCATGATACATCTCGGAGGGAATGATTTGACACATACAGGAATTCTGCCTATTTTTAACTTAATTCGCAGGGGTATTAATTACATTTCCAGGGCATGCCCCGATGCACATTTCATTTGGGTCGACATTTTGCAGCGTCTGCATTGGACGGATTCATATCGTGGGGATGTGCGTATCGAACGCAAACGGCAGCGTGTAAACCGTTTTGGCCGGAACCTTATAACCAGTCTGCCAAAGGGCCATTTCCTGGTTCATGACATTGATATTTACACGCCGGGCTTTTTTCGAAACGATAGGACACATCTCAGTCGTGTGGGTCTGGCCATGTATTTGGACGCTGCAAGAGAGTCCATACTGCCATTGCTGCAGGGTTAGAATTTTGGCGGATTAATTTTGGAATGCCTTTCAAAATTAATTGTGGCGGAAAATTCTATCAGACTCGAGTCGATCTAATGCACAGCTAGCGATTCAATTTTCAAGTCATTAATATTGGGTATTTGTATATTTGGGGGGTGTTTGTGCTGATCTTGCATTCAATGCTGCAGCATAGTGATATGCTCCTGTTTAAAAGTGTGTGTCATTATTACCGGGTAATTAAGGTGGTCGTTGTGGTTGTTGTTGTCGTCTCATACAATTTGGTGTTATCGCTCGAAGTTGGATGCCTCAGTGGTGGTCGTTGTTTGAGGCATCTAATGTTATAGGCGTTTACATTGAGTTGTGTTGCAAAGTCTACATAGTCTGGATGCCTCAGTGGTGGTCGTTGTTTAAGGCATCTAATGTTATAGGCGTTTACATTGAGTTGTGTTGCAAAGTCTACATAGTCCGACACATGGTTTGACTGTTACCCGTTGTTATCAGCATTTTCACCCCCCAACTATGTGCAACAGTTATATACTGATCAATTTTAATCTCGTGCAACAGACCGACCCTTGTCTGGTGGATCAGAGAATACCTTGAGTCCCCCGTTTCCTGTTGAGACGCCATCAAATATGGTTTCTCAATAGGACACTGGGAATATCAACCTGGGTTCTCTTTCAATGCCATTGTGGCCGTATTTCGCCACTCTTCATACAAAGCCACTCTTCATTCAAAAGTAATTGTGTTTATCTGTTACTGCATTCATAAGGAGACTGGTATAAAGCTGGGTTAACTATACTCATAGTTACATAACCGTGTATACTGTTCTTCTTATATGTATAGCTGAAAATGAAGAGGGGTTTCATGTATATATTGATAAAAGAAAATAACACACACATTATTTCAGTTTATTTTGGTGATTGTGTTTCTTCGTTACTTCATTCATAAGGAGACTGGTATAAGCCTGGATAACTATTCACATGGTTATTTAACCAGTGTATACTGTTCTTCTTATGTGTGTAGCTGAAAAGGAAGAATGGTTTACATATGTATATATTAATAAAAGTTAGTAACACACATTATTTTAGTCTATTATTTTTCAGCAAGTCATTGAATAAGGACAATTATTGTTTTTTACAATAATTGCTTTTATTCATGCGAGCTGGAATGTTCGTATACTTCATTTGGTAGTATTTGTTCTTTCCCGTTGGTCCTGGTTAACAATGTTTTATAAGGCCGAATCTTCTGTTAGGCGAATGTTATGAAATATCGGTTACTATAAACAATGCAATATTACCAGCCACGTGACTCGCTGACCTTCTCTTCGGCCTTGGAAAAGCTTTCTCCATCAAGCAAAGTCACCTGCCCATCCCACCCATCTAGAAGTATTCTAGCTTAGTTTCATTTCAGTCACATATGTCAGCTTTTGCTATGGCATCTTTGCATTGTTCATTTTAAACCAGGGCCATCATTATTCACTCTTTTAAGTTGTATTATGTCAATATGTATATTGTATGTTACCTATGGTTTTACTCTGTGATGCTGCCTTAGTTTTTTGTTTCAGGTGTTTTTCTTTTGCCTTGTGTCACAGCCAGTCGGGAATACCGAATAGTTCAGATTCCTCAAAGACAATCAATTTCATTCCAAGTACTTTTGGTAGCTCCCATACTCACCATGGAGTTTATGACTTTTCACTTTTTCTTCAAGAATACAAGACAGTTCAAAGGGAATAGAGTATTCCAGTGGTTTTCATATTGCAGTCACGATGGCAGAACAGCGGAAAATTCTATCAGACTCGAGTCGATCTAATGCACAGAAAATTCTATCAGACTCGAGTCGATCTAATGCACAGCTAGCGATTCAATTTTCAAGTCATTAATATTGGGTATTTGTATATTTGGGGGGTGTTTGTGCTGATCTTGCATTCAATGCTGCAGCATAGTGATATGCTCCTGTTTAAAAGTGTGTGTCATTATTACCGGGTAATTAAGGTGGTCGTTGTGGTTGTTGTTGTCGTCTCATACAATTTGGTGTTATGGCTCGAAGTTGGATGCCTGACACCCCTAGATATGTACAATGGACTATCCCAAGATGTATCAAACCAGAAGGAAGAATCCATTAGTATACTAAGGGCTAAAAAAGTTCATACCTGGCCCGATTTTAGATACTGGTCTGAAATTAAATGCTGTACCTTTGTGACTCACATCAGTGACCTAATCCCGGGGTTATAAAACCTAAAGCAAGAAACTTCTTTATTTGTCGGTGTTTTAGTGTTTATGAGCAGTTGAAATTTCGTGCTCAGTTGAGTTGAGCTTGAAAAAAGTTTTATACCCTCAGGGCCAGATCAGGATCTACACTTCTTTTAAAAGAGGATATAACCAGGTTCAACAGAACAAGGCTTGATAACATTCACTATCCCCCCCCCCCCCTTATGTACTAACATCAAGGGTTTACAGGGGTGAATATTATTGAATGTGTACTAATTAGAACTGCCTCCACTTGATATATCTAATAAGTACCATCTGCCCTTATGTATGTTTTATCAGTATTTAAGATACTGTTATTTTCATTTGAAAACTGTCTTTAGCAATGTATAAAGGCTCTTGCATAAGTGGGTATCAAATATGAAAGTTATGAAACTAGCCTTGGTGAGTTTCATAAAGTCTCTTGTATAATTGGGTATCAAATATTAAAGTTATGAAATTAGCCTTGGTGAGTTTCATAAAGGCTCTTGGGTAAGTGGGTATCAAACATATGAAAGTTATGAAACTAGCCTCGGTGAGATTCATGAAGGCTCTTGGGTAAGTGGGTATCAAATACAGGGGACAAAAATTCCACTCGTCTTCTTGTAATTTAAGAGCGAAATCTAGAAAGGATGAGTAATTCTTCCCAAGCACTCGTCCTATAGGACGAGTGCTTTTGGAAGAATTACTCAAGGAAGTCATATTACATATTACTCCCATATGTTCTTTATTGCATACACCTTTAAAGGACAAGTGCATGCGATTGCAGGACGAGTGAAAATTGTAAGTCACTCATCCTGCAGGACAAGTGCAATATTGAAATATTTTTGCCCAAATATGAAAGTTTTGAAACAAGCCTTGGTGAGTTTCAAAAAAGCTCTTGCGTAAGTGGGTATTAAATAGCCTTGGGGAGTTTCATTAATTTCATGTAAAAATGGCCAGCAATATTAGATTTTGTTTTTTTGTATGACCATTTTGAACTTTATTTTATTGCTTTAAAAGTGGATAATATTTCAATAGAAAGTGCTTTGTTACTATAGATATCACTTTGATGTTAACCCTTATCCCGCCAATATTTTTGTCCTGAAAATGTTGTCTGCTTTTTATGTCTGCTGCATATACTCCAGCTCACTGCAGGGTAGATTTTACCATGGGAAGCAAACTGTAAGAACCCTGATCAGGCTGCTCTCTCTTGGGAGCAGTCTGATCTGGGTCCATATTGTTTGCAATTTTGGCTGCATAAGAACATAAGCAGACGAAAGGAGCTGGCAAAAGCGTTGATTGTGACCTGTGTTTGTCATATTTTATCACAGGGCGTTTGCCACAGAATAACAGCAACACATTTCAAAAAGATTAGTTACCATATTCAACCTAATAACCACACATTCTCATAAGTGCACAGTGTTCTTTTGTGGTTTAAATGCTGTCGTCTTTAGATTTGCAGGCAATCCAAGGCTGCAATTTTATTATAAATACAAGTTTATCTTGTAGATGAAGATGGTGTGAATCCTGACCAACAGGGTTCTTCAGAAGTTAGCTGATCTGTGTCTACTGTTTTCAAAAAGTGGTATAGTATTTTGAAATGTTATGCACACAGTATGATTATTAGAGCAAGTACAGTATTACGTAGGCATTTTAATAAACTGATCAGTCATAATGGGCATGTGTGGCTATTAGGTCAAATAGGATTATACATGTCCTTATTAAGAATGATATATATATAAAAAACAACGCAGATTTAATTATTAAAAAAAATTTTGATAAAAATTTATAGTTGTCTTTGTTGAAAAATAACTACATGTCTACAAGTGTCTACTTGTAGTTTTATACCCCCAGTATCAAAGACCGAGGAACATTTGTTTTTGGTCTGTCTGAATACTTTTGTGCGTGCATGCAATGAACTTTAAAAATTGGCGACTTACATCTGTTCAGGGGGCATAGTGTTTCAGACACATTTTCATAATCTTGTTTCTTTTGTTATATCCGCCACTTTTAAAAAGTCATATATTGTTGTCGGGCCTATCCACTTGTCATTTTTTGATCGAAGTTGTTCATATTTGGCACCATGATTGCCTATGGTGTATAGATAACAACAAACTATTCAGATCACCAATACGACCTTGGAGTCAAAGGTCGAGGTCACAAACTAAAATATGCCTTATTGCTCGTACTGCAAACTCTGCTTTAATTTTTTAGCTCACCTGAGCTATTGTGATTGGTCTTTGTCTGTCGTGTGTCCTTACGTTGTTCAAAACCTTTTTCTTTAAACAACATCTCCTTAATCTCTGGTCCAAATTTCAAATAACTTCACATAAATGTTCCCTATGATGCCCTCTTTCAAAATTGTGTGAATGGTTCCACTCCACTGATCAGGAGGGCTGCCAGAGCTCCAGATAAGAAATATTTTTAGGACATCTCCTCCTGACCCACTATAATGTAGTATCTGCTTTCAGTTATATTGATTTTGATACATGTATATATGGAAATCAGCAACAACAAAACAGAATGTGGTGGTTCAGAATTTATTTCATTTTTTTTTTATATATTTTATACTTTTTCATAAATAATATTTAACAGCATTTTATAACAGTATGAGCCATTCCAGACTTAAAGAGGCCACAAGTGTTTGTACAGTATTGTAAAAATATCTTGAGGACTAAACATACAGATAATAATTGAGCCGTGACATGTGATTTCCATCATTGTGGTATTTTGACAAGTGTAGACTCAGACAAGCCTGTGCAGCGTTCTTTTAAGCTTAGAAACTCCAAATGATGTTCCGTCAGTAGCTTAACAGTCATAGAATATTCGATTGACTACCAAAGGCTCTGATCAGACTGCGCGTATGCGCAGGCTGATCTGAGGCTTTGCTGGTCGCACCTACCACATTGTTGGAAATAACATGTCACGGCTCAATTATGATGACAAGGGCTTCGTTGCAAAAAACATGTCTTTAGGGTTTTCAACCAGGTCCTACCAAAACTGGCCTGCTCAGCTACAGAAAATAGCTAGAAAACTGAATTTGTACTTGTAGCAAGTTTAGATATGATACTTTTGATAAAGCAAATAAAAAGGTGCTGATCAGACTGCGCGGATGCGCAGGCTGGTCTGCGCCTTTGTTGTTGGCAAACCCCTAAGACAGGTTTTCTCGCGTCGAGGCACATATGATATCTACAATCAAGTTGCACACAGGTTAGCAGTATATGTTCTTCAACAAAAGCACAAGTCATTATATGGGCCTCTTCGCGAGAAAACCTGTCTTCGGGGTTTCTGATAAAGCGAGTTTTAAACCAGTCTCCTCAGCTACAGAGATTAGCTAGAAAATTGAAATTTCGCTCGTAGCATGTCTAGATATGATACTTCTCGATAAGCAAATAACAAAGGCGCTGATCAGTCTGCGTGGATGCACAGGCTGGTCTGAGCCTGTTTTGTCCGCAAACCCCCGAAGACAGGTTTTCTCGTGTCGAGGTCCATATGAGCCAGCACATGAGAATATGGTACTTACTGCATAGGCAAACAGTGAAAGCTTTGACAAGGATGTACAAATGTGCAGCCTCATCTAAACATTCATGGTTTACTAATGTGATAAGTATCACTTTCATGTAAGGTAGCTCTGACATAACAAATAATACAAATTATAAATACAATTTATCACTTGTACAATGAATAGTTTAGAGAAATACCAAGTCTAACAAAAATGTATTGATATGGAATATATAATCTTTGCTATCAATGTCACATCTTTCCGAACTGCTAGTACACTAAGGCCTGTCTTTAAGATAGGATAGCTCATACATGACTTAAAATAAAATATCACATTTAGCCAGATTGTTGTCATAATGATAATAAATGAAATCCCATATCAGGGTAAAATAAACCATGGGTATGTTGCAGATATAATATAAACTACAGTAAAACCTGTGTAAAACGGCCACTCTCAAATGACTGAAAATTTGTTTTCAAGACCAATTATCGCTTAATGTAGGTCAAAAGCATTGTAGAATGCTCCAAGTGGAGCATTCTGCAATATTTTTGACCTTCATTAAGCTACCATTTGTCATTAAGATCTTTGTTTTGTCTATTTTTGAGTGGATGTTTTACACAGGTTTTACTGTAAAATGTCCACATATCAGATATTTTGCTATCACTGTTCAATACACACTAATAACTGACTGTAGGATAAGATAACTATAACCACCAGTTATCTTGGAACTATATTTTTTAAAAAGGCTTTCATTTGATGTTACAGAAATCCTAACTCCATGAAAATTGGAAAAAAACTTTGAGTAAATTTCAATCTCAAAAGCTATGATGGTATATCTAAAAGTGAAAGGATAAAGTTATGTTTTATTCCATTTTTAGAAAGGTTTGTCTTTCAAAGTGCGGAGTCTTGTACAAGGCAAATTATTTCGTAGACAAGATTTATTTGGGAAGAAATGAAAACACTGCAAGAAGTAGCACTGTTTTTTTTTTCATTTTAAAAAAGGATGTTTCAGTTTGGCTTTGTCTTTTTCACGAACGTTTATCATATAACTTTCAATACGATTAATACTGGATCATGCAGCCTGCAAGTATTCTGTTTCCATTACATTGTCAAACTTTCCAACAAGGGCCTATGTTGTCTCTGTTGTACAGACCCCATTGAACTTCATTCATACTGGAAGAAATCACCTTTGCTCACATTTGATACTAGTTTGATGTCACAAATGTCTTAAGTAATTCAACAGGGTGTACATGTACCTTCAAATTATAAATACTTAAACACAAGTCTAATGTATCCACATATTCTAAACTATTGCAATAAACTATGACATCATTCGTGCTATGTTACATTGTCTTCAAACCAGGGCCCCCAGGTTATAAAACTTTTTTATGCTCAACTCGCTTAAGCATGAAAATTGTAATCTTCATAAATATCAAAATACCATCAAAGGAGGCTATGTTCTTGCTCTGAACAGCAGAAAACGTTGTTTGTCCTGTCATCAATTTTAAAATGCCAACAATAGTTGGCATTTTAAAATTCATGACTGGGACATATTCCATGCTCAAGTTGAGCATAAAAAGTTTTATAACATCAGGCCAGGTTTCTGAGTGCAATAAGGTTAATATTCTCCGAGATATCAATATCCTCCGAGATAATCATATCCTCAGATATCCTCAGATATGAACTGGTTTCATAGGACACATGCAAACTGGGAAAAGGCACACTTGCTATAAATGGAATGTACTGAAAATAATATATACAATATGAAGATTGCAATGGCCATTTTTATCTTTGAAGTATTTATAGTAAGAAGGTACATTTCATTTTGGCTTTATATTGGATCTTTATACTCCATGATTTTCTTCAAGTCAAGCTGTCCTTCCCTGAGTGAGCATCAGTTTTGAGATTGTTGTTCAGTTGTAGGCTTTTGTTTACTTCTTTTCCCCTTCCTGGAAAATAAATGATTATTCAAGTCAAGGTTCTGACTGTCATGATGACCAGCTACAAATGTTTAACCCTTTACTCAATAGGCTATTTTTAGACCATGACATCTTTTTCTATTTTTAGACAAAATTGTAAAAATTCGAGAAAAATTTAAATTGTGTTTTGAATACTTTTGAATATATTATGGAAAGCGGAGAATTTGCTCCAAAAGAGCAAATGCTCCATTTTCCATAATATTTTCAAATACATGATATTTCAAAGACGCCAAAAGGCGTTATTATGGAGTAAAGGGTATTTTGTGATTTTTTGTTCTGTTTTAAACTACATTATCAGAATAATATGTATATTTTTGGTAAATATAGTGGGTATAGAAAAAAGTATAAGAAAATTGAAGAATACCTACAAAAATGAGTAGATAATTACCATGACTGGTACAATGAAAAGATACCATAACAATGATAGTAGTCCTTAAAACAGCGGTATACTGAGCTAGTTTTGCTTGTGTGAATGTTCAAAATTTCCAAAGTCATTAAGGATCATTGACACTTGCTATGGGTAAATGCCTATGGTTTTCAGTAAAAATAAAAGTTTGTCAATCGTCCCTTTCTTCACCTTGAAGCTACCCTGACCTGAGCACTTTATGGATTGAAATCCGTTTTCGATATTAAATGCTTCAAAGATGTAAAATTTTGGGTAGAACAATCAGTTTTACATTAAGATATATAGAAATCCGAAAACAGTTTTTAAAATATCATTCCCCCCCGTGTGCCAGCAAAAGCTTTTGCATGTATATGTGTTGCCATATTTTACACATTGTATGGAAGTGGCTTGCTGGCACAAGGGGGGGGAAAGATGTTCAGCAGCCCAAAAACCCAGGGCCCAAGCCCATAAAATGCCTTTTCTACAAAATAAGAAATTAATGACAGTTTTGAAGTTCTCTAGAACCAACCTCCTAAATTGCTTTATGTTCCGTACTAGTTTAATATAAAGTACTTAAGATTAAAAGTAGAATTAGCAAGGTTTTATGCATTTTTTCATAAGAAAAAATCTCATTGTTATTAAATGACAGATTATTTTGCAAACGTCCTGTACTTATCTATTTGCATGCTAGGGAATTGTTCATGTTTTTATTTTTCGTCTGCTGACTTTCTTCAAAATTAAGTTTTTAAAAATAAACCACCCAGGACCACCACCAGGGTGTCAAACAGTTTGGATCCAGATCAAGACCGACATTCTGTTGGTCTTCATCTGGGTTCTAACTGTTTGCAAATGGCTATTGGCAGACGACAAAATTATCCACTGACATTAGGTAAATACTTCAGTGTTCAATATATTGTCCCATATAGGGATATACATTCATATGTATACCATAAATATTCGGACACTTTAAATCCATTCAACATGCTTTGTCCTTTAAACAAAGCAAAAGTAATATTCAAAGGATCTAGTTAGAATCAGTTTTACTTTCCAATGCTAAATGGGACACTTTCATTCCTTCAAAAATATTTATTTCTTTTGTTGAGCTTTCAGTTTTGTATTATTTACGGTACATGTAGTCAAAAATGTACAGGTAACTTCTAAATTATCTCCCCAAAATCATTTAATTACAAAACATATTTTGTTTTTAAAACAATTTCATCAATTATCGTGATTTGTGCATACTCCGCATATGATTTGTTCAATAGATATCACCATGCCTACCAAATAAATCAAGAAAACATGCAGAAATCACTTTTTAAAGCACTTTTTATTTTCATGAAATTTCAGACCCCCTCCCCTTTCTACCCGCCATAACTCTCGAATGCGTAGGAATTTTGAAAATATTTTGCTAGCTGGCTCTTGCCATTAGATTCACCTATTGCACTGATACTACATGCACCACACTAGAAGCTCAAAAGCAGCGTTCTGGGAATCAGAAAAATAGGCGTATAATGCCCAAACCATCAATGATCCTTTAAGAAACTTGCAGCAGGCCTACAAAATACTAACAACTTTTAAGTTTAGATGTATTGAAAGTTGCTAAGTAGATTACTTACAGCACGACAACTGCATGCTTGGTAATTTTTCATGCTTCTGTTGTCATCTGCTGACTTTTCTTCAAAATTAACTTTTTCAAAACAATTTTCAGGAACAGTTTCAACTATCAGAGTGCCTGAGGGTTTGGGTCCAGATCAGGATCAACATTTTGTACGTCCTGATCTGGGTCTAAGCTGTTTGCAAAGGTAATCAGCAAATGACAAAAAATGTGCCTAGCGAGGAAAGAGTTAGTTGCATATGATGCCAATTTTTACAATGTACAGTAAAAGTTGTGAAAATGGCCACTCAAAAATAGACAAAACAAAGATCTTTATAACAAATGGTTGACTAATGAAGGCCAAAAGTATTGCAGAATGCTCCCCTTAGAGCATTCTGCAATAGTTTTGACCTGCATTAAGCAACAATTAGTCTGGGTCCAAACTGTTTGCAAAGGTAATCAGAAAATGACAAAAAATGTCTCTAGCGAGGAAAGAGTTAGTTGCATATGATGCCAAGAATTTCTAGCGATAAGGCGAGCAATCTCCCTAAACGAGATGTTTGTTTTATTTTGTTGAAATAACTACTTGAGAAACTAGGCACATTCTACAAATATATATAGACGAGCCGTCAATGCACCATTGCCCCCAATTTGTATATTTAAAACGGTGTTTCTTTAATGCTTGTAATAACTCTACTTCTTATTGAATGAGAATTTATTTCGATCATCAACTGTGCTTGTTATTCAGTTACATATATGGGAACCAGACCGTTAAACAAGGGTAAACAGTCGTGTACAGTAAAACAATTTATACAGTTGATGTACAATAAAAACGACCATCTTGCAAAGTGGTCTATGTTTGTCAGATATGTGATGTCTTCTTTCGCTTATGCAACCCCTTTCCCCCCCTAGACCCAAGACGCCCTTTACATATGTTATATATTTGTATAGCGACATTTAATTGTCCAAAGGGCATCTTGGGTCTAGGGGGGGAAAGCATCTAAAAACAAACTGAAAGACGCCAGTTTCATTTTTTCAATGACAAACGTCACAATTAAAGTATATTTCGTAGGCATGCGCAGAAGGAATACCGCAGAGTTTTGGAAGTGAAGGGCACTTATATCCTTAATATCTTAGCACTTTACTTTTTGAAAACCTGCAAAGGATTTACTAAATCTCTCGTCTAACCAGTCTAATGGAGTAAAATGGGGGGTGGGAGTAGAAGGCGCAAGTTTTCACGGCTTTGTAAATGATGAATCACTTTGAAACATACTTTGATACTTTCTATGCATGTTTTACTACCGAAACAGACCAATTTTAAAAACATTAGGGCAATTTGAAAATTTAGGTTTTGTGATCATGTCAACTAGGGAAAATATACGCCTTATCGCTAGAGCTCCTTTATATGATATACACTAAAACCTGTGTAAAACAGCCACACAAAAATAGACAAAACTAAAATCTTTATAACAAATGGTAGACTAATGAAGGTCAAAAGTATTGCAGAATGCTCCCCTTTGAGCATTCTGCAATACTTGTGACCAGCATTAAGCAATAATTAGTCTTGAAAACCAATTTTTTTTTTCTGAGAGTGGTCGTTTTACACAGGTTTTACTGTATTGAAGTAATAATATATTATATTACTTTTTGCTTACTGTAAAGGCGGCACCTCATGAATGTGTAATTAGGACTGGTCAACCTTAGACATAGGTAAAAGTTGAAATTGAGGCATGGTTTTATTCAAAAGTAACTGTATCATATTCAGCCATTACCTCAGTATAGAGGCAAAACACATTATTTAGTCCTTAAACGCCAGTAAAAACACTGCATCTGAAAATGTCTATTTAGAATAAGCATAGAGGCAAACATTGCGGACCCAGATCAGACTGCTCCTACATCTGGGTCCACACTGTTTGTATGTGAGGCTTCAAATATTTTAGTGGACAACAAAAACATACATTTGGTGATTATGCGCTTTAAGGGTTAATAAATGTGAGTTCAGTGTGTATACGATTAGGATTTTCATGAAATGCACGCAATTTTTCACGGCCCAAAAAGCTGATTAACTCTTTACCGAATTATAAATAAAACCTGATTTCCCTTCCTTAGCAGATGAAATAGCCGAACCACGCCCAGATATGAATATTAGTTGCCGCCTTTACAGTAAGCACAAAGTCTATTAATACAGTTGTTAACTTACCTGTTCCTCTTGGTCTCCTTCTGGGATCGGTGATTGCTGTAATGAAAAATGAGAGTTATGCTACTGTAGTGCCAACCAAAAGTGACAGTGACATATATTTTGTTTACAATTACTAAGTACAACACTACCGTGTACACTTCACATGAGCTAACACAAATCGAAAGATCACTTGTGTATTAATCCTATCCTGTGGATAGGATTAATACACAAGTGATCTGTCGATTATAAGTCCCTTATAGCTTTGTAAACAAAACATGACTTCACTGTCACTCTTGGCTGGCAGGACAGTAACACAACAGGTTTTCATAGTACAATATTCACATTTTCATAGCAAGCCTTTAATGAATCTTTAGATTTTTGCAACTGTCCAAAACCTCATGAAAGACATAAATAGGGATGACAGCTACTAAGCTCACTTGCCAAGCCAATTGGCTTTGAACATCAAATTCATTCGCCAGAAGTGACACTATTGTTGTGATTGATAGTTCGCACATGCAAAACAAGTCTCTTGTTTGGTTCATTGGCTGTCTGCATTCCTATTGGTTGTTGGGCTTTCCCATGTTACACTCCAATTAATTGCTAATACAATTACATATTAAATATATTCTACAGATTAGATATTTGGAATATAAGTAATAAATAAGCCAGTGCATGAGATTTCCAACAATGTGGTATGTGTGACCAGCAAAGCCTCAGATCAGCCTGCACATACGTGCAGTCTGGTCAGAGCGTTTGCAAGTCGCTTGAATATTCTATGACTGTTAAGCTACTGACTGAACATCATTTGGAGTCTCTAAGCTTCAAAGGAGGCTGCACAGGCTCGTCTGAGTCTAAACATTGTTGGAAATCTCATGCCCCAGCTCAAATTCAATTAAGTACCTCAAGATATCTTTTGATAGGAAATAAAGTAATTAATAGGTCACAAAGCAACTCTTTGCCTTTGTAAACTCTTGGGCCATTAACTTTGAGCAAATTTGAGTGAACTGTATTATGCTCAGTGATTTGATTTGGGATTTTGGGAAGCTACCTTTTCCTGAACATTTTGGAAAATATTTCATAAAAATTGGGAAAATAAGTGCTAAAATACATGAAATCAGGAAAACAAAGGCCATTTTTGGATTGGGAATGACTCCCATATAAGGTGGTAAAAATGGCCAAATAAAATCACTGAATTGCTATCAAGATTATGGATGATATAATGATACCTTTGCAATTAGCATATGAGTTCCCCCTGGCATGAGAAAACCAAACAATTTGGCAGTTCCTCACTTAAAGATTCGGATCAGCCTAGGCATCAGCTGAGTCTGATCAGAGTTATCACTGTCAACATGAGCACACAGCAAAGACTGATCAGACTGTGTGGATGCTCCGTGGCGGACACAGGGGGGGCTTGAGGGGTTCACTCACAATCTCCCTCATGGCTCCCTGTTTTTAAATATCCAATGAAAATGAAATAATTTGGTCTCAATGAGACCAAATTATTTCATTTTCATTGGATATTTAATAAAAATGAGATAAAATCAGCAAAGCGAAGCCCCACTGTGGCCACACCTTTATACATATGAACCCCCTTTTCAGAAATCCTGGATTCGTCACTGATGCTGGATGCACACTGGCCACACTCATTTTGTTTGTTTTGTCAATGACATGGCACATATGACATAAAAAGATTTTCCCGTGACATTGTACATGATGAAAAATACAGTAAAACATGTGTAAAACGGCCCATCAAAAAGAGACAAAACAAAGATCTTAATGATAAATGGCAGCTTAATGAAGGTAGAACGTATTGCAGAATGCTCCGATGGGAGCATTCTGCAATAGTTTTGCCATGCATTAAGCCATAATTAGTCTTGAAAACCAATTTTTTTTTTTTTGAGTGGCCGTTTTACACAGGTTTTACTGTATGGCAAAGATAGCTACCTTTCCAGTGTCTGATTTGTCCATCTCTGCTTCTTTCTTTTTCTCTATTTGTTTCTTCTCTTGTTCAATGATGCTGAAGAATTCTGCCTGCGACTTTTCATATAAATCTTCTTCCATGTCTGGTTCCCCTCCTTCTTCATCCTCCTGAAATAAAGAGAACAGGTTCAGCCGGGCTCAAAATCTTTGCAGCATAGGACCAGTTAAACAAAAACATTCAGCCTAAAATTGCAATTATTCTCTTATCCATCAGTTTAAACATGTGTTTTGGGTGCTCAAAAGAACAGTCTCAGTGAGAGGGTTCTTTTGAGTACCCACAACATATATTTTGGTTGAGAAATAAGAAAAATCACACCCTTATCTGGGGGCCTGTAGCAGAACTTTCTTTACTTATATTGTTTTTTCATTCAGTTTGATACAACAAACACAGGTAGAGATAAACAAAAAATTTGAGCATAAAATTGTAAATACTTTCTTACCCTGAAGTTTTAACATGTTTTGGGTGAGCAAAAGAACTATCTAATTGAGACAGTTCTTTTGAGCACCCACAACATATGTTTTGGTTGAGAAATAAGAAAAATAGTTTTTGTTGTTACACACTCTTAACTTGAGGCCTGAAGAAAGTTTGGACTTCCAGTCGCTATGTTTAGAAGTTTCAAGACAACATCATTTCTGTTCATGAAGGTTGAATTTTTCTTGATAACTAGTCAGTGAGTCACAGACCCTGATGAGATAGATATCACATTTTGCAGCATCTCATCTGAGTCTACATTGTCAATAAGACCAACTAGGGTATATGGCCCTCAAGAAAGGGCTAACAATACCACCATGAACCAAATAAGACACTTTTTAAACCACAAGAAGACAATATTTTAACTTATTTCTCTAGCTTATACAATTTAGGTATTTTCAGTACTGTACCTGCATGAAGATGGGTTTAGATAAATAAAAAATTTGAGAGTAAACTTGTAAATATTTTCTTACACGTCAGTTTTAACATAAGTTTTGGGTGTTCGAAAGAACCGTCTCATTGAGACGGTTCTTTTGAGTACCCACAACATATGTTTTAGTTGAGAAATAAGAAAATTATTTTTTGTTACGCACTCCTAACTAAAGTCCTGATGAGCATAAATTATATGGGCCTTGATGCTAGAAAACGTGATCGAGGGTTTGTGAACATCAAAGGCGCAGACCAGCCTGTGCACCAATACAGTCTGATCAGCATCTTTATTATTTACTTAAAATTTTCACTATTCTAGCAAATCTCTGTAGCTGAGCAGACTCATTGGAAACGCCAAAGACAAGTTTTCTTATGTCGAAACCCATATGTAAGTCATATCCTATTGCAACAGAATGGGAGTTTAAACCATTCTAGTATTTACTATGAGGTTATAAAGCATTCATAAACGATGCCACAAAACCTGTCTTTGGGGTTTCCGAAAAAGCAGAATTCAAACTAGTCTCCTCCGCTACAGAGACTAGCTAGAAAATTGAAATTTCACCTGTAGCAAGGTTAGATATGTTGCTTTCTGGGCTATAAATGAATGACATAAACAGATTTTCTCGGGTTGAGGCCCATTATCTAACCCAACACATGGGTAGATAGGTCTATGCAAATAGTGAAAACCCAGATTAGACTGCTCTTATTCAGGGTTTACAGTATTCACCATTCCAACACAACCGTTTACATACATTAGGTTGTAAAATGGGCTTATTTGCCTTTAAGGATAAGTTAGGTGAGTAGTTATGGTGTCAGAATATATATAGTAACTATGGTAACAAGAGAGACATTTACCTTTTCTTTTCCTTCTGCCGAACTTTTTGCTCTTTCCTTTAATTTCATTTCTCTGTGTCTTGTATCTAAGATCTTTTCTCTTCTAGTTTCTCTCTCAAACATCTAAAAAAAAAGCAGTTATTTCTCAGTTACTCTGAAAAATGAGCTGTGGCATGTGATTTCCAAATATGTGGCATTTTGACAAGTGTAGACTCAGACGAGCCTGTGCAGCCCCCTTTTAAGCTTAGACACTCAAAATGCTGTATGGGTAGTAGCTAAATATTCATAGAATATTTAAACAACTAGCAAAGGCTCTGATCAGACTGCGCGTATGTGCAGGCTGATCTGAGGCTCTGCTCGTCGCACATACCACATTGTTGGAAATCTCATGTCGCGGCTCAAATGCTTGATATCAATCTCAAAGCACTTGCTTATGTTTTTACCCTTTTCCCGCCCTGAACATGTCTGTTTTAACGTCTGCTGCATATATTCAAGTGCATTTCAGACTGGGTTTATGCATGGAAGCAAACAATATGAACCCTGATCAGACTGCTACCTGCTACCGAGGTAGCAGTCTGATCTGGGTACATTTTGAAATAGGAACATCAGCAGACAACAAAAGTTGTGACTGGTGGGCAAGGATTAAGATCAACTCCCATAGATCCAGATAAGGAAATTAATATGCGTAAAATTTTAATTATTTTCTTACCCATTTATTTAAAAATGTGTTTTGGGTGCTCAATTGAGACGGTTCTTTTGAGTACCCACAACATATGTTTTGGATGAGAAATAAAGAAAATAATTTTCCAATACGCTCTCTAATCTGGAGGCTTGAGCTCCTTTGAAGTCAACTACTGATAATAATCCAGGCCTCTCATCCAAAACATATGCTGTGGGTACTCAAAAGAACCGTCTCAATGAAACGGTTCTTTTGAGCACACAAAATATATGTATAAATTGATGAGTAAGAAAATATTTAGAATTTTACGCTCATAAAAATTTCCTTATCTGGATCTATGTAATTTACTTATATACTTTGTGTTTGCTGGTTGTCTATGTGCTAAGTTCCATTTCAATATTTTCCTGTTTTGTTATATGCGGTGAACAAAGATACAGACTAGCCTGCACATCAAGACAATCTGGTCCACACCATTGTTTTTAACTTCAACAGTACAATAGCAACTACACATAGGACCAGTTAAGCAAAATCTTTTAGCACAAAATTATGATTATTTTCTCATCCATCAGTTAAATCATGTGTTATGGGTGCTCAAAAGAACCGTTTCATCATGTTTTGGTTGAGAAATAAGTAAAATAATTTTCAGTTACACTCTCTTATCTGGGGGCCTGCTATACTTGTTCTATCCAAAATTATTTACTGAGTCAAGATAGCTCCGTAGCTGACTGCATAGCTTTGTGTGTTATAACAAAGACAGGTTTTCTCGTATGGAAGCTCATTTGATATGGTAATATAGTACGTCAACCACTGTTGCTTTTGACTGGGCTGAAACGAGAAACAACAGACATTTTTTGCAGAGATGATGAGAGGGGGTTAGATACTTACTAAAGTAACTAAATTCTTCTCATTTCTTTGTAAGGCGTGAAGACTATCTGAGAGTTCTAGAAGTGTTGTAGTACCACTATATGAGCCGCAGGCCACCAGTCTTCCCTGCTCTTGTACTCGTAAACTGTGAAGAGGCTCGTCACACACCTGTAATAGTTCAGAATAATAATAGTGGATTCTATAAACTTGATTATTTTGCACACCTATAATAGACTTCGAGCTAAAAAAGGTCCTGCTCCCCCCCCCCCCCCCCCCCCCCCAGGGAATTTTGCAGACATATCCTATCTTAAAGAAAATTTCAAGCCGCATCTTTTAAGAGATGTTTGCACTCTGTGCTGCGGGGCGTTAGTCTCTGACAGCCTGTTACATATGTTACTGAAACAAACTAAGGAAAAAATCAAAATGAAAGTTTGAGCTACAGAAAGAAGACATTAAACCATATAATTATTCAAATTTCTTATGTAGTTTGCAAGCTGGATGCCTAAGCTACATAAAAGCAGCATTTTGAACAAAATTACAGCCTTCAATGGTGTTATATGCGTTACATAGATTAAATTTCCCTTTGAAAGTTGAAATCGTGACTAACATCATTCATTTTACAGACGATTTGTGCATTTTTACAAGTGCTTTTAATCTTAGTTTACTAAAATACTCATTTGACTAATAGAAAAAACAAAGTTTGCTTTTCTATCTCAAATACATTGTTTTATATGAGCTATTAAACAACTCTACCCCCAATTTTAAGTATCCAATTTTGGTATCTATTATTGAAGAAAAATATATGAAAATATTTGACGCTCATGGATATCTTACATTTTTGGCACTGTCTTGCTAATGCAATAAAGAATCATACATTTGCAAGTTTGACATCAGGATCAGAGCACTTATTAAAGTATGTAACGTATGTTACATGGCATAATGAATGAGCTAGGAAATTTTCTTGGAAGTAAGAGATGATATTTCAGAAAAATACCGTTTTTCACATGTTTTCCTATTAATTTCTAGCCTCTGGTGCCTTAGTCTTAGTAATTACAGTCATTGCTGATAACAAGCCCATGGAATTGTGTTACCTATGTTATATTAACCTTTTTAATATAATATTTCCTAATGCCTATAATATTAAAACATATAGACATATAGATAGAAAATAATAGTTCTCATTTAAATGACACAATTTAATAAATATTCGTATTAAATAAAATTATTAAAAAACAATCTTTATTCAAGTCACCCTCACAATGTCTATCATTGTGTCTGCTTCTATTGCAAAATAATCACCCATTTCATCACAACCAGTAGAATCATGGCATTGTATTAGGACTGCAAACTGAGTACAATCCTGTTCCTGAGTCCACCCCTTTGGGAATTGTGCAGACATATCCTACCTTAAAGAACAATTCAAGCTGCATCAAATAAGAGATGTTTGCACTCCATTAACTAGGGGTTAGCCTGTAATGGTATGATACGTATGTTACCATATCAATTTAAGAATAAATGAATTGAAAGTCTGAGAAACAGAAAGAAGACATAAAACTATCTGTTTATTTGAATTATTCATGTAGTTTGCATGCTGAATACCTTTGATACATAAGAAAAGATTTTTTAACAAATATACAGCTTCCCATGGTGTTATATGTGTTACATTAATTAAGATTACTTTTTAAAATTGGTAATTGTGACAAACATCACTTATAAGCATTTCGTGTGATCCTCCTCTTTAGCCATCAAAAGACTTAATTTTCTTTGCATGTGTGGCCAGTGCCAGCGTCAAACAACTTGACTCAGCCAAACTTGAATCCTTAGCATTCTTCAAAAGCAGAAACAGCATGTCGGTGTCATGAGATCAAACACCTGATTAAATATGGGTTTAATGCCATTTCACATATATGCATACAATGGAGTATGACTCTGGTATATATCTTTTCCTGTGAAGTGGCAAGAGCAATCTAACTGCAGCTGCCTCTGCATCCGTGCTAGTCAAATGATAACTGTGCTCTGATTTTGCAAAATCTATGTCTCTACCGTGTACCTCTAAGAATACTTTAAGATTTCTGACATTGGTCCAACAGAAATTTGATAGGCTGCTTTTTTGCATCATTTGCCATGGAACCTATCTAGTCTTTTGGTGCCTAAGTCCTCAGATCTTAGATCAATAGTATTTTGCTGCGCCTAAAGAACTTTATAAGTTTTCTTTAGTTACAATGTTGACTCTTGATTGTTTTGGCAGACCGTCTGAAACAATTTCTGTTACACCTTGAAAGTTATCTGGTATAAGAGAAAGAATATGAAGTTGGACATTGCCATCAATTATGTTTGCAGTTGGTTGTTTTTTGATGTCAGTACATTGAAGCATGTCTTTAAAAAATGTAAAACCTATGATTTCTCAGTTTTTGCAGCCATATCATTAGCTGTTGCATTCAAAAGAAGGAAAGTGGACTATAGGTAGAATGGGATAACCATTAGTTCTATATTATGCTCTATGGAAGATTTATACAGAGTAAACAAGTTGATAAGGTGCATCATTTCATGATCCATTGAAAACACTGAAATTGAAAACACTTGTGTCTGCCTGTGTAATCAAAAAGGACGTCACGACAATGCCCTTGCTCATTTATTATGACGAGTTATATATGTTACATCCTTTCATAAGCGTTCTTATCCTAGCAACTTAGTGAATCATTGAATTGAAAGGGTCTAATTTGCGCTCTGTTCATCCTGCATTTCATTGCTTTACCTGCTGTGATACATCCTAAGTTCGTTTATCTGAAGGGAAAGAGTTACCTCGGTTTCAGCACTTCAGAAGTACTAAGACTTCAAATAAGTTTTTGAATGCTTTGGGAAAGATAATAAGTGCAGAGACATTATTAGATGAAAATATGTGGGTTGCATGTATGGAAGGCTACATTTATAAAAGTTAACCAGCTAAGATATGATTCTTTATCACAGAAATATCAAGGTACATCAGTCCAGGTACTCATTGCTCTTAATGGCATAGTTTTCCTCCTTGTAAAGCTTTAGTCTTTCTCCTACTTGCAGAGTATCACTTGAAACACATACTCAAAGAGCCAACTATTAGGAATTCATATCAGTTTCCGAATGTTCCAAGCCATAAAGGGCAAAATTGGAAAGTTGATAATGGCTCATCAATTTTGAGTGGACTGGTGGTAAAATTGATTAACAGTAATTGATTGAAATATTGTGTGATGATTCTACTAGTTGCAAGGAGGCATGTGATAATAATGATTACCACAGAAGCAGACAACGACAAACGTTTAACATGAGTGTTAAATCGATGAGAAATAGTTTGGACCATTTCATTTATTGTATTTTCTTGTAAAATGTAAAACTATCTTTTCTATTTGTGGCTCTATGTTTAGCATTATATGCACAGTATTAGGAAATGTGTCCAAAAGGTCATTTATAACATCTGTAACACCAGTCCATGGGCTTGATAATCAGAAATGAATATAATATCTAGTGTTTTGGTACCAAAGACTTATAAGTACACATTAAGTGTCCTGATCTTTAACTTGATGACATCTTGTAGATATATGAGCAAGACAGACTAAGAAAATGAAAAATATCCACACGCTGTAATCGCTTTCATGTGTTTTACTTAAACGGTAATAACAAAATTCGCTTCTCTGTAAAGCTGTGTATTAGCTCCTATAAGACAATATATTTAAGATAGAAAAGCAAACTTGATTTTTCCTATTCATCAATTGAGTATATGTTTTTAAAATCTAATTAAACAGTTTGAAACCAAGTCATAGTAGTTGTTTAACTACATGACGATAGCCACAATTATAGCTTTTAAATTATAATTAGGTTCATGTAACGCACATAACACCACAGTTAGCCGTATTAATGTTAAACAGCTCCCATATGTAGTAAAGACATCCAGTATAAAGACTATAAGAATGTCAATTTATTAGATCATTTTAATGTCTTCTTTTGGTAACTCAAACATTCTAATTTCTTATTCTCAAATTGATATAGTAACATATGTAACAAGCTGTTACAGGCTAACACCCCGACATACAGAGTGCAAACATTTCTTATAAAATGCACCTTGAATGGTTACATAAGATGTAATTTGTCTGCAGAATTCCAAAGGGGATTAGGATGGAGCAGGCCCTTATTCGGCTTGATGTCTAAATACTGTTTGATGATTTTACTTATCACACTAACATATGTAACGCTCTCTGATCTTCAAAACTTGATGACAACTAGCAGATCTATAAGTCTTTATCATAGGAGCCAGTTTAAAATCCCTAAACAATGTAAGATATCCAACAGCTGCGAGTTTTTTTCACAATTTTAGCTCAAACTTTCAAACTACATTTCCTTTATTTGATATAGTAACGCATGTAACACGCTGTTTCAGACTAACGCCCCAACATAGAGAGTGCAAACATCCCTTATTCAATACAGCTTGAGTTGTACTATAAGAAGGAATATGTCTGCAAAATTCCCTCGAGGAGATTAAAACATTTTTAGGCATATCTTACGTAAAGACAATGAGTTTGTTCATTTATTACATCAGGTAACATATGTTACAGCCTCTGATATTAAGAATTTTGCAACAAACTTGCAGATTTATGAGTCTTTTCATATAAGCAAATAAATCCCAAACAATGAAACGCGTTCATCAACTGCAAATATTTTTTAACTATTTTTACTTTAGTTTTAATACCAAACATTTCACCTTAAAACTGGGTAGGGGTAGGGTTGTTTAATTGCTTATTTCAACAAAAATATTTAAGCTAGTGAAACAAACTTTAATTTTTCTGTTAGCCAATTGCATAAGCTAGTCAGACATGGTTAAAAACATTTTGCAAAACACACAGAGAGATTGTGAATGTAAATGATGTTAGCCACACTTGCCAATTTTAATGGGTTATCTGATTTATGTAACGCATATGACACCTTAGGAAGCCGCAATTTTGTTCAAATGGCTGTCATAAGTAGTTAAGATATCCAGTATGCAAACTATATGAATGGTTTTTAAAAATAAATATTTTAATGTCTTTAATTTGTAGTCCAAACTTTCAATTTACTTTTTCTTAGTTTGATTAAGTAACATATGTTACCGGCTCTTACAGACTAACGCCCCGGAGCACAGAGTGCAAACATCTCTTAAAAGACTCGGCTTTTAATTCTCTACATGATAGGATATGTCTGCAAAATTCCCAAGGGGGGGGGGGGGGAGCAAACCCATTCTCAGCCATCCGTCTATAAATGAATTATCCAAAGCACCATCATTATTCACTTGTTCTATTTTCTTCACTCATTCCATTTTAAGAAACACAGTGGCGGATCCAGAGAGGTTCTCCCAGCCACCTAGTTTTTAAATATCCTTAAAAACTTCCTATGAAAATGAAATAATTTGTCTCAGTGAGACAAAATTATTTCATTTTCATGGGATATTTAGGAAAAATGAGATATTATCAGCAAAGCAACCCCCCCCCCCCCACACACACACACAGATCTTTATATATATGAACCCTCTTTCAAAAAGATCCTGGATCCGCCCCTGAATCAGAAAGTGATTTTTCTGCTATGTGGATCACTCTCCAATGCAACATATTGGCATAGAAGTTAATAATTTAGTCATCATTACTCATAGTGACTGCTTTTGGAAACAACGTGATTTTCCTGCTATGTGGATCACTCTCCAATGCAACATATTGGCATAGAAATTAATAATTTAGTCATCATTACTCACAGTGACTGCTTTTGGAAAAATAATGGGATTTTTCTGATATGTGGAGTTCATTCAACAAGCTCTTTACATGTACTTTACTGTACATCTTTCACCAAGGAAACACTTATTGTGGTGCTCGATGAAACCGTCTCATTGACATATATTGTTTTCTTGGAGTTAAAAAGAAGAATAAAATATAATTTAGATAATGTTTTTACTACGCTTTAAAAATTAATCTGACAGTCCTCTAAAGGGCTCATCAAACAGCATAAAGGGGAACCTCTACCAGGAATATTTGCTGTTAGTTTTATATGACAATTTCCCTTTCATTCAGAGCCCTTTTAGGGGTCCTCAGATACCTGAAATCAAGGAGCTTCGGCCCCCTCGACCCCCCGCCAGATTTCAGGTTTTTCAGTTTTGGCAACTTTCACCCATGAGGTAAATTGGATCTGATTTCCTAGGTTGAGCCTTAAAAATATCACAGGTGAGGTTCATTGTACAACATTCTTGTGTATATATACCTGTAAGCTAAGAGTTGGATCATTCTGTTTAAAGATAATATCCCAGACATCGAGAGTACCGTCAAACTTAGTAACGAAGAACACAGAAGGTCTGATAGGACTCCAACATCCATCCGTAAGGTAAGACGAGTATTGTCTGAAAACAACAATATCCATACCATGAGATGATCACAGATTTAGATAAACAAAATTTTTGAGCGTAAAATTGTAAATATTTTCTTGTCAGTTTTATCATATGTTTTGAGTGCTCAAAAGAACCGTGTCATTGAGACATTGTTTTTTTTGAGTACCCACAACATATGTTTTGGTTGAGAAAAAAGAAAATGATTTTTGTTACAGTCTTAACTAAAGGTCTTTTGATTTGGTTCTTTATGTCCTGGTCAAAAATCTTTCAGTTATATTGGGACAGGTCTTCCTGGGTTGAACCAGTACTAAGCAAGGATTAATGTGTCTTGCTCAAGGACATAATGCAGTGAGGCTCGAACCGGTGGCCCTTCCCTCTTGAATCAAGCACTGAGCCACTATCTGGATGATACCGTAAAATGAGTGTAATTTGAGGTAGGTGTCCATATAAAAGGGGTAATAATATTTTTTTTATTTCTCGACCGAAAAAAGATGGATTTGAAAATAACTGATGTCTTTTCTGAGTTGTGAGCTATATCAACTTCTAATTTCTTGCACACTGGATAAGGATATCTGAGATTTTACCTTGGGATAGAAAATCTTATCTAGCCCATGCTATCTTACCCAGGACGTCAAGTAACGTCAGCGTGTGAAATTGCATCTTAGTGTATTCAGGGACTTCTGGAAGCTTATTTTAAAATAAAAAATCAAAGTAAATAAATAAAAACAGTGGTGAGCAGGAAAAACAATCAATTATTCGCGTAAGGGTAGGATAGAAAAATCCATCCCTCGAGATCACCGTTTGTCATCACCCGGCAAGCCTCTTGATGCCAAATGGCAAACCTTGGGACAGATTTTTTTATCCTACCCTCAAACTCGCGATAGATTCCTATATTTCAGCCAGTCCAGTGGTACAAATATTCAGTTAATGTGGTCAGATTTCATAATCAATATAGATTTGTGGATGAAAGAAAACAACAAAAACAAAAAACTGTGCATCTTGATCAGTTGACTTCATCAGAAGTTACCTGATCTGGATCTACAGTATTTTCAGAAAAATGTATAAAATATTGAAAAAGTTAAGTGCACAGGCAAATATCATCTGGGCAAAGTTACCATTTGATTCATTTCTCCCATCATTCTGTTTTCATTCCATTTAGGTAATAACACTTATAGAAACAAGCTGTAATTTATAAATACATGTATGTTGTGGTATACTCATTGGAGGCACATCAGCGAAGTGCCTCCAATTAGACCAACAATATATTTTTTTTTAGAATTCATAGGTTTAGATGAACAAAACTTTTCAGCGTAAAATTGTAAATATTTTCTTACCCATAATTTTTAGCATATGTTTTGGTTATTCAAAAGAACCGTCTCATTGAGACGGTTCTTTTGAGTACCCACAACATATGTTTTGGTTGAGAAATAAGAAAATTATTTTTCTGGTACACACTCTTAACAAGGCCTGAAATTAGAAAATATATGACTATTCGAGCCACCAAAGGTTTTGGCGCTTCACACAAAGGTACCCAGAGATGTTTCAAACTAGCTTGTGCATCTGTGCAGTCTAGCCAGAGCCATTATTGCTGGCACATGTAAAGTATCAAAGTAGCACTAAGATCAGTAGACCCACCCACTGGTTAGTAGTGTTGTTGATTTATTGGATTTTTTCATAATCCATCATCGAAAATAATCGGTCAGGAGGTTTCAATTGATGATCTATTATAATCGAAAATTATCAAATGAAATGGAAACACAGGTCCCATCCCATTGTACTGCTTGAAACTCTTATCTTTATAAAAAAAATGTTAGCGTCAGAGTCATGCTATTTTATGTACAGTATCATCAAATAGCACAACTGGTCCTGACAGCAAACTCAAATTGGCATTTTAACCCTTTATACACTTACGGATTTTTCCTTCTGATTTGAAACAATAAACTTGGGATGGTCTATTGTAAACATCAAGGGGTCACAGGTTATCATTCCCAAATAAATATTTCTTTCTCTGAAGATCTTTTATGTCCTTAATACTAGCAAACAGTGTATACCCTGATGAAATGCCGCATTTTGTGGCATTTCATCAGGGTTTTTACTCTTTGTTAAAGTATGCATTTAGGAGTAATTAGCATACAATGGGTTAAGATTGCACTGAAGACTTCTTAGTGATGATTTTAAAGGGGATAGAATACACAGCAAACCAGGATACAGTTTATTTCTTTATTCCTCACATTCTATGAATTTATGGATTGCCTTTTCTTGTAGCAAAGTTGCAAATTTAGAATAGGAGCCTACAAGAGGGTCAGGTGTGAATCTTTTCGATTATAATTGATTATTACCAAACACAATCGATTAGTAGAGTTGAAAGAAATTTTTGATTGATCATCAATTATAATCGATCATCGATACAACACTACTGGATATAGGTTACCAAAACATATGGGATAAGCAGGCCTCCAGTTTAGAGGGGGAAATCACAAATTACTATACCAAAACATATGTTGTGGGTATTCAAAAGAGCCGTCTCATTGAAATGGTTCTTTTGAGCACCCAATATATCTATATACTAGGCCAAAAACAAGCTGCATATAAAACATACATTGTATATGGGGGTCTTTCACCAATCTCTCGCAAACGATTTGTCACAGTTGGAGCCCTGAATTTTTGGATTCTGAGTTCCTGGGGTTGTCCTAGCTATCATTGTCATCAGACCCATTGATTCACCAGTTTAAACCTACATTTTTATCCATTTTAACGCTGGTCTGACATTGTTCCAATTTGTCAGAAACGTTTCCCAAGACGTTGAATCATCCTTGCATGGCACCAAAATTGTTGGGCTATCACCGATGGCGCCACGTTAGCTTGTAACATTCTAATAGCCTTTCGCGTCCAACATGTGTCCGTTTTGGCATTGTAAATTAGCAATGTGTTACTTTTAATTTTAAATTTTTAAAATGTTTTCAAGCAAATTGGAAATAAAATGAATGTGCAAATGAAAAATTTGAAAATAAAAAGACAGCCAGTACACTGGTTTTGGTTGACTGAGCCCAATAAAATAATGGGAATAATGTGTGGCAGGAATAGTAGCAAAACATAGATAGCAGATGAAATTTTGTAACTCTCATTTAACAAGTAATATTTTTAATCATTATACGCGGCTTTTCTTTTTTGGCCTAGTATATATGTTTCAACTAATGGATAAGAAAACTTTGGTAATTTTACCGTTTTCTCATCATAACCAGTATCTCAGGACTGCCCATTTATGAGTAAGATAAAGCTTTCAGCAATACTTACTTTGTCCACATGATAGAGGATTCCCTGATATCTTCTGACCAAATCTGTGAAAAAATTATAATCCTTTTTTAAAGACAAAAAAATCTTAAGATTTTGCATAATCAAAAGCCATTGGCAAAACTGATATGCAAGGTCGTGAAAATGAATCAATTTTTCATGTACAATATTATTTCATTTTAGTTTAAATCTCAAAAAACACACTGTAAAACTTAGCATAGTACACTACGGAAATATGAAAACTTATAAGCCCTAAAACATATTGTTATATAACTCCTATAAAGGACTCCTCTGATTGGCTGAAACTAGCTCGCACTGGTTGTGACAGATCATGATGTCAACAGTGATGAGCTAAAGACAGGTTAACATTAGTGTTGTCAGTCTTGACAGAGAGCTAAAAATAGATTGAACTAAATCTAGCCCAGGTGACATGGCTTTTGTCAGTGCCAACAGAGAGCTAAAAATAGATATTGCAACACTGACTGATTTCCTATGTATATTTCACAGGTAAAATGTGTTGAATTCAGAATTTGTTCATTTTATGAGAACAGCATTTATCCCATTTATGCCGAATAAATTTCCCACCGTTATCAATTGGAACTGTCCATTTCTTTTTTTCGGGATGTTAGGTGGTATTTTTCGTTTTTATTCAATTTTTAATAGAAAATTATGCAAGCAAACAGTGGAGACCCTGATCAGACGCCGCATTCTATGGTGTCTGATCTGGGTCTGCACTATTTGCCTATGTCCCACAAAAAGGACGCTAGGCACATATGGGTTAAAAAATGCAATTATTTTGCTTATCTCATAAGAGTTGCAGAAATTTGGCTCAACTCAACTGAGCATGAAATTTCAACTGCCCATAAAAAAACAAAACACTGACAAATAAAGAAATTTATTGCTTTATGTCTCTTAGATGTTGTGTTTATCATGCTAATAAATGTTAAAATGCCAATAATTGTTGGCATTTTAACATTTATGAGCAGGATAAATTTCGTGCTCAGTTGAGTTGAGCATGAAAAAAGTTTTATAACCTCGGGGGCCAGGCTTAAATTTTAATGCTTTTTTGAAAGCATGGAAATTTACTTTAGATTTAACCGGGACAATCAGGAAGGGTCAGGAAACCATATACACATTTTGTTTGACCTTAATACACATGCCACAACAACTTTTATACAAAAGGGTTCTTACCCTATTTAACCAAATAAGCATACTTACTCATATATGAGTACTTTGGGGCTGTTTTATCTGTATAACTCGATTCACCATTTTTTTTTAATATTTCTAGTATGGATTGCTTCACTGAATGGAAAAAATGGATCCTGATCAGCTGGCTTCAGAAGCCAGCTGATCTTGATTTACTCTGTTTTGAATACAGTGCAACCAACTGATCAGGATCCACATCCTTTTCCACTCTGATTGAAAGTACATGATTACAAATGGAATGCCGCAGGTTAAAAGTTAAAACTTTAGGAGAGGGAGGGGGGTGGGGTTGTAGTATACAAAAATATTTAGCATGACAAGAGTTAACTTACTCTGCATTTCCAATCACCAACACTAAGGAAGTTTTTAGGGAAGAACGGATTTCTTTGTAATGCATACACTGGTCCTAAATGCCCTGTATAACTTGCTACTATTTTCTCCGCTGGAGTCTTGGCCTTCCTGTTACATGACATCACAGATCCTTGCTCTGTACCAACCATAAATTTTGTGGGCTGAAAGAAAAGCAAAGAAAGTCTACTGTTTTAGACCTGACAAGTTCAGATGCTCTTATTAGCTCACACTTAGATCTTTTTGAGCTGTGAATGCTATATGTCAACAGGACTTTAGTAAAGAGCGTGTAACGAAAATTTAATTTTCTTATTTCTCAACCAAAACATTTGTTGTGGGTATTCAAAAGAACCGTCTCAATGAGACGGTTCTTTTTAGCACCCAAAACATATGTTAAAATTGATGGGTAAGAAAATATTCACAATTTTACGCTGAAAATTTTTGTTTATCTAAACCTGTGTGTCAACTTCTTTTTTCAGTCAGTCCAGGAGTGCAATATCAGGTACAGTAAATGCTCTAAAATTTTGAAGAGTTTTCTCTTTCTGTTCTCAAATAAAATGTTGGTTTTCAGGACTGGAATTCACAAAATATTTGTCAGAATAGCAAACAGGAGAGACCCTGATCAGACTGCTTCTTCAGAAGCAGTCTGATCTGGGTCTGTGCTGTTTGATTAGACCTTTTAGCAGGCAAGCTGCAACCAGTGTTCGAAATTTTAGAACATTTACTGTATTTAGATTTTCTCATCATCCTCAGTGCATGATTTTGGTGTGAATCTCAAGTGCGGGGCTTATTCAGTGACCAGTGGAAATCATCATCTTATCAAATACATGGCAAAAGGACTTTGGCATTGAATATTGATAATGGTATAACAACTTTTTCAGCCAGCTAATTGAGATTTGGGGATTTATTGTCTATGAGAGCAACAAAGACTCACACAAGCATGCATAAATGTTCTGTCTCACCAGGGCCTCCCTGTGGTCCCACACAAAGTAGGAATGGTGATGAAGGCTGACAAAATTAAGGGCTTTAGATAACTAAGCATGTATATGCAAAAGGTTAGAAAATCTCACAAAATGGCCCATTCTGCTTAATGAAAATCTATGTTGTGTGTTATAATTGGAAGCATCTTATTATACAAATGACCATTGTACTTTTGTCCAAGATGATTATTTTATCTTAGCAATGCAGATTCCCATTCTTAGTCTCCACTGTTTCTCAAAGTGCCTGTTTACAAGTTCGTTCTAGTAAAATAAAAGGATAAAGCTGCATAGGGCCAGTTAAGCAAAGTAATTTAGTGTAAAATTATGATTATTTTCTTACCTATCAGTTTAAACATATGATTTGGGTGCTAAAAGAGAACCGTCTCATCAAGACATTTATTTTGAGTACCCACAACATATGTTTTGGTTGAGAAATAAGAAAAATACTTTTCTGTTATGCAGTCACCTTGATGGTACTTCTGAAGACTTTTGAATAATTGAAAAAAAAAATCAACAAAATGCAAAATAGATCTTCAGAGAAAGCAATACAATATTTTTTTTTGAGAATTGTAACCTGTGACCCCTCAATATACACAATGGACCATCCGGACTAAATTGTATGTAGCTTAAAATTTACGGAAAATTCCATTGGTCCTAAAAGGGTTAAAGAGAACACTTTTGAGAATTAACTTTGTGCTACCAGAGTTGATACAGGAATTGCCTCCCCCCCCCCTCCCCCCCCAAAAAATAAACAAAAAACCTATCACCTGAACTAATTGAGCTTTATCACTCATAATTGAAATCTGGAAATCTTCTCTATCTTACCATTGTGGGTTCATATTCCAGGGACATGGCACCTTGAGATTTTGTCAGATCTTGTTTCTTCGTCGGGTCCAAGTAGAGTTTTTCTGTTGGTTCGCCCATTTTTCTGATATCCCACCACAATACCTGGCCATCTGATGAAGCTGAGAAACATTCTGTACCTGTCTTTGACTGGATCCACATTGCTTTGTAGGCTGGGTCTCGGTGACTGTGTTCTATTGGTGACATCTCTACAGGCTGGGAACCTTTCCGTGTATCCCAGTATGCTGTGAGTTTAAACAAAAAGATATGATGAACAGACTGGTATTTGAACAGAGAGTCAGAGACTCAGATTGCTTAAGTCTGATTTCTGTGTCTATCCTTTATATTTAGAAGCTCTTACTATATATTGACCCTGCTCAAATCACATAACCCTTTACTCTATAAGCTATTTTAAGATCATGACATCATTTTCCATTTTTACACAACATTGAAAAAAATTCAAGAAAATTTAAGTAAAGTATTGAATACTTTTGAAAATATTATGGAAAATGGAGCATTTGCTCCAAGGGAGCAAATGATTGATTTTTCACAACATTTTCAAACACATGTATTTAGTATTTCAAAGGCGCCAAAAGGCATTATCATGGAGTAAAGGGAAAATAAGCATGAAAATTATAATCTTCATATATATATCAAAATACAAACAATTGAGGCATGGAATAAATTGCCTTGCTCAATGCAAAAGACAATGCCATTTGTCCCAGCAATACATTTTAAAATGCCAACAACTGTTATGCCAGGGAAAATTTTCATGCACATGTGATTTGAGTATATAAAGAGTAATAACCCCATGATGAGGTCAATTTGATAATCTGGTGAGATGCTTTAAATAAGTTGTTGGAAAGGCAAATAGTGTATATCTTGATCCGAGTCAATCGTGTATGCTAAGTGTTGTCTGTCCAAACAAAATGTATGCAGATTCTTTTGACTTAATTATTGTACAGGAGGCCAATAATAAACCTCATGGACCATTCACCTGAAGAATATTTTAACGATAGATTTCAGAATGTCCATCAGTTTTTGTCTCCACTCCAGCAGTGATTTTTAGTTTATCTGTCTTCATTGTAGCATTTCCTGCTTAAAAATTTCTATAAGAGCATCGAAAGCTATTTCCTCTGTTCAAGATAATTAAACTGTGTTTAGCAATTCTTTAAAACCTCATCAACTCTATGGACAGCTCACAAAAACTAAGCAGTCTCATCCAGGTATTCACTATTTAATATAATAAATTATAATTTTGCAATTTCTCAATCCCAATTTTCCCTTTTTTGTTTTCAATTTTTGTGCAGTATTAAGTTTAACTATTAAGCCTTTACCTCATAGAGACGCCTTTAAACGCTTTTGTAAACAGAGCAGACCCAGATCAGGCAGCTCTTGTAAGAGCTGCCTGATCAGGGTCTACTCTGTTTGCTTGTGGAAATATGATAAATTATGATCCTACACTGGTGGACCTGACAAGTTATTTCTTTGTTCTATGTACCAACATGAAAGTTTATTAAAATAATTATTCATAGTGGGTGGAGCCTAGTATGAATATTCAGGAAAGGGTTAAATGAGTATTCAGGCATTGGCTTAATTCTGTCCAAGACTTAAAGCTGGAAAACTCCATATGTAATTCTCAGGAATGAAGGACTTTGTTTAGAATTTAGCCCATGACCCGCCCACTTCCTTTTGTTTTCAGCCAATCAGCTGCAAGAAAAGGACCATATCCAGCGTGGTATATTTTCAATACCTCACACTTCTTTTTAGATCACTCCCATAACTTGATGAGAGGAAATTGCAGTCCAAAATAAAGAAAACTGTGCTAATAATATTGACACAAAAATATTTAAATTTCAAATTTAGCTGTTTCACGTAAAAATGGTAACTGCAGAAAACGTTGACCAGGCTGCACATGTACATTGAAGCCTGGTCAGAAATAATACTGCTGGTCCCAAAATGCTATTTGATAAAGACAGCATGATCAAACGGCACATGAATATACACACTGTTCTGAGTGTCTCCACTGCTTGTGCATCAATGTAGAATGCACAAACAGTGGGGACTGATCAACCTATACATCTGTAACTTGTGGTCAGTGAAACGTTTCCCAGATAATTTTGCAAAAAAAAATCTAACAAAAATGCTGCTAATGAAATCCATTTGTCCCATGTGAACACATCCATGGCGCAGAAAGCAATGACAGACTCCTAAATGAAATGCTGCAAAATGCTACATAATATGTATATTTCACGATGTGAAACCTTCTTGTCAGCAACACAGGGAACAGCTGGGTCAGGGCTAAATAAGTTATACAATGTTTTGTGTTGGTTATGAAATATACACTTGGGAGCTCTTCTCCCTAGTATATATCAAAACATTGAATAACCTATACTTAACTTTACCGCACCGTTGACACCAATAAACTTACCAATTTGTCCATTGTAACAACCTCCTAATAATACATGGGAGTCTTTGGGATTATATTCTACACATACAAGTGGTGAAACTGGTTTTAGAGTTAACTCTGGCTTGTTGGGATTTTCTGAAATATAAAATATTAGCTTTTAATAGGAATGCATATAGCAAGTTTTTGTGTCAAAGTTTCTAGTAGGCACAGGTTAAGATAAACAAAAATTTCGAGCATAAAATTGTAAATATTTTCATACCCATTCGTTTAAACATATGTTTTGGGTGCTCAAAAGAACCGTCTCATTGAGACGTTTCTTTTGAGTACCCACAACATATGTTTTGGTTGAGAAATGAGAAAATTATTATTTTGGTACTCACTGTTAACTAAAGACCTGAGTAGGCATATAAAAGTTGGTCAAAAGTGACCAGAGACTGGCAGGCATGGCAGTTGGCTGGTTTATAATATACAATCAAATCAATGACTAATTCTAATATGTATGTAAAATATGCCAAACTTAATAATTCGCTGTCTGAATACAAAATACAGTATTTTTAAAAATGTTCTAAAATGTAAAACTCTTTTCTATTTCTGTAGTCAAATAAAATTTTGGTTTTTAGGGCTGCAATTCAGAAAAAGCAGGTCTGAATAGCAAATAGGGAAGATCCTGATCAGACTGCTTCTCCAGAAGCAGTCTGATCTGCGTCTGCACTGTTTGTCTAGGCCGTTTTGGCAGGCAACTAGTGTTTGAAATTTTAGCACATTTACTGTACATATGTCAGCAAATGATAATAATGACATTGTGTTACTCACAGTAACAGTAGAATATCACTAGACATTATGTTATATTTGCAAGTGCATTAGAATAATTTTTGTAGTCTGTTAAATGTATTGCTTTACAGTCCCGATAAAACTATTAAGGTCATGTTGAATCATCACAAGCCGGCTGATCTGGATTAACGCTTTTTCAGGATGCCTATAGATCTGTCCAAATATTTAACGTTAGTATGGTAACTGAAACCTATCAAAATACTTTGCATCTTAGTTATCCATTTAAGATTTAAAATCCCATTCTTAATGTTTTAACAAAGTTAGAGTGATAATTATTTCATTATTAGGAGTTGCCATTTGAAATTTCCAGGGTTTTTTCAGTGGCTGAATATGACTTTTTAACAGTAAATAGTGCAGACTCTAATAAGATGCTGCAAAATGGGGCATCTCATCTAGGCTTCACAGTTTGCTGATGTTCAATTTATAGGATGCTAGAAACAAAAAGTATAATATACTATATGTTATATTATATAATTAAGATCAAATAACCATTGATCTACCATCTAGCCAAGCAAATTTTTTGCAGGTAAAATTGTGATTTTTTTCTTTTCTATCAGTTAAAACATGTATTTTGGGTGCTCAACGGAGCCTTCTCATTGAGACGGTTCTTTTGAGTACCCACAACATATGTTTTGGTTGAGAAAAATAAATAATTCAACGAAACACTCTTATATGGAGGCTCGATACTATATGTAACACAATGTAATTTAGAATAATCACAATATAAATAATAAATACATGTGAATTTGTTTGTGTGTGTTGATGCTTTATGTTCTCAGTAAACGATTTTCCAGTCATGTAGGGACATTGTCCTGTCTTTCTGAGTAGAACCAGGTCCCGAGGTTATAAAACTTTTTTTCATGCTCAACACAATTGAATATGTAATTTCAACTGCTCATAAAAACTTAAGCGCTGAAATATAAAGTTTTCTTATTTCCAAACTCTCAGATCTATGTTGTATTTATCAGGCTAATAAATGTTGAAATGCCAATTGTTGGCTTTTTAATATTTTTGAGCATGATAATGTTCATGCTCAGTTGAGTTGAGAATGGAAAAAGTTTTATAACCTCAGGGCCAGTACGTAATACATGTAAATAAAATGGAAAAATGGAAAAAATATTCACTACGTGATTATCTTACCAACGTCCCATATATATGAATCCATGCTGGTGTCCGCAGATGATCCCTGGAACTCCAGGTTACAGTAAGCCACAGCCAGTTTTCTTGGACCATCAGGGAACCAGGAAATATGTGTGGCTGTTCTCTTCATTTCATTAGGATCTCTGCAAATCAAAGATATTTACATGTATATTGTTTTGATTTCTGCTTTATATATAAAAGTACAGTAAAACCTGTCTTATGCAGTCACTCAAAAAGAAGACCAAAAATTGGCTTTCAAGACCGATCATCACTTAATGCAGGTCAAAAGTATTACAGAATGCTGCAATACTTTCGACCTTCATTAAGCTACCATTTAAGACCTTAATATTTGTTTTGTCTATTTTTGAGTGGCCGTTTTAGACAGGTTTTACTGTACATGTAATTATTAACACTAGTGAAATGTATGCCTAACCTTGGGGCCTACCTTTCAGTTAAGCTAAATATCCCTAATTTTATATGACAAATGATTTGCTTTTCTAGAGCCATGTTGTATGTCTGTACATCTATATCAAATTTGAACGAACCTATCTGGATTATTTCGGTGTGAAGAAAGGCTTAATTCACAGTAAAATAAAGCGAATGATCCAATGCCAGTGCTATAAGAGAGGATTGAAGACATTATATGAAGTAAAATGAAATTGGCATTGGAGACTAGATTCCTGTCTAATAAATTCTGAAATATACTATTTTTGGTGAAAGTGACAAACTTTATCAATCACTGATTATATACGTTGCAAAAAGTTTAAGAACATTTAGATTCTTGATATTTGGTACCTTCCTAATTTTTTCAGACAGGTAAAGTTCAGCTTGATAGGCCAAATGAAAAAATACCTGTTTAGGCTAACCCGACCCCTACCTAAATTTACTGGTGAAAACCTAGAATTTTCTTCAGGTTTTCAGGAAAAAATATAATTTTAAGCATTTTGAAAGGTTAAATGTGTGTGCCTACCCTACCTAAAATTTTAAGACCAGTGAACCCTGAAACACACTTATTTGTTTATTTGGCCTTATTTTAATAAATAAACCCATGTTGCTTACCTGAATACATTTATGGTTTTAGCTGATGGTGTTTCTTCTGTCTGCTCTAGGTGTATGTCATCAAAATATTCTTCGTATATATCAATAGCATTATTTTGTTTGATACAGTGTTCCATCACCTGTAAAAAGTTACAATATTTACTTTCCTAGTGTTTTTAACAAAAAACTTCCTCTAAAACCAATTGAATTCATTTGCTGTTACATTAACCCACACTTGTATACCAAACCACGTCTGATGTCCTCTACAGAGGTTAAGACATTAGAAAGGGTGTGGAAATACCATGCCCTGACGTGTCCAACCGGGTCTCGAAATTTCCATTCACTTAATTACTAGTCCTTGGACAAGTACAATTGTATAAAGTTAACACAATTCTGTATTTCATATTTTGATTAATTATTACGAGCTCACATGTTGCATTGAAAATAGTGTGGATCCTGATCAGCTGGCTTCTGAAGAAGCCAGCTGATCTGGATCTACACTGTTTACATTTGTGTTTATATCTGGTTTCATACTGTTTTAAAGAGTGTATGCATGGTATCAGCAAAGTAAGATCTAAGTTGAGTTCTTTGTGCACTATCTGTTCTTTGGGACAAGTAAAATTTTCATTCGACAACTATATTATGACCATTTACTTGTCCCTGGGCAAGTATAAAAATTTGCTATTTCCACACCCCTGATTAACCAATTACAAAGTTAACATTAGCCCCTTCCAGGTCCACTTCTTTTGCAGGGAACTCTATGTTGTTATAATTTGATAAACATCAGAAAAATTAGTATCATTCCTTTAATGTTGAAACTATAATGCCAGAGTTATACATGTATGTACCAAAGGCGTACCTTTTTTATGACTTGCAAAAAAAGAATATCCATGATCTAACATATAGATGGTGTTCCCAATATTAGGTGACACAGATCAATAAAAACCTAGTGTGCCAAATAATTTGGGTTTCTATGCATCCATAAAAGACCAAAAACAATAAGTCCCTTTATAAAACACCTCATTATAACACAGTCATGTTGTAGCACCCAATTTTTTTAACATGAAATTTTACAAAGGAAATATTATAGGAAAATGACCATGAAAAGGTATTTTCCTATGATTTCTTAGTATATAGGAAATTAACCATGAAATGGTCATTTAACTATAACTGAGAAAGTTACAAAGTTTGGTGTTTTTAACATACTGGTTTTAACTACTTGTTGGACAGGTCTTAGCCCTTAAAGCGCCAAGAAAAAATGCGCCCGAAAATGTCGTCTGCTGAAGTTGTCTGTTGCAAATAATTGCCTAGCATTACTGACAAATTAAGTATAGAAGCAAACAGTATGGACCCAGAACAGACTGCTCCTATAGGAGCAGTCTGATCTGGGTCCAAACTGTTTGACATAGAGGCTTCTTAAACATTTAAGCAGACGAGAAAGCAGATGACTTTTGTTGCGATTGGCGCATTAAGGGTTAATCTTGTTGTAGAGTTTTAGCTAAGTTTTGAGTGAAAAAGAGTTAAATGAAAGAGAATACTACTGTAAACCTACCGTTCCGAGTGAGAGAATGGTATTGACATACATCTCATCTTTCTCCACCTTCTTCCTGTATCTGGTGACCTGCTCGACCTCTTGTGAATTGACATCTTTAGGCCAGCCACCTTCTGTATGATTCATACTTCGATTTGCAGTTTCAAATCTCTCTGTGTTAATCTGAAGATATGACAGTCAATTATAGGACAAGTTTTAAATTGAATGCATTAGAATGAAATTTAAGTGGTATGAATGCTTTGTTTTTGTTTGTTTGATTTGATTCTTTACGTCCACTCAACAATCTTTCAGTTATGCGGGACGGATCTTCCTGGGTTGAACCAGTACTAAGCTAGGATAAATGTGTCTTGCTCAAGGACCACAACGCAGTGACGCCGGTGAGGCTCGAACCCGCGGCCCTTCGGTCTCAAGTCAAGCACTCTACCACTGAGCCACTGGTATGAATGCATTAGAATGAAATTTAAGTGGTATGATGTGCTGACATTAAATGTCAGCACATCATACCACTTAACATTCATTCTAATGCATTTGCAAATGTAACGCACATCCAGTTAGAAAACAACAAAAAACATTAAACATTGCGACAGTTATTCATGTGATATTCTGTTGGAAACCTGACGTGGCAGGTGGTAAAAATTATGCAGCTTGCAGCTGATGCTATAGGCGCAGCACAATAAATATACATTTTCACTGCTTTGCTGAAGGAAAATCATAATGTTACTATAGTGCATTAGAATGCATGGGGATGACAATTATATTTTCAAAATATTTTATTTGTTGAAAATAGTTATCGACGGATATCATAGCAATCGCACCAAGACGTTTATTTCTTATTGCTCGGAACATACCGATTACACACAATCCATCACGAAAAAATACATATTCAGTGTTATAACTGTAATAATTTATTCATGCATAAAGGTCAGGATCAGGTTAATTTTGAAGAGGTATATATATATATATATATATATATATATATAGCATTAATGTCTGTGGATGTCATGATGACCTGAATCAGGTAAATAATTTCCTCTATAATAATTATTCCATTTCTTCATCCCTTCATTTATATTTAACTCTGATCAAATATTCCTGATAAAGTATGCGCAACAAAGGGAGTTGGCACATAATTTTTTTTAATATTAAGACTATTTATATTGAAAAGGGCACAGGACAGAATCTGCACCAAAAACAATATGTCCCTCAACCCATAGCCCTCCGGGTAGATGGGACATAAGTATATAAAACTTGAGTTCATTCTCAGACTCAAAATACAGCGCAGTGATTGGCTGCTTGCGGACACGTGTCCGCAAGCAGCCAATCATTGCGCTTTATTTTGAGTCAGAGACTGTACTAAGGTTTTATAACCTCGAGGCCAGGACAACACTATTAGTGGTACATACCTCATGTTCTGACATCTCTTGCACACATTGTATACCAGTGTCTACAGGATTGCGCTCCACAAAGTTCTCTGCAAGTGATTGATCTGGCACAATGTCCACATGCAACTCCGCTGAGCGATCTGTGAAGTTGCATTGTCGGCCAAACTCTGACCTCTTCTTGGTATAAACGTAAACTATTTCCATCTTGAACTATCAACTCATTTGCTTCTACTGAAAACAATATGAAGGACTGTTATTAAGAATATATCTAATAACAAGAGGGCCCTCTGGCCCTTGGTCGCTCACCTGAAAATGGCTGTGCTGTTAATAAGATCAGGCTCACTAGCCTGTGCAACTATGCCAGTTTAAACTGATAAAATCTTTTTTGATGTTTGATATCAGGTGGCTTTTGGAAAGAGCCAAACAGCAAAGTTTTTCACTTTATGCTTTTGGTGGATTTTGGCAAAATTTGGCAAATGTTGTTTAAAATTGTCCAACCTTAAAGGTCTTGTGAATCTTCAAAAACATTTTTGAATCTCTTCATGATTTAATAGACAGTGATGAGAAAACCAAAATGCTGAAAACCCCATCTTAAAACTCGAACCGAGTCAAAAGCTATGCAAGTTTTAAAATAATGCAAATTAGCATATAAGCCCCGCCCACATTATTGTTTCGAGATGATTTTTTGAAAATGTCATATTTTATGTAGTGCAATTTCTAAGCCATTAAAAACAGCACAAATAAGCGTTTATATACAAATGATGTATTTTATCATATTGAATCATTTTCAGCAAATAAATTTTAAATAATGTTAAAATAAATGAGATAAATTAAATTTAATATTTTAAAAAGCTCAAATGACGTCATATGAGCCTCTCGCATATTTTCATCTCATTAAATTTTGAAACCTTCATAACTTGGTTATTATTTTGAATTTATTGATGGGGCTTTCGACATTCTGTTTCTCTCATTACTGGCTTTTCAATCAATAGGAGTTTATAAAATGTTGTTTTGATGGTTCACAAGACCTTTAAGGCTTAATATCAAATGACACATGCTTCAAATGATTTACTTTGAATCATGTTATTGGTTAAGCAAATTGTTGAGAACAACCTGGTGTTACTTTCCCCTGGTATAATTTCTAAAAGTAATTCACTAAAGAGAAGCCATTGCATATTTTGCAGAAAGTGCACATTGTTAGGGGACTTTTTTTGTTATCCTAAAACAAGTGGGTTGGGCACATCAAATCAAAGTTGCTTGAGATCGGGAAATATTTTTCAATTTGAACTCTGTTTCACTTAAAATAATGTACAATGATTACTTTATTTGGCTGTGAACAATATTTCAAGATTGTTTTTAAGAGATTTATGTTGTTGTTGATTTCAAACAGTTAACTAATGAGGTGCATCCCGATCAGCCTAGATTGAAGATCCTTTTTAAGTCATAAATTTTCAACTGTGCCCGGTAGGAGCCCTAGCTGATGGAATTCATCACTGGTGCTCTCACAGATTTTTAACTTTATATAAAGCTATCATCCTACGCACACAATGTCACACACCAGAGATTTCCGTTACAAGGGTTTTGCAGTATCACTTAGTTGTTAATGTTGTCAGTCCATTAAGCATTATCACGCTGCTTATGAACTCAGTAAAAAAGCAGGATCACTTAATTCAAGAATACAGGTCCCCCAGAAGTGGTTGTAAAATAATACATTTCTTTATGGGGGTATTCCCCCCCCCCCCACATCCCAGTCCCTATTGAACTACTCAGATGTTGTTGGACTATATTTTCATCTTTAAACATTTGAGGTTTTGTTTATGTTGCACGTAATAATAAATTTCCGGGGACCGGAATACTGGAAACTATCCAAGAAGCGCAAGACAGACTGTGCACCTCTGGTAAGCCAGGTGCATCTTGTATCTTCAGCAGTTACAGGCAGCACTGTTCTCAATGGTAATATTGTCTCCATGTTTGCCTCTTCACAAGGGTAATTTTCTCTAGGTATATTTTAATGATTTTGATATGTAAACAAAAAATAATGTAAAATTTAGTCTTTCATATCTCTTGAATATGTTTGGTTCAAGCGTGAAAATGAGTGAAAATCCAGACTAGCCCAAGAGAAGGCCCACCTCTGGTTTACCTGGCACAGTTTATTACATGAGGCTGAAGCTAACGTTCTGTACAGTGTTAGAAATAAGCCAGAGAACTCAACTTGTCCGGTGGGCAACCTGAAGACAAATGCACCTTGCCCCCCACAATTTTAAGTTGCCCTGCTCAATTCATTCATAAAATTCCTAAAAATGCTTATACGTGAAAATTTTTTGTTTGTGGCTTTACATCCTGGTAAACAATTTTTTAATAATTTTAGGACAGCTTCCTGGGTTTAACCAGCACTAAGCCACTGATATAAAAGCCTTGCTTAAGGACATAACATCGCGCCCAAGGTGAGGATCGAACCCGAGACCTTGTGATCAAGAATCCGACGCTCTCCTATGAGAAAAATTGCTGTGATCAAGCATTGTACTTTGAACATGTACAGATAATATGGCTCAAAATATGCAGACATAATGGCAAACAGAGAAGGCATTAATTAGTCTGAGCTGGTCTGCACTTTTTGCCAGAGAAGTCTGATATGTGTCTGCACTGACAGTCTGTTTGCCTAGACCTGAACTTCTAAAGGTTCATAGTTTTAGACTGTTGAGTTTTTTTTTAAGATGGCGACATGGCAACATGTTATTACTTATCAATTTGCAGTGAACATGCAATACTTTAAGAAAGGCATGTAACGAATATTATTTCAAGTTCTAGATGTTCAGATTGTCCAGGGGGCAACCTTCTGAGACATCCAGCTTGCCCCCAGCAAATTCAACCCGTGGGGGGCAAGTGGGCAATTGCTTACTCTATTTCTAACACTGCTGTATCCCTGTAAACATTCATACAACAACATTCTGTTTGTTGTATGATGGGGGCTGTGCCCCCACACACCTGCTTCCAGACTAGCCCAATAGAAGGCCCACCTCTAGTTTAACTTCTTCCTTTTGCGTTATTAAGGGCTATTTAATCATTTGTAGGCTAATTCGATCTTTTCGAAATCCAATATGGTAGCAACCCCTAAACAACAAACAGAATTAGAATAGAATGCGCCCTGTAAACCAGAGACTATCCCAAGAGACAATAGCAGTTCGTAGATAGCGGAAATGCCATAAAATAAACACAACAGCATACAGTACCAGAGGTTCACTGTGCAATGCTTTCTGATGACAAAATACAAATGACAGCTTATAAACGTGAAATATCAACAGCTGGAACGCAGAACTCTCATGATGGGAAAACTTGAGTTTTCTGGAGGCTAAATAGTGGCAGTATTTGCTTGTTTTTAACACGGGCATGGGATAAAATGGTTGTTACATAGTCTACAATTTATGATCTGTAAATATATATCACAATGAAAGATAAAAATTTCATATAAATCCTTTGGTTTACCTTCTTTGGGACAGAGTTGTTCTCTTGTGCACCCCAGTTACTGCTGCATAAACGTTGCTAATAGATACAATACGCAACGCATGCGTCTGATCACCGCTTCCGGTTAGGTGGGTTAATGCGAAAATGTCGGATTATCAAAAACCGACGAAGTATTAACTTTTTGATTTTGCATAATATCGTTGATTCTTCTAAGAAATAAACTTAATTTCAATGAGAAAATAGATATAGTCAATTAGTATAAAATAGTAGATTCAAAATATGATAGTGACTAAGATATAATAATCATTCTTCGCCAGAATTTGACGTTGATCAAAAATCGTTTCCAAGATGGCGCTGTCCTTTATAGAAAAATTGCATCAAAAAGCGAGGTTAAATTTGTATAAGATCATATTCTATGGACCTTGTCACTGCCTCTTTAAAGTGTATTTGATGAAACAATCATTTCATGTTATTTGATCCATAGTGTAAACATGTCTTGACTTCTTGATTAATGAAAGTTTCATATGTTGAATCTGGTCTATATTTGTAACAGTAAACACTCCACTTCCTGGTTTTTTGTTTTCTTTCTTTCTCACGCAACTAGTGCAGGGACAAAGGGATCTGTATCATTCTCTTGTTTAGTCATCCGGGATGTTCAGCTTTATGTAATCTCACGTTGAAGAACTCCGCTGAACAACTGCATTAACACAATGCACAGATGCAAGACACCTCAAAGCCAATATTTTCTTTCGCCAAAAAGTGTAATGTTTTAAACCCAGCGGTACACAATATGAATATTGAAAGTATATTGACAATATATATACTAATTTTTTCGTGAGTTCCCTTAACCTGTCTGATTAGGCACCAAAGGTTTCACTATTTATCTTTATCTACTGGCTTGCTCCATTTGGAACATTATGCCAGGGAGTGTGAATTTTGAAGAAAAAAAGATCAGCAGATGATAAAAGTAACTGCAAGCAAGGTAATTTAAGTAAAACAATATTTGGTATGGATATATGCATATTTAATGTATACATATGCTGTTTGTCACTACTTATTTTCATGTTCAATAATTCCACTTGTAAAGTCTTTTTAGTGACATTTTGTATCATTGATCCAGCTAATTGTATTCATCATTATATGCACTTTTGCCATCTCACTATAACGTCACTAAATAGCGTCATTTATTTTGGCGTTTTTTGACGTCATTTCATTTGGCGCTTATGACATCACATAGTGGTATTATATACAATCAACCATTTTGCACTGAAGAAGGAATAAAATCTGAAACTAGTTTGTAGAAGCAAAATTTGAGTTGTACTGATTTTATATTCCAAAAGAAGAAAAAAACCCAAATTTTTAGCTGTGTTTTTGACTAAATAAGGAGTGCCCTAAACTCCTAAGGAGACGACTATTCCAGTATGGAATAGTTTCAGGGGAAAAGGGAATTCTTCAGGGCATCACTGTATATATTGAGCACTGTATGTGAGTATCTGGTACTTTTCAAACTATGAGCAGGGGTCATCTACTTTTCCCTTTCAATAGACACTGTTCCTAAATGAATCTCGTGAAAGAGAAGCAGGGAGGACTGATCCCTATGGGCCTCAAGAGATGGCCATTCAAGCTCATCAAGTATTTTGCAGACACTACTTGTGTTTCACTTGTCTTGCAAATTGTTAATGATAATCTATTCATTGGGCATATAATATCAATCACACATTAATCAACGGTATGGAGTTAGTATGGGTTCAACCTGACACCTGGTCAAAGCTCCCTCAAAAAGACATGCAATAAAGAGTTTGAAAGAAAAGTGTCCTGTGTCCCTAAATGTTTTCAAATATATTTTTTTTTATATCAAATTCTTTATTTTTCAGGAACACATCTCAAGAGGATGTTAGAAAGCTGTGTAGTACTATACAAGATGAATTTTACAACAAAGATAAGACATCAGAATGTATGGCTCTTTTGCGACAGCTTTTCTTTATATTGCAAGCAACAGATTCAGAGCATAGGTATGTATATTGTCCTTGGATTTTGCAAGCAAAATTATTGTCACAATTATGACAGTCAAAGGTATTATCAAAATTAATAACTCATGAATCAAATGAAACTAATGGACAAATATTTCTTTTATTTCATTACAGAACTCTCAGATTAATTTTGCATCAGTGTGGAATCAGCTAGATCAGCCACTCTTGCTGTCAGATAAGAACCTATAATATTTGTTGAGTCCCCCCCCCCCCCCAAAAAAAAAAGTTTGTTTGTCCTCTCCTCATTTCTTTTTTGCTGTTACAATTGCAGGAAATGTGCAAAATATGAAACCTGTGTGAAATTGCATGGGTTTCATATTTTGTATATTTCACAAGATTGTTCTTTTGTGCATTTCATTTGTTTCAGTATATCTCGAGAACTTTTAAGCATTCTTATATCCATGGTCATACAGACAGACAAGGGTAAAATGAAAGAATGTATGCTATGTAAGAGAATATTCCAAGAGTTGCTGCCCCTTAATACAGAATCGGATGAGCTGACAGCCAAGTTTGATGACAAGGTTCCAAGCAATATCCATTTACAGTTAATGAAAGTAAGTGAGAAGGCTGTGATACCAACAACCATACCATCCATATTCAGTCTTATTATTTAGCGTGGTTTGAAAACAATGTGATTCAGATCAGCTGGCTTCTCCACACTGTTTTCAATTCACTCGATGAATCCATATTAATATTAAGATAGCACCACTGGACTGACTGATAAGTAGTGATATAGTTTAAACAACAGATTTAAGTACTCATTGCGCGCTTATAGGAACAATTGCACTTATTATGTAGGTCTAGATAAGCAAATATTTGAGCGATAAATTGTAATCAGGGATTTTCCTAGGCCTTATTTGGGGCCGATTATCGGCCCCTTCCCAATTAAAAAATGAGCAAAAACTTACCAAAAGGTGTATATCATTCCCAATTTCTCAGTTCTAAATTTTAGTTATAATTTCATAAAATCCGAACAAAAATAGCAAAGTTACACATGCATGAAAATTTGCATAAAAATGTGAATGAAAACATGTTTTCATTCATATTTTTATGCAATTTTTCATGAGTTTTTATGAAGGGCAATTAAAGCAACAAAATATGTTACAGCTTTGTACTGCTAATATCTTATATGGTTTTTAATCCATTTAAAATGGCGTTCCAGTTCTTTTAGAATGCATCAAATTATCCCAAGTTTGATGGTCCTATTGCTTTTTTCTCAAATTCAACAAGCCCCTGGCCCCAACTTCAGAAAGGAAGGAAAATCCTGGTAATTATTTCCTTACCTATCAGGTTAAACATTTGTTTTAGGTGCCCAAAAGAGCTGTCCATTCAGGCATTGTATTGAGAATTTGATTTGAATAATTAATTGCCAAACCTGTTTTGAGCAAGCATCTGTTGTGTGGGCATAATATTATGTTGGCATCTATATTGGCATTTTAATGAAAGCTTGCATAATTATGTCCTATTCCAATCAAGCCAGAAGCCAGCTGATCAAGATCCACACTGTTTTTCAATCACTTGATGAATCCACGTTAATAATAAGATAGCACCACTGGACTGACTGATAATTATTGGTTCATATAGTAATGAATACAAATGGTATGGCAAGTTTTTGCTGCTAATTTTCAATCAACCCTTTGCACACTGGAACCCCCCAGTACTTAGAAAAGCATGTCTGCTTATTTTTCAAGTAAGGCTAGGGATTTTGATTGGTTTTGTATGATTTACATTTTTTGCTAATGAACAATTTAATTGAGACATTAAATTTTTTCAGGGTAAAACAGGATGTTTGTCAAAGTTGATGTCGAATGCAGTACGGTAAGTCACTTAATTTTTATTGCACTTCCTAATCTAATTGACTCTAAGTTCTGGTAAAACCTAAGTGTAGCCTGCCCCCAGGGGGGTAAACTGATATTTTCATATATACATAGGCTTGGCCCATTTTTTTTGGTTTCAAAATTTTGAATATCAAAATATTTTTGGGTTTTCAGAAAAAAAAATGAATACCTTTTTGGGTATGAAGATTTTGTGGATATTTATTTTGGGTCATCACAAAACTGGACTAGTTTTAGGGGTCATTTCTATGCATTTAAGGGTATTTTCTTTTTTTTCGGGTATGCCTGATATTTCTGATTTTTTTTTTGTAAGCAGTAGATGCTGGGTCCAAGCCTACGTATAAAGACAAAATGAGAGTACCCCCCTGGGTGCCTGCCTAGGAACAATGTACATGTAATATGATAACTGACAATCATTATATGACTGAAAAAATGTTGAAGGTGACGTTAAGCTCATATACAGCAACAACAATCAAGTTAACCCTTTACTCCATGATAGCGTCTTTTTGATGCCTTTGAAATATCATTTATTTGAAAATATTATGGAAAATGGAGCATTTGCTCTTTTGGAGCAAATGCTCCATTTTCCATAATATTTTCAAAAGTATCCAAAACTAAACTTAAGTTTTCAGTGTTGTCTAAAAAAAGAAATGATGTAATGATCTAAATATAGCCTATGGAGTAAAGGGTTAAATCTGACACTCTGCTATTTTAAAACATCTCCATCAGGACCTGGCAAACGTTAATGCATGAAAAACAAGTTTGATCCCTACGGTAAATGTTCTAAAATTTCGAACACTAGTTACCTGCCAAAAATGCTGAGACAAGCAGGGCAGACCCAGATCAGACTAGTCTGCTTCTGAAGAAGCAGTCTGATCAGGGGCTTCCCTGTTGCTATTCAGACAAGCATTTTGTGAATATAAACGCTGAAACCCAACATTTTATTTGCAAACAGAAAGAGAAAAAATGTTCAAAATTTTAGAAGATTTACCGTATATTGCTATTTGCATTTCAGGTGGCAACAGGCTCATGATATCCAGTATGAAGTACAAAGGAAAGCCTTCTCCTTTCTCATTGCTGTGTCCATGATGCATGATCAAACTATTGATACAGGTTTGTTTACTTAACCCTTGGTATACTGATGGATTCTTCCGTCTGGTTTGTATATAACATTTTATCATATTGCGCAGCGTCTGGGAGTGATATAACAACATGTATTAAAATTGATATACCACTAGTGGTTTACATATATCGTAACATTGTTATATACCTTATAAGTGTTTACTATAGAAACTTGACGTGTTTCGCTGACAGTTGTACATTTCATCTAAATTTAACCTGTCACAATGTGGCTGATTGTTGACCAATCACTTGCCATGGGCTTCATTCCCATTAATACATGGTAGCAGAAGGCTTCATTGCCATTTAAGCCCGGTGTGCTGGAAAGGAAGGTATACTGAACTACTAAAGAAACTTGACACTTTTTACTTGCTTCAAACTCACAAATTACAAATTATACAGCTAAGCCGATATGCTTATTTTAATAACAAGACATTAAAAAGTATTCTTCGAAAAAATATATTTATAGAACATGTCGTCACAACGTCAAAAACACCGTTTTTATAACTTTTGCCTCGGAAGTGTATGTCTAGATATTTTTTTGAAAACTTTTTTCATGTATGCAATGCCAATACCAGTACAGACAAAAGTGCAGTTAAAAAATTTATAATTATAACTGTCACAACATTTATTGAGATCCGCTAATCTGATTGGTCAAGAACGGTCATCTGATCGCATTGACCTGTATTTCATTATTCAATGAACCCGGTCCGTATTCATGAGGGGCGGGGCCATTCGTGACAGAACTACTTTTGTGATACTGTGCAATGCTTCTATGAAGAGAAATGGACAGCCTGCAACTACTGACACTTTACCTTGCACTTACACCTATATTTTCAGGTAGAAAAGCAAAGATTAACTTACATACGACGCCTAAATTAACAGTAGTCATACCGATCAGCTGTCTGCTGCGATGCGCGGATCCAGGAATTTTCGTCGGGGGGTGGGGGTCCACGTCAATCTGACAAAAAAGCTCTGACAGCGTTGTTTGTTGGGTTTTTTTTGCTTTTTTCTTAGTCCTCGGCTTAGTTTACAGAAGTCAATTGGTTAATTTCAAAGAAAAATATCATTTTTCAAGGTTCCGGAGGGGGTCCAAATTTTTCCAGGGGGTCCAACTTTTTCCAGGGGGGGGGGGTTCAATTGCTTATTCCCTATAGAAACCCAAATGACTTGTGATTTTTCAGGGGGGTCCGGACCCCCTGCCCCACCCCCTCTGGATCCGCACTTGGCTGCGATCTATATTTAGTTTCCCAGTCCGCAAAATGATGCGATGGCCTCTTGCACTTGTGCTTGTTTTCCTGCAACTTCGTTGTATGTTTTCAGTCGAGCCCCGCAATAAAATCGTTTCTTGATTTTGCAATTCGTCTTTGCTTTCTTCAATCACTCAATAAAGATCATAGCTCAATTTCTTTTTGCTGGGGGTCATTTCTTTTCCTTTCCAAACCATTTTGACAGATGTGGTTTTCGTCACCAATGTAAATGAATTACGTCATATCCGATGACGTAACTATCGTACACATTCTAATGAGCACCCATGTTAAGTTTTTTCAGTTGTCACTATGTAAAACGTCTCTAAAATGTAGTTGGATACTTTAAATTGGAGAACGGCCGCCATTTTGATGTTTTGAACGTCGCGATCGTAACGTCTACATAGGCACGTCATAGTCTAAATGCGCGAAACGAACTATTAGCTGGAAACGTATTTTTAAGGAAAACATAATTATAAATACTGAATAAGAATGAATAAAGAAGAAGTTGCAATTATAAGAAATGAAAGTTATTTTTCTGCGTTTCACTGAGGTATGAAATGTGGGGAAAATTACATCTAATTTGCATGAAAACCGAAAAGTTATTTTTCTGCGTTTCACTGAGGTATGAAATGTCGTTTAAATTACATCTAATTTTAGCATGAAAACCTTTGGTTTTCATGCAAATTAGATGTAATTTTCCCCACATTTCATACCTCAGTGATACGCAGAAAAATAACTTTCAATTCTTAAGCAATTTCTTGATGTGACGTATGATATGATTTTTTAGGTTTTGCTTTTGAGGTTGTCTAAAGGGCAGTGTTTTTTCCTTTGTTTAAGCTTTTTCTAGAAACTGAAATGACTTGGAGTCAACCAATCATTGTAAGAGAATACATTTTAAAAAATCAGAACTTATGTTTCAAGTCACATATCAGCATGTCATTGTAACGCTTGATGTCGCTAAATGGACGTAGGCGGCAGCCACAGAGTTCAAAAGGACTGAAACATTGTCAAAATGCATTCCAAACATCATACAAAGTGAAAAAAGTTGATAAGTTGCAGTGCTTTTTAAAGGCTTTTAAAACGCTTATAACGAAAAATTGACGTTAAGAAAATGAAAATAGGCTTTTGGGTTGAACAATGCTTGCATACTTTATTTGAATGCCAAGAAGATGTCAATGAAATAACAAAGAATCACACTTAGGCGGTTTCTGGTGAAATTTGCGTGATTCCTTTGTTCTTGCGAAAATTGATTTTAGGGGTTACATTACATTTTGATAGCTGACGTCTGAAATTAGTTCATCTTCTCAAATAATCTCAGTGCATCTTAGTTTACCTTTGTTCAGCTTTATGCAATGGAAAGACAAGTGTACATTGTATTCATTTACTACCAAAAAATTGACACACAATATGTGTCAGGTTTCTTTAGTAGTTAAGTATATATAACAATGACAATATAACATTCTTTTCCGTATTAATGTGTTGCAGCCCGAACCACTTTGCAGTTCGGGCTGCAACACATTATCACACTCTGGCTTGGCAAACTTTAATAAAAGGAAAATAATGTTTTATCCTCTTATTATGTTAAAACAGTCAGAACCACATCACATATATATAGTAAAATCTTACCATTGCACGTCAAATATGCAATTTCGAAGTACTTAAGTTAATTATTGTCATATGATAAATAGTCTCCAATTTGGGGCAACTAGTGTTCAAAATTTTAAAAATTCTACCATACCTGCTTATGGGTGTCTTCTAGTAGTCAAACCTAGTTACCCCCCAAAAGAACAGTAGCGAACAGTGAAAACCCAGGTCAAACATCACATAATGTGTAATATAATCAGATTTGACAAAAAAGGGGGCTTCATCTAATTTTTTACAGTTTCATCCTGCATTTCCTTGAAAATAATAATAGACCATCCCAATATATTACATGTACAAGCATGTGGAAGATCTCATTTGACATAAATAGGATAAGTAAGGGAAAAATCCTTGTGATAATTAGTCCCCTATCTGTTTCACTAGAGTTGACATTAGGTGCACTCTCTTTTCCGCAATAAGTCCATAATCCTTTGAATGTTTGTTTTTGTGAAACTTTGTTTTTGTGGGATTCTTACTTTATTCTTTTTTGTTTTCAGAAAATGTGCGTTCTGTGAATGAGAGAATTGGGAACTGGTTGATGGATGCAGGATTATATCAGGCCTCGAACCCCTATACCTCTAATCCTTTCAGGCGAGATCAGAACAATTTAGTAACAGAAGTAGATGGAACACCTAGCACCAATTTCTTTACATTCCTTAGTATAGGTAAGACTAGACTGCTATCAATGTATTTAATCATGTTTTTCTCAGTAGCTGCAAGGCCAATTGAACTCAAATTTCATATGGAGCATGTTTTAGATGAAACAATGTAAATTGACTATGTGTTCTAGGTCACATAGCAAAAATGGCTGCAATGCCCATATAAGGAAAACAAACTCTTCAAAAATCATCTCCAGAACCAAAGACTCAACAACTCTGGGCTTTGGTATGTAGCATTATGGATGTGGATTCTATTAAGTTTTTTCAAATGATGATTCAAGGACTAGGTTGATCTTGACATTGTAAAACCTTATATTAAGGTCATCTACAGTCTTGTGACTCAGTGTCAGGCGAGCCCTTCAAGACTTAATGGTCCTCTGGTTCATATTTCATATACTTGATTTGCTCAACTAAGTTCACAGCATTCATAACTTTTTAGCTCACCTATCACATAGTGACAAGGTGATCTTTTGTAATCAGTCTTCGTCCATTGTCCGTTACCAATTCACTTAAATGACATCTCCTAAATTACTGGCTGGATTTTGACCAAACTTGGCAAGAATGATCCTTATACGGCCCTCTTTAATTGTTGTTCAAATGGTTTTGGTCCGTTGCATATCTAGGTCACAGAAGCTAAAACTAGATTTTTGCGATGAAAACTTAAAAAAATCTTCTTGTCTGAAACCAAGAGGCCTAGAGCCTTGATATTTGGTATGTAGCATCATCAAGTGGACCTCTACTAGATTTGTTCAAATTATGCCCCTGGGGCAAAATTGGCCCGCCCTGGGGTCACATGTTTAACATCGGCTTATATTAGGAAAACATGAAAAAATCTTCTTGTCTGAAACCACAAGGCCTAGATCCTTGATATTTGGTATGTAGCATCATCAAGATTTGTTCATCATCTACTAGATTTGTTCAAATTATGCCCCTGGGGCAAAATTGGCCCGCCCTGGGGTCACATGTTTAACATCGGCTTATATAAGGAAAACATGAAAAAATCTTCTTGTCTGAAACCACAAGGCCTAGAGCTTTGATATTTGGTATGTAGCATCATCTAGTAGACCTCTACCAAGTTTGTTTGGTGCCAAAATGAACTCATTCCGGGAGTCACATGTTTTACATAGGCTTATTTAGGGGGGAACATGAAAAAATCTTCTTGTCTGAAACCACAAGGTCTAGAGCCTTGATATTTGGTATGTAGCATCGTCTAGTTGACCTCTACCAAGTTTGCTCAAATTATGCTCCTGGGGTCAAAAACGGCCCGCCTGGGTGTCAGGGAAAGCATGGAAAAATCTTTTTTTCTGAAGCCACAAGGCCTAGAGACTTGATATTCGGTATGTAGCATCACCTATTGGACCTCTACGAAGTTTGTCAAATTATGCCCCTGGGGCCAAAAATGGCCCCACCGCAGGGGTCACATTGGCTTATATAAAATCAACTTTTTCAGAATATGGTGATGTTGCATATCAAATAAAAGTGATAAAGCATACAATAACATGCTAAATATTTTGCCCTGGGGTGGGGTCAAAAGGTCAATTTCTTTTCTTTTCTGAAAGTAGTCATGTTGCATGTCAAATTAACAGAAATGAAGCAGAGAACACAATGCAAGCCAATATTCTGCCCTATTATACACTGGGGTCAAAACAATTTTTCTCTGAAGGTCATGTTGCATTAAAGGAAAAGAAGTGAAGAGCATTAGCAAGTTTGACCTTGAATTGATAGTTTTCGGTTATGATCTGAGTGATACCCAAGATGGACTAAGGTGTTGGAGAAATGGAATTTATGTTTTGTGGTTAACATCCTCTCCTTGTGACAAGAACTAAGGTGATCTCTGTTTCAAAATTTCATACCATTTTTTTTGAAAACTGTAGCATAGACCCAGATCAGCTAGCTTCACAAGAAGCCAGCTCATCAGGAGCCACTGTGACACTGTTTTTCATTTACATGATTAATCCATATCAATAATGAAATTGCACCACTGGAAGCCAGAAAATAGCTTGAAACTCAGTGTGCACTTTAAGAGCCTTCGCTCTAATTAGGTTGAATACAGTCTGTGATAAGTAACATTTTCCTGTAAGTTATAAAATAATTAGTATGGGATCCTTCAGGTCAGTATTTCACGGATGATCAGATGATGAACATATACACCTTCTCTATGCTATACCAGTGGATCTACAGAACCCAGGATTCTCTTGCCTACCAAAGAGACAGCTCAGAACCTCGGCCAATATTTCCATCTGACCAGAGAAGGGAGTCTATTCCTGTAAATCTCTTTCCCCAGTCATCATTGGACAAACTAAGTCAGTCGGCTTCCTCTGATAGACTCAGTGGCGGCTCTCCATCTAGTGTCCCAAAGTTTGGAAGGACTCCTTCTTCTGAGAAACTGGGTGGCTCACCAAAAGCCACAGGTTCTGTTAAACAGAGATCAAGAACACCAATATCTAGCCCACAAAGGCCCACTACTCCAGTAGGTCAGCAAAGGGCAAAAACTCCTGTGTTTGAGCAGAAGTCTCTGCCGTTTGACAGAAGGGGGTCTATTATGCCTAAAACTGTTTTTGATGCACTAGTGGGTAGGAGTATGGATTATTGTTTCCGGATACTGGATCAGTGTGAGAGAAGTAAGTAGAATAGAATAGAATACTTTTATTAATCCAGTCATGGGCCATTTCTGGCATATTTAACAATAATAATACATATATACAACAAACAAAATACATTAGACATAAGTAAACAATTCATCATTCATAAGACAAATTTTTTTGCCTAATATTAAAGGGGATAAACCTTTGGTGATTAAGTAATACATTAGTGATGATGGTCTATGTAAAATCATCTCTTAACTTGAAAAAATCATAGATATATAAGTATGTGTCAGCACTACAAATCCCAGGCCTTCAGAGTGCCTAATTGAAAATTATTTTTCTTTATTTCTCAACCAAAACATATGTTGTGGGTACTCAAAAGAACCATCTCAATGAGATGGTTCTTTTGAGCACCCAAAACACATGTTTAAATTGATGGGTAAGAAAATATCATCAAATCTACGCTCGAAAAGTTTCCTTATCTGAACCTTTGTAATCAAAAGGCTGAACATGGACATCATATCAGATTATTAACAGTGCATGCATGGGTGAAAGTTTTCAGGATTATTCCGGCATTCAGGATTTTGAGGCTGACTTTCTCCTGCTTTATTCATGCTCACAGCCAAGACTCTGATCAGCCTGGGCAGATTTGAGTCTTTGCTGGGTACACAGGTCACTTTGTTAGGTTTGTCATGCACTAGCTTATATAACTTTATCTCATGATGACCATTGGATAAACAGTACAGACTCAGGCCAGATAACATTAGTCTTGGCCAACATGGTAATATTTATGTCAATATTGACCCAATGTTGGCTCATTGTACATCCAGAATCTTTGATGTTTGCACACCTGTTATATGAAAGTAAGAAAGAGGGCAAAGATCAGGAATCGATACAATCAAGCACCACACCTGACCCAGGATACCAATGGGCACCAGGATAGCTCAGTCGGTAATGTGCTTAGCTCTGACTAGCTAGATATCCCTGCCACACAAGTTCAATTCTCGCTAGCTTCGTTAGCAAAAATATCGATTAGTGAAACAATTATCAAAATAGTTCCTGCAGTGGTATGTGTCAATGGTTTGACTGTCACCTTCCGGGTTGCGGTGGTTTCACAGGGTAGTTCCTGGCCAAAAGTCGAGAACTGCACTGGCTTTCCCCCACCACTAAACAATAGCGTCTTGTAAGCAGAATTGCTTAAGTCTGACGTCTATCTCCAGTAAGTAAGTAAATAAACACTTATAAACACTCAAAGAACCATACAATATTGATTAGGGCATTTGTTGGAAGAAACCTATAGTATTCCATCTATCCATTCTTTGTCTATTTGTCTGTCCATTAGCATTTTCGGTCGCATTAACTAAGCATTTTCACCCGCTTTTTTCAAATTTCAATTAGGCAATTTTTTTTTATCAATAAGACCAGTTTGAATATGGGTTTTGTCTGATAAGGTGGCTACCAAACATGACGGTTGTAATGACACAATTAAGTAGCCTTGTGGTCATTTGTCAACATGTATGCATCATATGTGAAGTGGTGCATTCACTGCCAACTTTTGAAAATATTGCTCACAATCCCAAGTACTTTGTTATATGGGTCAAACCATGATGCAACTTTATTGTTTTCTTCAACAAACAATAGATCATCCTGCACTTTCACAAAGTTTGATCAGCATCAATCTCATTTTCTGTTTTGAATGTACATGTATAATCTATCCTCACTGCTGTATTTTTCCTAAATATTCAGTCTGATAAGCCTGGTTTGAATGTATACCGTATTTTCCTTAAATATTTGGACAGATAGGCCTGGTATCGAGGTTATAAAACTATTTTCATGCTCAACTCAACTGAGCACACAATTCGAACTGCTCATAAAATGCTGAAAAATAAAGACTTTGATTGCTTTCAAACTCTTAGATGTTGTATTTATCATGCTAATAAATGTTAAAATGCCAACAACTGTTGGCATTTTAACATTTATGAGCATGATACATTTCATGCTCAGTTGAGCACAAAAAAAGTATAACCTTGAGACCAGATCATAGAGATTGCTTTCAAACTCTTAGATGTTGTATTTATCATGCTAATAAATGTTAAAATGCATTTTAACATTTTTGAGCATGATAAATTTCATCCCCAGTTGAGTTGAGCACACAAAAAAAGTTGGATAACCTAGAGGCCTGATCATAGAGAGTAAACCCAGATTAGCCTGCTCCTAAAAGAGCAGCCTGATCAGGGTGTACACTGCTTGCCATTCCAACAATATCTTTAATTTTATACATCTCATCAGGTTATAAAATTGACTTATTCCAATTTTAGGATAACTTTGACAAAAAGAAAAGGTCAGGTTTTCAGTTAAGAGTGCGTATCGAAAAACTAATTTTCTTATTTCTCAACCAAAACATATGTTGTGGGCACTCAAAAGAACCGTCTCAATGAGACAATTTTTTTGAGCACTCAAACTAATGGGTAAGAAAATATTTACAATTTTAAGCTCAAAGTTTTTTTTATCTAAACCTGTGTAAGGTGTTGGAATATTTAGGGTAAATAGGGTACATCTAAATTTTCAAGATTCTAGTTACCCTCTAATTAACAATCACTGCAACATTTTTTTATTTCAGTATCTAAGAAACTGCTCAGGGCCCAATCCAAAAACAATAATTTAATAACAAATGTTGAAGATTAACCCTTAAAGCGCCAAGAAAAAAATGCATCTGAAAATATCATCTGCTGAAGTCGTCTGCTGCAAATAATTGCCTAAAATTACTGATGAATTAAGTATAGAAGCAAACAGCGTGGACTCCAAATAGACTGCTCTTATAGGAGCAGTCTGATCTGGGTCCACACTGTTTGCCATAGAGGCTTCTTAAACATTTCAGCAGGCGAGAAAAGCAGACGACTTTTGTTATGATTAGCACATTAAGGGTTAATACCAAGAAAACTTTGCCTTGTCTGAGGGAGACCAAAAGACCAAAGCCTCTAACAATATTATGTTGTTATATATGATATATTTTTAAAAGTTGTAATAAATCAAAAAATATTTCAGAGCCTAAAGTCACAACGGATGCAGATATACAAAGTGCAGTAAGTATTCAGTTTTGCTTTCAAACTTTTATCTGTCCTTTATTTTATAAATGTCTTACTATATAGCTTTAAAGCACATTTCAACACCAACAATCGAATTCTTCAGACAGTGGCAGAATCTAACAACAACAACAACAACAACAACAACAACAGCAAAAGCCTGAGAAACTTGTTTGTCTATAATCTGTTAATCCTTTTCATTCTGGATACCGGTAAACAGGTACCTTGGCAAACAGTAAATGCTGCCTTGTGTGGCATTTCATCAGGGTCTTCCCTGTTTGCTATTAAAGAAATTATTCACAATTTTCGCACCAAACAATTAACTCAACTTGTTTAATAAATTCAGTAACTCATGAGTACTCCTGTAAGATCCTCAATGTATGGTATACCAGGCACCTAGGTAAGAGTGCGTAATTAAAAAAGTATTTTTCTTATTTCTTAACCAAAATATAATGTTGTGGGTACTCAAAAGAACCGTCTCATTGAGATGGTTCTTCTGAGCACCCAAAACATATATTAAAATTGACGAGTAAGAAATAATTCACAAGTTTTACCTCAAAATATGTCTTTTATTGGACCTATGGTACATGTATACAATTTCAGGGTTTGTTGGAGACAGTGCGGCTTATAGACCTGATATGTAAGATTGATGGGAGCCATATACCTAAAGCTTTCACAGAGTTGAAAAGGTTGTCTTCACAGTCTGCTCAAGATCAGAACAGTCCTAGGATTCTCCTCACCATACTACAGTTTTTACTGAATCATTGTAAGAGACATTGTTTTATCATGGAATTAGTATGTGCAATTAGGAAAACAAGTTCTCATATATTCACAAAACCGATAAGCCAGCATTTCAGCAAGATATGTATGGTTATACTGAGGATTGTTTTGAATATTTAATAAAATATTCAAAACAATTCTAAGCATAACCTTTAATGGGAATAGTTTTGTAGACATAACATGTATAAGAAATGTTTTTATAAACATAAACCTATACAAGGAATATTTTTGTAAACATAACCTAAGCAAGGAATGTTCTTGTAAGCATAACTTATACAAGGTATATTTTGTAAACATAACCTACACAAGGAATATTTTTGTAAACATAACCTATATAAGGATTTTTTTTTGTCAACATAACCTATACAAGGAATGTTCTTGTAAACATAACCTAAGCAAGGAATACTCATGTAAACATAACTTATACAATGAATATTTTTGTAAACATAACCTATACAAGGAATATTTTTGTAAACATATCCTATACAAGGAATGTTTTGTAAACATAACCTATACAAGGAATATTTTTGGAAACATAACCTAATCTATACAAGGAATATCTTTTGTTAACTAACAACACAAACAGATGTTAGACCCTTGGATGAAATCCTCAACACAACTTCCATCAGTTTGTCTTGCAATAGACTGCAATATAGAGCAGCCCTGCTTCAACAAATATTTTTGTCAAACTGAGAAAAATGTTGACATTTTTATTCTAAAACAAACAAGCAGGTACAATACAGGATTTGTTTATAAGTGAACAAGGCCATGCGATGATGGTATCTGCATAAAGTCATACTTTAAACATGCATGCCTTCATATCTATCAGGGGCCTTATGTTTGGTTCAAGCCTCCATCTACTTACATACTTTGTGTATGCAAGCAGTGAAGGCTCTGGAGAGACTGCATGGATGCACAGTCTTGTCTGATAGATGACTAATAGGCTATGAAATAGTACCAAAATCTTGTGTGCTGACTCAAATTGTTTTTGTCTTTTTTCGTCTATTTATAATAGAACTTTTTGCGCTCTGTAAAGGCGGTAACTTTAATGTTCATATCTGGGCATGGTTTGGCTATTTCATCTGCTAAACAAGTGAAATCAGGTTCTATTTATAATTTGGTGAAGAATTAATAAGTTGTTTGGGCAGCGCAAACATGCGTGCATTTCATGAAAATCCTAAACGTATACACACTGAACTCACATTTATTAACCCTTAAAGCGTATAATCACAAAATGTATGTTTTTTTGTCATCCACTAAAATATTTGAAGCCTCATAGACAAAGAGTGTGGACCCAGATCAGACTGCTCCTGTAGGAGCCGTCTGATCTGGGTCCACAATGTTTGCCTCTATGCTTATGTTAAATAGACATTTTCGGATGCAGTTATTTTGCTGGCGTTTTAAGGACTTAATAATATGTTTTGCGTCTATACTGAGGTAATGGCGCAAGATGATACAGTTACTTCTGAATAAAACCACGCCTCATTTTCAACTTTAATACCCATGTCTAAGGTTGATCAGTCCTAAATACGCATTCATGAGGTGCCGCCTTTACAGTGATCAAAAAGTCATATAATACCAAAGATCTAGATGGGCCAGCACATTAGAGGCGGTAACTTTAATGCTCATATCTGGGCATGGTTTGGCTATTTCATCTGCTAAACAAGTGAAATCAGGTTCTATTTATAATTTGGTGAAGAATTAATAAGTTGTTTGGGCCGCGCAAAAGTGCGTGCATTTCATGAAAATCCTAAACGTATACACACTGAACTCACATTTATTAACCCTTAAAGCGTATAATCACAAAATGTATGTTTTTTTGTCGTCCACTAAAATATTTGAAGCCTCATAGACAAAGAGTGTGGACCCAGATCAGACTGCTCCTGTAGGAGCCGTCTGATCTGGGTCCACAATGTTTGCCTCTATGCTTATGTTAAATAGACATTTTCAGATGCAGTTATTAGCTCACCTGAGCCGAAGGCTCCGAGGTGAGCTATTAGTATACCAATGACTCCGGCGTCCGTCGTCTGTCCGTCGTCCGTCCGTCCGTCGTCCGTCCGTCATCCGTCAACATTTTCAAACATCTTCTTCTCTGAAACCACTGGGCCAATTGAACTGAAATTTCATATGGAGACTCCTTAGGATGGGGGAACGAAAGTTTGTTCAAATGGTCCTGGTCACATGACCAAGATGGCCGCCATGCCCATATATGGTAAAAACCCTTTAAAAATCTTCTTCTCCAGAACCAGAAGGTCAATGACCTTGGGACTTGGTATGTAGCATTGGGGATGTGGGGCCTACCAAGTTTGTTCAAATGATGATTCTGGGTTGACCTTGACCTACTTAACGTCAAGGTCAAATTTTCTTTCTAGTGCATTTAAATGGGGAAATTTTTGAAAAGTTGATTTTTTGGAAAAACCATTGAAGCCAAAGTCATTATTCACACTTGATATGTTTTATATAGTGTGACAATGGCTATAAAGAAGTTCTAAAGGTCGAGGTTGACCTTTGACCTTTCAGACAAGGCCGCTCATATTGGAGTCCCATCAATATATTAAAACATAGTTTTCTCAGAAACCATTGGGCCAATTGAACTCAAATTTCATATGAAGACTCCTTACAATAAGTTAGCCAAGATTTTATGCAAATTGTTTTGGTCACCTGACCAAGATGGCTGACATGCCCATATATGGTGAAAACCCTTTAAAAATCTTCTTCTCCAGAACCAGAAGGCCGGTGAGCTTGGGACTTGGTATGTAGCATCGGGGATGTGGGGCCAACCAAGTTTGTTCAAATGATGATCCTTGGTTGACCTTGACCTACTTAACGTCAAGGTCAAATTTTGCTTCCTAATGCATTTAAGTAGGATTTTTTTGGGAAAAGTTGATTCTTTTAATACTGTTGAAGCCAAAGTCATTGTTCTTACTTGATATTTTAAGAGGCAATTCCAAGGTCAAGGTTGACTTTTGACCTTTCAACCAAGGTCACTCATATTGGAGGCCCATCAATATATTAAAACACCATTATCTCAGAAACCACTTGGCCAATTGAACTCAAATTTTATATGGGGACTCCTTAAGTTGAGTGGAGTAAATTTGAACCAAAAAGTAATGGTCACATGACTAACATGGCCACCACCCCCATATATGGTAAAAACTCTTTAAATCTCTTCTTCTCTGGAACCAAAAGGTCATTGGCTTTGGGACTTGGTATGTAGCATTGGGGATGTGGGCCCTACCAGGTTTGCACAAATGATGAATCTAGGTTGACCTTGACCTACTTTATGGCAAGGTCAAATTTTGATTCCTAATGCATTTATATGGAGAAAATCTTAAAATGTTTATTTTTCTATAACTGTCAAAGCCGAATTCATAATAGTTAAACCTATAAGTGTATTCACAGTTTCAGCAATGCTATTGATTTTCTGTATATACTGCTGGAGGTCATAGTTCACTGGTTGCAGCAACCTGTTTCTCTCCTATATATCTCTATAGAAAAACATAGATTATCATCAAGAAAAAGGCTGTTATGTCAACAATTCAGGTGCTATCATGCTAATTACCCCAAATACTTATGTATAAATGATTGGCTGTACCAGCTATGTGTTATCTGCAGATTATCTGTTATTTCAAGATTCTAGTACAAGTAAACATACATGTTTCATTTTGATATGAAAAGAAGGACTGAAAGGTAAGAGAAACTCTGTTTGTCTATATCTTTCTCTGTGCGCGCGCGCGCATGCGTGCCTGTGTGCGTGCGTGTGTCTATTGTTGTGCCGACATGAATTGAACTGGCTATCACACCTATAACAACAGAATATGGGCCTCAATGCAAGAAAACCTGTCTTAAGGGGTTTTGACCCAGTATGGAGCTCAAACCAAGCTGCTCAGTTACAGAAATTAGCCAGAAATGGAGTTAGTTTAACTAATATACTTTTCAAAAAGCAATATAAGACGCAGATCATTATGTGCTGATTGGGCCCTGTTCAGGCAGGTTTGTGTCGTTGTTCACATGCAAAAAAGTCAGGTTCGTGAGGGTGGGGAAAATAATCTATACCCCACAAATAAAAAGTTTTACTATATTAACCCGTTGAAAGTAAATTGAATTTCCCACTCCTATCATTACGACCCGTCCATTTTCAGTTAAAGGGTTAACGGATGGTATTTTCTATTTTTATTCTAACTTTAAAAAGAATATTCTGTAAGCAGACAGTCGAGACCACTTTCAGATGTCACTTTTGTGTGGGGCATCTGATCTGGGTCTGTGTTGCTTGCTGATTTCAGACAAATAATGCTTGCCTTTTATGGTTTAAAACAGAATTCTACGTGACCAAAATATTGCATAGGTGTGTTGTCGTGATGTAATTCAGAGGCATAATGCACATAAAATTAGCCAGTGCATAAGATTTCCAACAATGTAGTATGTGCGACCAGCAAAGCCTCCGATCAAACGAGTGACAGGGTTTGCCGTCGCTATAGCAGTGGGTAATAGTCTAAAATATCAGTCGTTCGTCTATGGAAGTTTTGTATTGGAAATTTAAGTGAGGTATAATTATGAAAGATATCGATACTATATATATCAATGTTTGAAAACATATACATGTAGATTATGAGAAAACACTTTAATTATTGAATCGTCTTTTAGCTCATTTGATCTAAATGTAAGTTTTGTGTTTGTAAATATATAAAATAAACAGGCTTGAAGCCCATACAAAGCATCAAATGGATTGTCTACAAGGATCTAAAACATTGGGCCCCAATCACGCCAAATAGTGTAACCCTCTACCCTCAAAAAGAGCAGTCTGTCTTTATATGAGTATGAAGAATTATGTTATTCCCTTCAATTTACATGTGAACGGTGGGAAGGTTCATATCAGTTTGCGCATCTGCACAGTCTGATCAGAGCCTTTACTGTCCTAATGAAATGCGTACGAGAACCTGACCATCCAGAAACAGCACAGAGATGACTCTGATCTCACTGTGTAGGGTTTATTCTAGGCAGGGGATCGGGAAACTCCCCCCAATTTTTGAAAGACCCCCTCCCGATTTTAAGGACGGGCTATCTTATATAGACAAAGAAGAGAAAATATTTAGTAAAATGCTCGCTATTCTATAAAAATCCCCCCTTGTTTTCAAATCCTAGAATAAACCCTGATTGTGAGGATGAGCAAACTGATGGCACACATGATTTGTTTCTCTTTATCATATTTCTGTATGTTTTGCAAAGTAAAACACATACTTATATGCATGCGCCACCGTTGCACGAGCACATGTATAAGCATATATTTACAGATGATTTTAACAATATACGAAATAAAAAGATACGTGAGTAAAAATGGTATATGAGATAGAACGGTATTAAGATATAAATCACTTGTATTCTTTAGCCAAACTCTCCAAAAGCTTTGAAGATGATTCAGTTTCGGGAATCATCATCTCGAAAGCAGCAAAACTCCTTGCCACCAGCATTTCTTTGTTTCCTATTCCTGACAGGTTTCTTCGCCTGAGAAAGTCTTTCAGTGACGAGACTGTCCAAAACTTAAATTTTTCAAAAGTCATATCATCTATGTCTTTCCCAGACATTTTGAACAACTAATAATGATATTTACAGTAGAATGTACCTTAGAAATGAAACACTTACATATGGACAGGATAATACAGAATTTCATGCATGGGGAAACTATGCTAATCACCAGAGTTAAGGATTAATTTATAACGGTTGTTATCGTTTCATTGATAAAGCTGCAGAAGCAGTGGTTTGTTTACATTCTTGGCAACAGTTGACCTCTTTATGAGTCATCTACCTGAGTGTGTACTGTGGAACCATGAATAGGCTTATTGAGACAATGGTTTTATATTAAGTACCAAATGTCAAGCTGACCTGTGACCTTTTATCCAAGGCCACTCATTTGGACTGCCACACACCTATCTTAACATCTTTTTCTCAGAAATCACTGGGCTGTTTGATGGATTATTCATTAGATTGTTTAGGTCACTTGACCGAAATGGTTGCAACCCCCATATATGGTATAACAAAATTTGTTCCATTATAAGCTGTGGTTGACCTTGACCTATTTTAACATTATTAAGGAGATCAGGTGAGCGCCTCAGGACCTTCAGGTCCTCTAGTTTTGCTGGCGTTTTAAGGACTTAATAATATGTTTTGCGTCTATACTTAGGTAATGGCCCAAGATGATACAGCTACTTCTGAATAAAACCACGCCTCATTTTCAGCTTTAATACCCATGTCTAAGGTTGATCAGTCCTAAATACGCATTCATGAGGTGCCGCCTTTACAGTGATCAAAAAGTCATATAATACCAAGGATCTAGATGGGCCAGCACATTAGATTTCGGTACTTATTGCATTCATGCACGCAAAAGTCTCTAATAAACGTATCCAGCAAAGCTAGAGGTCTTAATTTTGGTCTGCACCTACAGCAACATCTGTTCTTTGTGTATGTGAGAAGTGAAGGCTCTGGCGAGTCTGCACATATGCACAAACTCACTTGAACCTTCTCTGCTTGCTGATGCCATAAGTACCAAAAGCTTTTTCATTGGCCCATATGATTTTCGCCAGGTAAAGCCGTGGCCTATGACCCACAGGAAGAGCTGAGTACAATGTTCCACAGGGTATTATCAAGACAGTATGGCTCACACACGGTTGCCTTTGACATCAATATGTTTATCCTTGATAATCTGGAGAGCCTGTGCTATGATTACAATATCCTCTCAGTATTCTTCCCAAATATACTCAAGGTGAGTTCAATATCTAGACAGTATGTATGGTTCACACACCATTGCCTTTGACATCATTATGTTTATCCTTGATAATCTGGAGAGCCTGTGCTATGATTACAATATCCTCTCAGTATTCTTCCCAAATATACTCAAGGTGAGTTCAATATCTAGACAGTATGTATGGTTCACACACCATTGCCTTTGACATCATTATGTTTATCCTTGATAATCTGGTGAGTCTGTGCTATGATTACAATATCCTCTCAGTATTCTTCCCAAATATACTCAAGGTGAGTTCAATATCTAGACAGTATGTATGGTTCACACACCATTGCCTTTGACATCATTATGTTTATCCTTGATAATCTGGAGAGTCTGTGCTATGATTACAATATCCTCTCAGTATTCTTCCCAAATATACTCAAGGTGAGTTCAATATCTAGACAGTATGTATGGCTCACACACTGTTGCCTTTGACATCATTATGTTTATCCTTGATAATCTGGTGAGCCTGTGCTGTGATTACAATATCCTCTCAGTATTCTTCCCAAATATACTCAAGGTAAGTTCAATATCTAGACAGTATGGCTCACATATGGTTGCCTTTGACATCATTATGTTTATCCTTGATAATTTGGAGAGTCTGTGCTATGATTACAATATCCTCTCAGTATTCTTCCCAAATATACTCAAGGTGAGTTCAATATCTAGACAGTAAGGTTCACACACCGTCACCTTTGACATCATTATGTTTATCCTTGATGATCTGGAGAGCCTGTGCTATGATTACAATATCCTCTCAGTATTCTTCCCAAATATACTCAAGGTAAGTTCACAATCCAGACATTATGGCTCACATATGGTTGCCTTTGACATCATTATGTTTATCCTTGATAATTTGGAGAGTCTGTGCTATGATTACAATATCCTCTCAGTATTCTTCCCAAATATACTCAAGGTGAGTTCAATATCTAGACAGTATGTATGGTTCACACACCATTGCCTTTGACATCATTATGTTTATCCTTGATAATCTGGAGAGTCTGTGCTATGATTACAATATCCTCTCAGTATTCTTCCCAAATATACTCAAGGTGAGTTCAATATCTAGACAGTATGTATGGCTCACACACTGTTGCCTTTGACATCATTATGTTTATCCTTGATAATCTGGTGAGCCTGTGCTGTGATTACAATATCCTCTCAGTATTCTTCCCAAATATACTCAAGGTGAGTTCAATATCTAGACAGTATGTATGGTTCACACACCATTGCCTTTGACATCATTATGTTTATCCTTGATAATCTGGAGAGCCTGTGCTATGATTACAATATCCTCTCAGTATTCTTCCCAAATATACTCAAGGTTAGTTCAATATTTAGACAGTATGGCTCACACACGGTTGCCTTTGACATCATTATGTTTATCCTTGGTAATCTGGAGAGCCTGTGCTATGATAACAATATCCTCTCAGTATTCTTCCCAAATATACTCAAGGTTAGTTCAATATTTAGACAGTATGGCTCACACACGGTTGCCTTTGACATCATTATGTTTATCCTTGATAATCTGGAAAGCCTGTGCTATGATTACAATATCCTCTCAGTATTCTTCCCAAATATACTCAAGGTGAGTTCAATATCTAGACAGTATGTATGGTTCACACACCATTGCCTTTACATCATTATGTTTATCCTTGATAATCTGGAGAGCCTGTGCTATGATTACACTATCCTCTTAGCATTCTTCCCAAATATACTCAAGGTAAGCTAAATTTCTATAATTGAGCCAGTACATGAGATTTTGGTGCTTATCACTTTGATGAACACACAGGCTAAGAGGAGCCTGCGCATCGGTGCAGTCTCCCCAGAGCCTTTGCTTCTCACAAACATGAAGTATGGAAGTAGAGGAAGCTTCAGACTAAAGACCTCTAGCCCGTCTGTGTACACCAGCATGGGCCTTTCAAGGAGGCTTTTGCCGATGCCTGTTCTCATGAACAGACTCAATAAAACCGAATCTGCTGTTTTTTAATAATGTAGGTTCTTTCTATTTCTGAAGGATCCGTTTTTCCAGATTATTTAGAGGTCACAAGAGCTGTCGTTGTTTCTGTGTGGAGTAGGTAAAACTTCTCACTGTGCATCGATAGAGTGTTGATATTTTTTCATATTCTGGTCCTTCGGGAATATTGGGTTCTGACGGAAAGCAGAATACCGCTTAAGGCGGTGTTAGGGGGCTTGAGAATTGTTTCACTTTCCATTAGTTCTCATGAACAGACTCAATAAAACCGAGTCTGCTGTTTTCTAATATTGTAGGTTCTCTCTATTTCTGAAGGTTCCATTTTCCAGATTATTTTGCACATATGCAATAAGTACCAAAATCTCATGTGCTGGTCCAATTACCAGTCATGCTCTAATAAAGGCACACCTCAAACATAGATACTTTATTATCCGCTGCTTAGTACTTGTTCAACCCAGGAAGACATGTCCCGACATGACTGAAAATGGTTGACTGGGACCTAAAAAATAATACCAAACAAACAAAACAGAAACACCTCCAACATTTTTAGTGCATTCAGATCCCTATTGCAATCTGAATGACCGTTCATCATGGATGAAAGTTTTCAGGATTATTCCTGAATTCAGGATTTTGAGGCTAACTTGCCATAGAAAGTCAGCCTCCTAATTCTGAATACGGCAATTTATGCAAGCTTCTGATTTATTTTCAGATTATCTATTTTCAGATTATCTAAACATTATTGACCTTGAAATTGTTTCTCTATTGTTGGCATATTGCAAGGTTTATGATTCGAATCTCTAAAGCTCAGGATTTTGGAAAATTCCAACTTTCACCCATTGCTATTCTGATTGATTGCAATAGGTCTGTTTAAACAAGCTTGACTGCCATCAGAGTACATGTGTGTGTAAATGAACAAACAAAAATTCTCAGAAGACCAGTAGTGGTTTAATCCTTAAAGCACCACCTATAATTTGCAGCAAATGACAATTTAAAATTTTGCCTCTTTTTCAAAAATAACAAATAAGGTTTGATATTTCATGAGAATTGTCTGCTGACAGACAATTTTCATGATATATCATACCTTACTTCTTCTGAAAACTAGGAAAGATGTTGCAAAAATTGTCGTCTGCTGCAGTCCTGATTGGCCCTTTAAGGGTTGATTAATGTTTACACTCTCCAGGTACTTTAATCATATACAAGATATCATGCCATGTTATATCAACTAGCAATGGATACTTGGCTAGCTGAGTTTGACATATGAAATGAAGTAAATTTACACATACAAAAAACATACCATGTGTTTTGGAGTTTAAGGTATCTTTTATCTCTACTGGTGTAAGATGTTTACTCCTACATTTCTCCATATGAGATAGGTTTTCAGTGCATACCAGAAACTTCTCTTTTATCTTTCACGGCCTGGAGGCAAAATAAGTTGTCATTTTTCATTGTGTTTTCAGTTTGAAATACCAGAAACAGTGGGAGAAAGTACCCATCATGAGCTAGCCCACATAAGATACTGGTATCCCACCCACAGGGTTGTAATTCAACCAGGGATGAGACCCCTTGTTAAAGTTGTGGCTCCTTTTGTTAAACTTCCCTGTCCTACTATGTCCTATGATGGTTTGTCATATTTCTGCACTGGACAGTCACAACTTAGTTTCTTGTGAGTTCTAAAATAGAACATCTTTGGTAATCCAGGCTTGACCCATTCCATTAATCTTCATTCATTGAATGAAGAGCAATGGAATGGGTCAAGTCTGGGGTACCTTGGATGAAAATGGAAAACCATTCATTTTTATCAGTTACCATTCATATTAACTGCAGCATTGCACGCTGCCTGATAAACATTGTCTATATCACGGCATGTGCCTTTATCAGGTCATGATGACGTTGCACTTTTTGATTGACGTGGCCAATGACACTGAATGGACACTAAAAATCAATCATTACGTCATATTTGCAAGTTTGAAGAGTAAATCAACTTGGTAAGCTAATAAATAGAATACCAGGTTCGGGTCTTTTGATATCAAGTTTACCAGGCTCAGCTTTAAGAACACATGTTGAATCGCTCGGCAAGCCTTGCAATGTCAACAAGCGTTCTCGAAGCCTCGCCTGGTAAACTTAATATCAAAAGATACTCACCTAGTATTCTCTATTTATCTCCCAGATTATAGCCTGGAATCCAAGAACCTTCATCACGGACTTCACAGAGATTCTACCAGCGATGATGTCACCAGTGACATCACTAGAGATCTTCCATACTCTTATTGACCTTCCGTGTACAACAGCTGCTCTAGAGGTCATGGAGCGCTACAAAAATGTTGACCTTGCAACTCTTCCTAGTGTTGCTGTAGACTCTAGTCCGTCTTCATCAGCAGAAGCTTTCAGGAGTGCCATGTTCAGACCTATGTTTAACTTTTTTAGAAGAGCAGAGGGAGGCCATGGTGATACTATAAATAGGTAAGATGACCTTCACTTTGACAGAAACTAAAAATATGTAAGTGACCTTCACTTGGACACAAGCTTTCAGGAGTGCCATGTTTAGACCTATGTTTAACTTTTTTACAAGAGCAGAGGATGGCCATGGTGATACTATTAATAGGTACGATGACCTTCACTTTGACAGAAACTATAAATAGGTAAGGTGACCTGCACATTGACACAAGCATTCAGGAGTGCTATGTTCAGACCTATGTTTAACTTTTTTACGAGAGCAGAGGGTGGCCATGGTGATACTATAAATAGGTAAGGTAACCTTCACTTTGACACAAGCATTCAGGAGTGCCATGTTCAGACCTATGTTTAACTTTTTTACAAGAGCAGAGGGCGGCCATGGTGATACTATAAATAGGTAAGGTGACCTTCACTTTGGCACAACCATTCAGAAGTGCCATGTTCAGACCTATGTTTAACTTTTTTACAAGAGCAGAGGGTGGCCATGGTGATACTATAAATAGTTAAGGTGACCTTCACATTGACACAAGCATTCAGGAGTGCCATGTTCAGACCTATGTTTAACTATCGTGTGGTATATAGAACAAAGAAATTTCTTCTCATTTTCACTAGTGTAGGAACAAATCTAATCATATTCCACAGGCAAACAGAATAGACCCTGATCAGGCAGCTCTTACATGAGCTGCCTGATCTGGGACTGCTCGATTTGCAGAAGTGTTAAAAGGCGTCTCTGTGAGGTAAAGGGTTGAATATAGAATGTGAAAAATTGAAAATAAAAGGATATAGAAAAAAGTAATTTTTAGCAAGTTAGCTTTTGACAATTGTATGTGATATACTAAATAGAGAAGGTATACATATTTTATGAATTATTTCAGAGTCGGCGGATTTGCGGCACAGCCTAAAAATATTTGATATAAAGGTACACTATATCAAATTAAAATACCACTTTTTCATGTAATATTAAAGCCTGCCGAGGAATGGAGAAGCAACTGACCATGTCAAGTGTGACCTAATCAGTATTGACTGTGGCGTAGAGCCAGAATACACGCAACAAAAAATCAAACAATAGGATGCAGTAAAATCTGTCTTAAGCGGTCACTCAAAAAGAAGACCAAAAACTAGTTTTCAAGACCGATTATTGCTTAATGCAGGTCAAAAGTATTGCAGAATGCTCCAAGAGAGCATTCTGCAATACTTTCGACCTTCATTAAGCGACCATTTGTCTTTAAGACCTTTGTTTTTTTCAATTTTTGAGTGGCCGATTAAGACAGGTTTTACTGTACAATCATGAGTGTTACTTACATTGACAGGTTGGAGAAGTTTCATGCTGCTCTCAGTGATATGGCGGAGAATCCTCGAGTTGTTTGCTGCTGTCAGGTTGTACCTGTACTTCTCAGGTGAGATAATCAAGTGTAAAAGTCTGGTATAATAGAACTTTTTGCTCTCTGTAAATACTCATATCTGAGCATCGTTGGGCTATATCATCTGCTAAACAGGGGAAATCGTTATAATTTGGTAAAAAAAGTTAATAAGCTTTTTGGGCCGCGCAAACGTATGTGCATTTCATGAAAGTCCTGAGGGTATATACACAGACCTCACATGTATTAACCCATAAAGCTCATATCATAAAAAGTTGTATGTTTTTGTTTTCACTGGTCCTATAGAAGCAGTCTGATCTGGGTGCACACTGTTTGCGTCGTTACTTATGTTAAACAATAAACAGACACTTTCAAATGTAGTTACTTTGCTGGCATTTTTAAATTTTAGATAAGTACTGTCTTTACTGACTAAGGTGTTATGGTACAATGATACAGTTACCTTGGAATAAAATCACACCTCATTTTCAGCTTTTTCCCATGTCTAAAGTAGACCAGTCCTATTTACGCATTAATGAGCTGCCCCCTTTACAGTAACCAAAAAGTTCAATGATATTCATTTGACTTTTAACATTGCTATGGTAACAAAAAAGAAAATGGCCACCCAAATAGGCTGAAAATAGGGAAGTGACGACATAGAAATTAACATAGAGCACAAGCAAATCCAAAAAAGATGTTTTAGCAGATGATAAGAATTATTAGGGCACACAACATATAAAAGGGATTTTTGGGGATTAGGCTGTGCTGATAGCTAATTCTTAAAAAATCGGTCTCCCAGAGCCTCAAATAGTTCAAAATAATAATTTCTCCATTTTCAGCTTATTTTGGTCGCCATTTTCTGTTACTACATGTATAGTAATGGTAAAAGTTAAATAAAATACCAGGCTTTTACACTTAGGTTATTCTTCTAATAATCCAATTAGCAGAAATTGGTGTAAAGTAATTTGCAGTTTCTTGCTTCAGATGGATATAGCTCTTTGAGACTTTTAATAGAGAAATAACATAGCACAAGCAAATCTAGAAAAAAAAGATATTTTAATAGATGATAATGATAACTATTACCATCACACACAGCATACTAAAAGGGTTAGGTGCACAATTAATCAGTCCCATTCAACTCCATGTAAAAAGGCAGAATTCGAGCATCTGCAAATTTTTTCAAGACGTTGCTTGGACTTTTTTCTGCCTGTGAGTGGCAAGATCTGTCATTCACTTATCAAAAAAGTGAAAAGACAACCTACCTTGATAATCTCGTTTTCTCAGCATTCTCCGTTCTTTGAAGGACAGTCAAAAAATTTGGGCTGAAATCCGACCAGCATCATACGTTACCTGGGGAGTGTGCTGGGGAGTCTGTGACAAAAGTATATTCCAAGTTAGAAATTTCTGAAAAGGCTGTAAGTAAAGATTACTCATTAGAACAGCTTCGTCAAACGAGAAATATCACAACCCTCTAAAGCACATAATACGAGTATCTGTGTGAAAATGCTTCATTGGGGGTTAGGAAATTAAATAAGCTTTAATAACTGTGTTATATCATGATCTATGTGAGGCGGTTCTAATGAGTAGCATCAAAACAATTTTGAGTGTGAGGCCACTCTAATGAGTACCAAACAATACTACTGCTTGCATGGTCGAAATACGAATAAAATTTGATCTCGGATGAAGCTGGGGGAGGGGGGGCTGCTGTTGATTTGTTTAGCTGAAAAAATTAAAGGCTGTGTTCAAATTAGTACAGCCTCGACCTGGTGAGTTGAACAGCCAAATACAATTGAATTTTATTGGTCTAAGCGATGAGGCCAGGGAACCTGCTTGGAGGAATGGTTCTGACCAGTCCCTGCGGATCCTCATCATAAGCGTTTCATTATGCCTTTAAGTGCCATCTCTATGAGGCGGTTCTAATGAGTGTACGTATCCTAAGAGTGTTTAAATGAATACCCATATGCTTAGTCACCATACTGGTACAGTTAAAGTGAGTAAGCACTCATAGCACATTTCAGTAGAAAAGGGAATACAATCACAAAAATCAGCTTGCACAGCAGTGCTAGCCAGTCTGCAAAAACGGAGCATCGCTGTCAGCCTGCTCGGATTAATTGCTCAAATCCTGGTCAAAACTGTTTGTATAAGGCCATTTAATTGCATTTTCTGGTATATAATGCAATTTGAGTCTTTCCTCGGGAGAACCAAGCTTTAAAAATGATTTTAAGAAAATTTTAAAATTTAAACTAAAATTCAATAGAATTTTAAAATTAAAATTTAAATTTCTTCCAAAAATAATTTCAAATTATTTCTATTTTGATTCCTGATCTGTGTGCGCAATTTCATTGGAATTCATTGAAAAATGACTGTTTTACAATGATTTTCGTTTTTTTCACCTTCTCTTTTCTAGGGTTCGGTGCACAATTAATCGGTCCCATTCAACTCCATGTAACAAGGCAGAATTCGAGCTTCTGCAAATTTTTTCAGGACATAGCTTGTACTTTTTTTCTGCCTGTGAAAGGCAAGATCTGTCATTCACCTATCAAAAAAGTGAAAAGACAGCCTACCTTGATAATCTCGTTTTCTCAGCATTCTCCATTCTTTGAAGGACAGTCAAAAAATTCGGGCTGAAATCCGACCGGCATCAAACATTACCTGGGGAGTGTGCTGGGGAGTCTGTGACAAAATAGTCCACACAAAGATGCATTTTTCTGCATTAACCTGACAAACATAGACCAATGTTGAATCACATGCACATTAACGTCAAATAAAACACCCATTTACGCCATAAAGGGCCCAGAAAGGGCAAGTGCTAAATTTCTAAAGGTACTGTTTTCGTGGGCTACCAAACTGGAAGACTGTATTTGTTCTAACACCAAAAGGTTTTTTAGTGTGTGTGAGGGGGGGGGGGTTGATGTATTTTCCTGTGCTGGTATCTAATTCTTAAAAAAAATGGTTGTCTCAAATCTGATCGGAAATGACATATCTCTATATTTATTCTAGTTAGGCAGCCATTTATTGTTACTATAGTAAAACCTGTCTTAAGCGGCCACTAAAAAGATCAAAAATTGGTTTTCAAGACCGGTTAACTCTTAATGCAGGTCAAAAGTATTGCAGAATGCTGCAAGGGGAGCATTCTGCAATACTTTCGACCTTCATTAAGATACCATTTGCCATTAAGATCTTTGTTTTGTCTATTTTTGAGTAGCCGCTTAAGACAGGTTTTACTGTATAGCAATAATTAGCAAGGTTAAAATTTGAATAAATACCAGAATTTTACCAGGGTTTGCCCAGGCTTGAAAAGTACTTGAATATACAGGACTCTTGAAAAGTCCTTGAAAATAAATTTTGCCTTGAAAAATACTTTAATAGCATTCTAAGGCCTTGAAAAGTCCTTGAATTTTACCATTTGCAAGAGGATTCAACACTGTTTTTTGGAGGCCTAAATCAGTATAAAATTGTGGTGCCTTTATTTGGTGCACTGATTTTCTGAAACTAATATCTTAGTAATGGACTCTAGCATTTCAGAAGTAGAATTTTAATGTGTAAATCAGTATTTTTCATAAGTCTTCAGTCCTTGAAAACAGTAGGGAAGTCTTTTATAGGTCCTTGAAAGTCCTTGAATTTTACACGAACTTGCCTGTATGAACCCTGTTTACACTTTGGTATATATAAACCTATCTGAAAAAAATAGAACTGCAACTTTCTTTTTGTGTCTAAACATGTGGGGCCAAAATGACTCTCTTTGCACATACCTCTTTCTTTTTTGTTGTTGTCTGATGTCATATTATTATGTATTGCAGGGTCTGGTTTTCTGTGATAGTGGAAGAGGGAAGTAGTGACTTTGTGTCAGACCTGCTACCAGTACTTTTAGAGCGGACAGGTTTAGTGTTTGGTATACAAGCATACAAAGATGATATTAGAAGGTAAAGAGAACTTGTTAACTTGTTGCAGAGAATAATGATTATCTTATCTGTTCAAAGCATCAAAATACAGTGGCTCATGGTCGTCACAGTAAGAAAGACAGCAAGGATCAGGGATCGATACAATTAAGTACCACACCTGTCCCAGGATACCAAATGGGAAAGTAACAAAATCACAATAAACATCACAAACAAAAGCCAAGAGGTCAGCCCTTTCCCTTTAGGTGACCACAAGGCAGCAATGAACAAATACGAAAGCATGACAAACACAAGACATAAATAACACAAATGATCCACAAAAGATGTGCCGCCTTGGACGGTCAGTACTAATATTTTACTGGGGGGCTTAAACCGGTTTCACGGCACGCCAACCTCACCCTTAGTTCATATGTGGTAAAGACACATAGATGTTTGGTTTGCATGGAAGACCTCTAACTTATCCATGCATCATCAGTCAAATTGTGTCATAAAAGTTACCAGAATAGATTTAACCCTTTACCTCATAGAGACGCCTTTTAAGCCTTTTGCAAAAAGAGCAGATCCAGATCAGACAGCTCTTGTAAGAGCTGCCTGGTCAGTGTCTACTCTGTTTGCTTATGGAAATAGATATGATCCTTCACTAGTGGACCTGACAAGTTATTTCTTTGTATGTTCTATGTACAAACTTGAAAGTTTATTTATATAATTATGCATAGTGGGTTGAGCTTAGCATGAATATTCATGAAGGAAAGGGTTAAATACATACACAAATGACATTGAAAGTGGTTATGGTTCTACAATCAGGGTGAAAATTTGACCTTGAAAATGAAGACGGGTCACATAATCAAGGTGAGATGTTTTCATCATGTATTTCATGCAAAAAAGTGCAATTTTATTATTAATGTATAAATAGTTGTGCAATAGCACCTAGCTCAACAGTCAACAACAATGTCAAAACCTGTTTTACATAAATCAATTTTGATCAAATACAAAAATGATGATTATTTTTTATAATATTTTCATTACCAGTGAAGATGACGTAAAATAATATAATCAGGATCGTGTTTTTGTAATTAGGGAAATTGCATATCTAATGTGTATATTCTAAAAATTTCAAACATTTTTTCTTTTTCTGATTTCAAATTAAATGTTGGTTACGAGGGCTGAAACTCATAAAATACTTGTCTGAATAGCAAACAGGGAAGACCCTGATCTGACTGCTTCTTCAGAAGCAGTCTGATCTGGGTCTGGGCTGTTTGTCTAGGCCTTTTTTTGACTGACAATCAGCGTTCGAAATTTTAGAACATTTACCTAAGAGTGCAAAAAACAAATTACTCAGACAGGAAATTCATATGCAAACAAGTAACTTGAAACATACTAAATATCATCCTTTTTTCTTGTGTGATTTTGGTTTATTGTAAATGTTTCTTCACAAGTGGTGACTTTGGTCGTCAGCTAATAATCGTTACAAACAGTTTGAACCCAGATCCGACCCAACAAAATGTTTGGCCTGGTCTGGATCAAAACTGTTTGATGCTCTGATGATAATCTCGAGAGATTTTTTGTACAAATATTTTTTATCAAAAAAGTCAACAGACAACTAAATGCATGCAATAGTAACCGGTATGCTATGAGTTAAGAATTTATGTTTTTGCAGGATTATTAGTGAGAACTTGACTGTCTTGTTGAAGAAATATCCAGAAGTTGTGTTGAGACAACATAATGAGCTGACAGAGTTCCTGGCAAATACTCATAATATTGCACATAGGGAGGACTTCTTCTGTGTATTAGTAAGTGTTTTCTCATAAGGCCACATATTATTATTATCAAGTGAAAATATTTAACGTAAAATTGTGATTATTTTCTTATCCATCAGTTTGGTGCTCAAAAGAACTGTCTCATTTAGATTGCCCACAGCATATGTTTGGGTTGAGAAATACCAATGAATTTTTGATTACACACTCTTATTATGAGGCCTCAGGCCAGTTAGAATAATATGTGTGTTATGGTAAATGTCGGAATAAGTTAGTTTTTTTAACGTCATTTTAGAAATAAATTTTCTTATGCAAATTTTAAATCCTCACGTTTTAAAGAATAAAGCACTTGTCTGTTAAGGACATACAATCTATATATGTTGTTATCCACAGAATATTAAATTAATTTGTTAACAAGAAGGGAGTAAACAAATTTTAAAGAGTTGGTTTCAAACTGTCAATGTATAACCTGTCCTTCATTCCTTCTTGGAAAAACTGAAAATAATATTGAAAACATTCAAACCATGGACCACAATTTTCTGCCAAACTGTTTTTTCTACAATAAAAATACAATGTTCAAAATTTGTCTGCAATTAGTACTAAGGCTGGTATCCTATATTATAAGACTCTTTCATGTGTATAAGGGTAGGATAGACAACTTCGTCCCTCGGGATCACCATTTGTCATCACTCGCCAAGCCTCGTTATGCCAAATGGTGATCCTCAAGACAGATTTTTCTATCCCGCCCTCACACAAATAATGGATTATTTATCTTAACGACCATTTAATTTTTATTTGAAATAAGCTTCCAGAAGTTCCCTTATACAATGAGATGCAATATTAAATGATGACTTCACTTTGACATAACATTGACATCACTTGATGACTATGTGAGTGAGTTCCAATACAACCAGTGTTCAGTACACACGTGAAAGCCTGGGTAAGATAATATAGGTAAGATAAGAATATCTAACCCTGGCTGAAATCTCAGATATTCTTATCTGTTGTGCAAGAAAAGGGTTTATTTTCCCTTGTATACAATTTTTGCTGTGAAAATCCGATACACTTTACCAATCATTTCAGAATGAGCGGATAACAGCATCAAAATATAAACTTAGTAAAATACATGCATTAGCTCATTTCATTACACAGTAAAATCTGGCTTAAACGGCCACTCAAAACTAGAAAAAACAAAGATCATAATGTCAAATGGTAGCTTAATGAAGGTTTCATGCATTAGCACATTTCCCTATACAGTAAAATCTGGCTTAAGCGGCCACTCAAACTAGACAAAACAAAGATCATAATGTCAAATGGTAGCTTAATGAAGGTCAAAAGTATTGCAGAATGCTCCCCTTGGAGCATTCTGCAATACTTTTGATCTGCATTTAGCGATAATTGGTCTTGAAGTCTTTTTGAGAGTGGCCATTTTAGACAGGGTTTACTGTACGTCTTTATCTAAGGCATTTAAATTCAATTGGGTAGATGATGTCACATGTAACAGCAAATTGTGTGTGATAACTAAACAACATTACGTCACATCGTAAACTGGTACCACCAGACTCAACTGTTCTTTGTCTCTTCACATTTTACGACTGCTGTGTTTGATTCATTTCTTTAACATTTACTGATAACAACCCTCAGGTATTGTTAGAATGATACACTTTATTTACAGATCTGGGCAGTTGGGGAGTTTAGCTCAGCCACCTATGATCCTTCATGTTCAGCTGAAACAGTGGGCAGTATCTATGAAGTATTGGAAGTGTTACTATATGAGGTCATAGCCGTCACTGTAACTCCTCACACTGTATACACGGTGAAAGTAGTGTCCACATTAATGTCAGCTATATCTAAGGTAAATCACTGATTTTTTTCTTTACTTAAACCTTGCCCTGGCTTCTTGTGTTTTTGCTGACGTTAATAAAGGTTGGGGCATACTGCCACAACTAAAACATATTTTGTCTATTTTACTTGTCCATAGTTTTCAGGCATTTGCACCTTAGAAAACACAAATGAACTTCATTTGCTTACCATTGCTACAAGTGTTGAAACCAGTCTCAAATTGGAGGTCACTCAGTCAAAATAAGGCACCTTAGTGTTACTCATCTATTGGAACAACTTGAAATTGTAGAAACTAGAACAACGAATGTAACAGAACTTATTTACAGTCTGGTGATTGTGTGTTTCATTCACTATTGTGCATCTGCAACTCACCCCTCTGTACCATCAAGACAGAAGAAACTGTCGTCCAATCTTAGTACCCACTAAAGAAAACAAAACTTTTACTGCCCTCAGCATGTAACTAGATGTGTCTCCAATTTATCTAGGTAATCACTTTGACTATAAAGAGCAGGAAACCTAATATGATTCTTTTACATGCCTCTTTGAAACCACAATTTATGACATTGAGGGTATAATAACCCCATGAATATGTTGCTTAATTTTTTCCAATGGTATAAAATGGAAAATTCCTATCACGTGACCTTCTTAGTCAGTGGTCATTGGAGCAGACGACAGTGTTTTTGTCACTTTTTTCGCAGAGTTAACTTAGTAATTTTTGGCTAGATTTCTACCAAAGTATATAGACACTGGTAATCTTGTAAATGCAACTCCTCCTACAATTTTAGCTGGATCTTTTTGAAACTTTGCAGGTGTTTTTGTCATGGTCTGAAGATGTGCATGAGGTTTTGGCCGTATTCCTCAGATTATTTTTGTCCCTTTTTTCGCAGTTTGAACTTAGTCAATTTTTGGCTTAACTTCCACCAAAGCATATAGACACTGATATCTTGTGAATGCAACTCCTCCTACAATTTTAGCTGAATCTTTTTAAAACTTTGCAGGTGTTTTTTTGAAGGTCTGCAGATATGCGTGAGGTTTGACTGTAATCCTCAGATTAATTTTTGTCACTTTTTTCGCAGTTTGAACTTAGTCAATTTTTGGCTTAACTTCCACCAAAGCGTATAGACACTGGATATCTTGTGAACATAGCTCAGCTCATCAGAGGCACTGCATTGTGTCATTGAGCAAGACACTTTATCCTCTGCCTAGTGCTGGTTCAACCCAGGATTTGACTGAAAAATTGTTGACTGGGACATACAGAATCAAAACAAACAAACAAACCCCAAATACCTATTTTTTTAGAGATTGATGTAGTGAGCAGCAATTGTATTTATTTATACCAGTACATATATGTTTTTCCAAATATATTTTATTCTCTTATTGTAGTTAGCAAGTAGATGCCAAGACCTTATACCTCGAGCTATACTATGTTTGACCAAGGTGGCAAAGCAGTATCAGATTGAAGGTTTGGATTCAGAACATGAGATTCTCCTAAATAGAGCCCAAGAATTAATCAACATTCTTAAGCTGCCTAAGTAAGATTTATCTTCTTTTTTTTTAGCTCACTTGACTATTTGCCTGCTAGTGTTGACTTCTTAAAAACAGTGCATTAATTAGTCTAGTCAGGGAAAGGAAAAGAAACAGAAATCATCTGAACGCCACAAATAAATGAAATTTAATTGTCTCCATTGTTATGCGCCAGTATAACTTACCAAAAGTGATTAAATATACATGTATTTTCATTTCAACACTAAATGATTTTTTTTTGTACCATCAGTATTCTCAATAATAATTATTATTACAACATCAAATAGTCACCTGACCAAGATGACCACCACAAAATCACAAAAAGTGTGAAAATATTCTTTCAATAACCACAGTAAAACATAACCTGTTTAAAGGATTGTAATATTATGTAAACGAGCTCAATTTAAGTCCGCATAGTTAACTCTAATGCTCGGTAGTTTTTCATGCTTTTGTTGTCACCTGCTGACTTTTTTCAAAATTTCAGCAACAATATCATTGTGTCAAACAGTTTGGATCCAGATCAGGAGCAACATTCTGATTGTCATCCTGATCTGGGTCCAAACTATATGTAAAGGTAGACAACAAAGGCAGACAACAAAGTTTTCACTGGCAAGGAAAGAGTTAAGCAGTAGGGTCTTCTATCCCAAGTCCTAGGCTTTACTTCACAAGTCAACCATGTCATTGTGAAAACTATCTTATATAGCATGCCTGTATTAACACTCTATATACTTAGCTGTATCACAAAAAAGCTGAAAGAATCTTCAAAAATTTATGCTTTGCTGGGTGTTTTGCATGTATGTGTTAAATCTCCACCAAAAAATTGCAGCAGACGACATTTTCAAACTTTGTCTTTGCCTTAAGAAACCACATGAGGCTTGATATTACAGGTACATGTGAATCACCTGCTTGCAGATTATTTGCAAGTAATGTCAAGCCTTATTTTCCAAGAAAATGAAGAAAAATATAACAAAATTTGTCCACTGTGGCAGTTGTGATTGGCCATTAAATCTTTGCCTGCCAGGGGCGAATTTTGTCGTCTGCTGATAATCTTTGCAAACACATTAGACCCAGATCAGGCCTGACAAAGTGTCGGGCCTGATCTGGATCCAAACAGTGTGAAACTCTGATGGTATTCCGGAAAGAATTTTTCGAAAAAGTTGATTTTGATAAAAATTCAGCAGACGACAAAAAAAAAAAAAAAACAGTCAAAATTTCCCAGCATGCAAAGAGTTATGTTTGAACTTTGATATTTTTCTTTTCAGTTTTGCCTCTGTGATACTTAATCCACCACAGCATCTAGAAACTAGCAGGTACAGGATTTATCTTATATCACTTTTATACCTACAGTAAAACCTATGTAAAATGGCCACTCTCAAAAAGACCATAAAATTGGTTTTCAAGACCAATTATCGCTTAATGCAGGTCAAAGTACTGCAGAATGCTCCAAGGGGAGCATTCTGCAATACTTTGACCTTCATTAAGCTACCATATGTCATTAAAATCTTTATTTTGTCTATTTTTGAGTGGCCGTTTTACACAGGTTTTACTGTAGGTGTTGTTTGGGGTTTAACTTACCATCCAACACTGACTGCCTGTTCAAAACGCTTTATATTTCTGATAGAAATTACTTTGATAAGAGCACAGTAGGCATATGAATTTCTGCAAAAACGCAGGTGAAAATGCTGTCTGATAAAGTCATCTGCTGCATATATTTCCTATCATTATTGACTAATGTAAGTGTAGAAGCAAACAGTGTGGATCCAGATCAGACTTCTCTGTAGGAGCAGTCTGATCTGGGTTTACACTGTTTGACCAAGAGGCTTCTCAAACATTTCAGCAGATGACAATAGCAGACGACTTGATCATCCATAAATACCTTTATATACTGATAGGCCATTCCACCTGGTTTGGCTAAATAAACAAGAATGGGAGGTTGTGAGTTTGAGGTTGTAGGTTTGAATCCCACCATTGACACCGTGTTGTGTCCCTGAGCAAGACACTTTATCCTCATTACTTGGTTTAACCAAGAACACGTCGAGACCCGACAGAAATATTGTTGACTGGGAGGTAAAGCATCAACCCTCAAACTCAAACAATAAACTTGGGATGGTCCATCATACAGATCAAAGAGAAGACAGGTTAAAATTTCCAAATTATGATATATTTCTAGCCTTGAAGATTGGTGTTCTGTGTCAATTTTCAGCCAGATATCATGCATGGGTGAAAGTTTTCAGGATTAATCCTGAATTCAGGATTTTGAGGCTGACTTTCCATAGAAAGTCAGCCTCAAAATGCTGAATTAAGGAGATTATATTAGCTTCTTTGATTAGTTTTCAGATAATCTAAACACAATTATTCATTTTAACTTTAAATTATCCATTTTTGTAGACATCCTGCAAGTTTTAAGATCTGAATTTCAAAAGTTCAGGATTTTGGAAATTTTGAACTTTCACCCATGGATACGGCATGAACCATAGCTATGTCCTTAATAACTAGTGTTATTAGTGATGCTCAAAAGGAGATCTCCTAATTCATCGACAGGTGTAAGTCAGTCAATCACAACATGGTCACATGGCAATCAGGGTCATAACAATTGGCTAAGGACTTGATGAAATCAGGTGTTAGGAAAGCTGTTGATACTTGCCCAGGGACAAGTAAATTGAGCCGTGACATGTGATTTCTAACAATGCGGCATTTTGACATGAATATACTCAGATGAGCCTGTGCAGCCTCCTTTAAAACTTAGAAATTCCAAATGCTGTTCGGTCAGTAGCTTAACAGTCATACAATATTCAAGCGACTACCAAAGGCTCTGATCAGACTGCACATATGCGCAGGCAGATCTGAGCCTTTGCTGGTCACACATACCACATTGTTGGAAATCTCATGTCACGGCTCAATTGTCACAAGACATGTAGCATGAAAGAATGGAACTACTGTTTTCTATGAAAAAATTTCTGATTGAGATTTCATTTTCATTCTTTTCAGGATTCATCGAGATAGCACTTCAATGGCAGCAATTTTGAGAGGAACTCATCGCCTGGTGGCATCTAACATGTGATTGGACCTTCAAACCATGACTTAACTTTGATATCATTGGATCATGATATTGTTCCACGCTGGATAACTGTGTCTATAGGGATGCCGGGTTATAATTTTCAAAAGATATTGTATTCTTTTGTCTGAAGATCATTTTTACCTTCACAGACAGTGTAGACCCTGATGAAATGCAGCACTGCAATTCATATGGGTCTTCACTGTTTGCAAAAGTACTTGTATAGGGTTTTCCCCGAATACAAAGGGTTAAGCTCTGAAAACTGCCAGTACAGGATGAGGGTTAAAAGAATGATATCACACATTTGGGATAAGTATGGTAATCTTATTGGCTTTGTCACAAGTAAACTGGCCTTTGGAGTTTCTGACCAAGTAAGACTCAAACTAGCCTACTCAGCTACAGAGACTAGCTAAGATATTGAAACTAGGCATGTAGCGAGTTCAGCAATTACTCTCCAGAAAGTGAATGATAAAGGCACTGATCAGACTGTGTGGATGTGCAGATTGGCCCCGAGGTTATAAAACTTTTTCGTGCTCAACTTAAAGGAGCATGTAATTTCAACAGCTCATAAAAACTAAACTGCTGAAAAATACCGACTTTTCTTGCTTTTAAACTCTCGGATGTTGCATTTAGCATGCTAATAAATGTTAAAATGCCAACAATTGTTGGCATTTTAACATTTATGAGCATGATAAATTTTGTGCTCAATTGAATTTAGCATGAAAAAAGTTTTATAACCTTGGGGCCTGGTCTGTCCCTTTGTTGTTCCCGTTTGTTCCCGTGCAACAAAATCAGGATTTTCTTGCACTGAGGCAAATATCAAAATAACGCAATCCTTTTTTCTCATCAAAGATCTCTTCCAAAATGATCTCTAGTCAGTAAGCAGGTCAGTGCAATATGCAAAATGTGGTTATGTTTAAATAATTTCAGTTCAAACAACAATAGCTGTTCCTAAGGAAATTTCAGGGGTATAGGAGGTTTTATCGTGACGTACTTCCGGTTCTATAAATAGACTTGGGGTATACTGGCTGTCAACTGTGTATTGTCTAGATAGGGAAAGCAGTAGAACTTTCAGCATTTTCCACCGATTTTAAGTTCCCTTGATACAATTTGCTATTTACTTAATATAAATGCGAATTGTAAATGCATCTTGTATGCATCTAGAAATACTTCGTCGAATAATATTAACATTTATTGAGATAATTTGTCCGTCGTTGTGTTTGAAATGAATAAATCGGGAGCCGTTAAACTTTTCAATTCAATTTAACACAACAAAAATTAACCATTTTAAGGCAACTATTTTGATAATTAACGAACTTTTGTCAATGACACACTTCATTTATTTTCTTTAAAAATTGTTTGCTAACAATAAACAAGGCGGTTGTTTATTTTTTTATTTATTTTATGTAACTAGACTCTGAAACCGAATGTAGATAGTTTCAACTATTATTGTAAAGAACTTAAAAATGGAACACATTTTGAAATATATGAACATTGCATTATTTAATTGCACGTACAAAATTTCACCATGTCGCATCGTGTAGGAATTCATCTTGGGCGCAGGGCAACTCGACCCAAAAATATATATATATAAAAAATCCTCTCAAGCAGCGAAGGCTCATGTGTGCATTCTCGCAAGAACACACACTGCTAAAACAGCTATTTCAACAAAACTGAATAGATGATTGTGGAAAGAAAGTAACTAACAAAAAATGGACAGAATGAGATGGTCGCTGAAAAAACAACAACACTTTCCTCTCAAGCAGAGAATGCTAATATGAGACTGCACTTAGCCTAAGCGTATTCCTGCAAGAAAACTCAGTGCTATAAAATAACTGAGGAAGTTGAAGAACAGAAATGTGCACTTAAAAATAAAAAAAACCCTTTCCTCTCCAGCAGCGAAGGCTCAAGCGGGACTTCACATGCGCGCCATTTTCGCAAGAAAGTTTTGCCGGGTCTGACCTGGGTCCAAGCTGTTTGAAAAGGTTATCAGGGGACGACACTAGTAGCAGATTATTAAGGACACAAATGGGCGCTGAAAAAGAAACAGAGCATTTTTTCTCAAGCAGCGAAGGCTGATACGAGTCTGCACATGCACGCATTCTCGCGAGAACATTTTGTCGGGCCTGAACTGTTTTCAAAGGTTATCAGCAGTCGACACATGTACATTTGACAGTTATACAACAAAATATGTGTTAACTGAAGCTTTTGTGCATACATGCGCATGTACAGAGAGACAGAAAAACTGATAGAAACATAAGTGTGTATATGCGTACAGACTGATAAACCTACATATATGCGCATTTACAGACAGGTCAGTTTCATTTTAATTCATTGCCTGTTTTTTGGAAAAGCACTAGCTAATATATAATGTCTGTCCGTCTGTCTGTCAGGACATGTGTATTTTTGTTTCTATCCGCCTGTCTGTCTGAACATGCACATGTATCCGTCTGTCTGTCTGAACATGCACATGTATGTTCCTTTCCGTCCGCATGTTCAGACAGACAGACGGATAGAAACATAAATGCACATGTCCTGACAGACAGACAGACAGGCAGACAATATATATTAGCTAGTGTTGGCAACGAATTAAAATGTAACTGATAGAGAACGAATTCAGTTTCGTTGCATTATGTCAGACTTGTTAAAATGTGTTATAATCTCGGACCCAGTAATTTTGGGTCCAGCATGTCGGCATCCTTTAAAGATCTTTTATGACCCCCTCTTTTATTACACCAATGACAATCACTTGTGACAACTCTCTGATTCCGCCAGTCCGCGGGGCGTGTCGTTCACTTATTCAACAGAGGGTGATAAAACGGATCTGTTTGAACGGTGTCAACCGTGAAAATCAAATACTTAACATGGAATTTTAGTTATTTCTTTGGGACAAATTAATCGTAAGTTAACTGTTTTTAATTAGCCTAATTAAGCTACATTTTAGACTGTGAATAATCACTGGTTTTGAGATGATATCACGGATGCGTAAGAGAGAGAGAGAGAGAGAGAGAGAGAACTGGCAAACAAGCCGGTGGATTCACTCTTTTCAACATAAAAGTGCATAAACAAACCAAAATTTTACATGTTTAAAGTTTTTATGGGTTATATTGGAAGAAAATATCAGCGCTCTGCTCGACACTTCTGGACTTCCCACAGCCTCATATTTTGCCTTTTAAATGGATAAACGTTTGTTATTCGGAAACTTTATTTATCGGTAAGATGTATTTTGAATGTATATCAAAGAATACAAACAAGTTTTGATATGACATTGGCTATAAAAGCCCATTTTCTCAAAATATAAACCCACATTTAACACAGATTCCATAGAGCTGGACGAACCTTTGACGGCCACGGATATGCGCATGCGCGAAAATGACGTCACTTTGGGAATTCCTAAAACCTCCTATAGCTTGGGAAGTTAGGAAGCTACACAGACTTGGAAGGAAAGTCATTAGAATCCAGCTGTTCTGGGTCTAGCATGGGTGAAAGTTTTCAGGATTTATCCTGAATTGAGGATTTTGAGGCTGACTTTCCATAGAAAGTCAACCTCAAAATACTGAATTAGGAAGATTATTATACCTTCTCTGATTTATTTTCAGTTAATATTAAAGACGTTTGACCAGCTAAACTTGATATTTTTACTGCATTGTAGACATAATGCAAGTTTAAAGTTTTGATTTTCTCAAGTTCAGGATTTTGGAAATTTTGAACTTTAGCCCATGGTCTAGTGTTTTCAAATGAAAGTATCAAATTTTGAGTTATGCACATAGTGCACTTATTGCTTCAAATCTGTATGATCTCTATGTGAAAAGGGTCCTGTAAGTATATTCAACATTTACTTAAATAGCCCATTGAATAAAAAGATTTATGCTTTCAATGTGAGCCTATAAGATTCACAGGTTTTAGATAAACAAAACATTTCAGTGTAAAACTGTAAATATTTTCTTGCCCATAATTTTTAGCATATGTTTAAGGTGCTCAAAAGAACCATCTCATTGAGACGGTTCTTTTGAGTACCAACAACATATGTTTTGGTTGAGAAATAAAGAAATTATTTTTCTGGTACACACTTGAGATTTATGAAATTATCATTTTGACAGACATTAAAAGCCGAGATCAGCCTGTGAAGATGCACAGGCTGGTCTGGGCCTTCATTGTAGACATATACTTTGAGTCTGTCCTAGGATGTTTTAATACTCAACTAGTTTTGTATGTGTCCTTCTTACTTGTTGAATATACATGTAAAATTATGTCTAACATAACTTATTGAAGTTTAAAAGAAGAAAATATTTTTAAAAGAATGTGTTCTATTGTTTTTTGTATTCCTAAAATTCTCTTGGCTCAAAATCAAGGTCCATATGGTTTGCCACTCCTGTGTCATCTTTATTGGTAGAGCAAAAAACTGGCAAAAAGTCGCTTATTTAAGGCGGAACCCCTCCCCATCTGTAAAATGGAAAACGATTGTATGAATGATATGGCAAGATGTTGAAGTTTCTTGAATCGCCGGAATTACTTTTTCAAAGAGGGGCAATGGTGTTAAAATTTGGCAAAAACTTCATTTTTAGAAGTGAAATTACGAATTTCTGAAATCCATTTGCAGCAACAGATACACGACACCGGCATAGAAAGACTGAAAATTGATCATTGATTTTAATATAATCCTGACCTGACTTTATTATGATGTCAGTCAGAAATGAAATGTCTCTATTTTTGGGTGAAAACCAGTATTTTTATAAAAAAATATCCATTTTTTTGTAATCGGACAGGTAAAGTTTTTTAAATTTATATTTTTTATTTATCTGGTTTTAAATTTCATGTTGCATTATTCAACTCACATATCTCCTGTTGTGTTTACGTATAAAACCTGTCAAAATATTTTCTTTTTTTGCCTGGAAAACTGACATTTAATATTCAGGTATATTTTGGGAAATGCATGTTTTACTATTTCATAGATATCAAGGCATTGTCATATTATGAAAATGACTTACATATAGTAAACATATCAAATGGAAACAGCATTTATCATGTTCTGTGATATCATATTCGGTGTTGACACACACTAAAAGAGGGCCAAGTGACACTGGATCGCTCACCTGAGTTTTTTTTTAAAGCCTCTAATCTATATGTATATGTTTAAAAGTGATCATGCTCTGGTGAACCCTTGGTGGAGCCATTTTTGTCCCCAGAGCTCTATTTGGAGCAAATTAAAATATGGTCCATCCACTGAGTGATATTAGGGATCTAGACCTAGTGGTTTCAAACCAGGAGAGTTTTTTGTTTCAATTTATAAGTAAATGTAAACTCTGTGACATCCTGGATGAGGTTATTTTGACCACATAACCACAATTTGAGCAAACTTGGTTGAGTACCACTAGGTGATGTTACATACCAAATATCAAAACTTTGGGGCATTTTTTTGGCAAGAATATTTTTTAATGTTTTCTCTAAATAACCTATTGATCGAGGAAAAACATGGCAAAGTACAAGTCGCTCAGTTGGGAACCTCTCACTACTTGTAAAAATAGGATTGTGATATATCAATGGAAAGTTTTATAACTGTACATCATGAAACCACCGGTATTATTTTACAAAACAGGGGAAGTGACTCTTTATAAGGCTTCAAAGAAGGGCACCCACATTCAAAGAATAATATATAGCATCTAAAATAAGCAAAAATTGGCTGAGTGAAAAGAAATGCAAAAATGCAAATAATTACAAAATTTTAAATCATTAGGGGTGTATATTTAACCAGATAAGCTATGCATTAAAACAGTTAGGCCTATTTTAATGTAATACATAAGAATGCGGATCTGACAAAAGGGACCTTACGGAATCCAAGTAATTATTATGTAAGAGACATTTGAAAAATACGTAAAATAACATAAATTTAAATTCCTTTATATTTTGATGAAAATGATTTTTTAACTTTGATACCAGCAAAATAACAAAAGTTTCTGATTTCACCTTTTTTGAAAGTTTTCTATAAGGGCTGTTGCCATGTGAACACTCAGATCACAACACCGACAAGTGGGTAATTTTGAATGTCCATAATACGATATAGAAGATATAAATTCATATAGCTTCATCTGCATTTTCATTATCACATGGGAAAACTTTATATTTGCTAGATTCTTATGCTGAACATGCAATAATCAACAAACGAATATAGACCAACACTCTGGCGTCATCATAGGGGTAATGCCATTATTGACATCACATTCCAAACCTGATTACATATGTTGTTTCCAACATCCGCATACTCATCAGTTTTGAAGATAATCACTTCAAATTTTCAGGAAATGCTCTAAACATGTAATACCGTGCAGATGTAACATTAGCCTGATTTTGATTATCGCGACCATAGGGTACCTTTCATATCCCATATATATATGTAGAATGGAAGTACCTGATTTATCATTTTGACATCATTATTTAGTACCATGATTACACTTTTTAATCGATTGTCTTCATTTTAGACATATTGGCAGTGTGTACGATTTGAACGCATTCCAAAATCAAGCATGGTCTTTTATCCATCAGCTAATTAAAAACATAGGTTTTAACTTTGGGTATTAGTAGCAGCATGAAGTCTGTGCATCACCAATTGTCCTCCTAAATCTGTTTCAAAGAGTAACAATGTTAGTGCTATAACAAGAACTTGCCATTTAACTTTATGCCCCGATGTTCATATTTGCCTATGGTGTGTATTTCAAATTATCAATATAATCTTGGAGTTAAAGGTCAAGGTCAAATTAAGACAAAATTTGAAATACGACTAATAACATGAACTCCTCTTTTATTTCTACGACCGAGGGTTTTCATATATGGCACAATGATTTTCTATGGGATGTAGATTACAACATAGGTTTCTTATCACCGCTTTGCCATTGGTGTCAAAAGACAAGGTTAAATATACAATCAGTTTATGGCTTGTTACGCGAAGTCCTTCATTTTTTTGACCAATGGTGTTCAAACTTAGCACAATTATAGCTTATGGTGTGTAAATTACAAATTACATTACATATTACCGCTATGGCCCTGGAGTCAAAAGCTGATCAGAATATGTCTTACAGTGGCATGTTTTTGATAGAGGTGATTCATATTTTGTAGAATAATTGCCAATATGACATTTGAGCATTAATTTTCAAAATAATTTGAAGCCGGTTGTATGGATTGTAAAGCAATATACCTAACATGTTTTGTTGTAGATGGTTCATATTTTGCACATATTTTGCACACTGATTGTTTAAGGTGTTCTTTTGTCAATAATAGCTTCTGACTGCTGATATGACCTTTGTGTCAAAGTTCAATGTCAAACTGTTTAAAAACCTATATTTTAAACCCTCAAAGTGGTAATAATCATAAATGTGTTTATGACGCTCTTAGGTTCTATGCGAGACAGACCAAATACAGGGATGAGAACAGTCAGACATTCTCAATCCAGAAAACATGTCTGTTGGATCCTGAATGGAGCCATACAGATTTTTAGATCACTTATTAAAAGCTTAAATTAACAAAATACCAATAGAAAGCACTCAGTTTATGCTTAATCTATGGTAAAATCAATTCAACAATGTTAAAAATAAATTTCAACCAAATTTACATTGACATTATACACATCATTTGCCAGTGCTCAATCAGGAAATCCTGATCAATCCAGAACTTTCTCATCCCTGCAAATAGTGGATTATGAATTTCCTGCATGGGGTATTAAACAGGTCCTTAAAGCCATTTTCTGATAAAATATTTATATTAATCTTAGTGAACCTATATAGGCGGTAAGTCCCCTCTTGGAGCCCCCTTAGTCCGGTGAGATATTGAAATACACTTAGACATGAAATAATCTTTCACTTAGAAGTTAATCTGCTGATGAACACTCATAAACCAAAATGTAGACATTTAAACTCTGCATATACAGTATGTAATGCATTCTGTTTTGGAAGAGATGTATAAATGATCATATTTGGGACACTGGCTGTCTATGGTTTTATGATGGCACAATCTCATCGTAAATTACTGGCCAACTAAACCAAAATTTACAGGAATGATTCTTATATGACCCTCTTAAATAATTGTTCAAATAGTTTAGTCCATTGCATATCTAGGTCACATGGGCTAAATTAGATTTTCAAAATGATAATCTTCTTGTTTGAAACCACAAATGCTAGAGTCTTAATATTTGGTGTGAAGCATAACCTAGTAGACCTCCGCCAAGTTTGTTCAAAATTATAGTCCTGTGGTTTAAATGGCACATTCCTGGAGGTGGCATATTTTATATAGGCATGTGATCACCTGCTGGGAAAGGGCTGATTTCTTGGCTCTCTTGTGTGTGGTGTTTTCTTGTATTTTGTCACTTTCCCATATGGTGTCTCGGGTCAGTTGTGGTACTTAATTGTATCGATTTCTGAGTTTGCCCTCTGCTTTACTTTTATATTGGGAAAATAAATCAAATCTTCTTGTCTTAAACGACAATGCCTAGTCCCTTGATATTTGAAATGCAACATTACCTAGTACGCCTCTACCAGGGACACAGTGACTATTAAGTGGACCGGCCTGCAAGCTCACACGTTCACTATAGGAATCTATTGGGAAAATCTTCTTGTCTGACACCACAAGGCATAGAACATTGATATCTGTTATGTAGCATCACCCAGTATACCTCTACTAAGTTTGTTCACATAATGTTCCTTGTGCCAAAACTGGCCCCACCCTGGCGTCTCATGTTTGACATAGGCTTACATAATTATGGAACACTTAAAATAGTCTAGTCTGAAACCACAGAAGCTAGAGTCTATATTTTGCATGTAGCATCATCTAGTAGACTTACAAAGTTTGTTGTAAATTATGGCCCTGTGGCCGAAAATGAGACCTTCTCAGGGATCAAGGTTATATATAATTTATAAAGAGAACATTTTAAAACACATTCTTGTCAGATACTAAAAGGCTTGATATTTGATATTGGTACTCTACCAAGTTTGTTTAAATTATGGTTCTGTGGTCAAAGTGGCATCGTCCTGGAGGTCACAGAGTTTATGAGGCTGTTATTGTTCTTTGACTCTTACTCTCCGTGCCGTGGGTTTGTATGCAGTTTGTGAGTGTGGCATTTCCTGGTCAACATTCTTTTTTACATTGAATTACATATAGTGAAAACATTAAACACAATATTCTTGTCGGAAACCACCAGGCCTAGAGCCCTGATATTTGGTATGTAGCATCAGCTGGTAGACAATATTTAACTATGTTCCAATTATGACTCTGGGACCACTAGGCAGGTCATCAGGAGCGTGGCCAGTTTCCAATAGATACCTGTAGATTTAAGACGTTTAAAACAAAACTCAGGTGAGCAATCCAGGGTCACTTTGTCATCTTTTTATTATGTCATTACTTGATATGATATCATAGTACATGATAAATGCTGTTTCCATTTGAAATGTTTCCTATTTAACCGTCATTTTCTTAATACGGCAATGTCAAGATATACAAGTAATAGCAATACATGCATTTCACAAAATATACCTGAATATCAAAATGCTGGATTTTGAGGTAAAAACGAAACTATTTTGGTGGGTTTTTTAAGTATACACGACAGAGATATATGTAGTTTGAATAATTCAGCATCAAATTTGAAACCAGTTAAATAATAACTCTAAATTTTAAAACTTTATCAGCCAGATCCCAAAAATTCGTGTTTAAAAATATAAAAAACACAGATTTTCACCCAAAAATCAAGACATTAAAATTCCGGTTTTGACATCATAATAAAATCAGAGTGGACTTATATAAGACTCGATATTCATTTTTCAGTCTTTCTTTGCTGGTGTCTTGTACCTGCTGCTGCAAATGGATTTCAGAAATTCGCAATTTCACTTCTAAAAACAAAGTTTTTGCCAAATTTTAACAACACTGCCCCTCTTTGCGAAAGTAATTCCGGCGATCCAAGAAACTTCAACATCTTGTCACATCATTCATACGATCATTTTCCATTTTACTGATGGGGAGGGGTTATCGTTAAATTTTCGCTAGTTTTTGCTCTACCATATGGCATATTTGTTAATTGGGACATAGGGGGGACTTTTTCTACTACAGACAGCTTGCACAATTTTCATACTTTACTTACTAAAGATATTGGGACGACAAATCTGAGCCAATATTGATTTTCAGGTAAACCTGTTGTACAGATTCGTATCTGGTTAAGGGCAGGAGCTGCTCTAGATGTTGACTATTTGACTGTTATTGGATTTATGATAATAGGTGGCTCATTTTTTATAGTAAAAAATGAGCCACCTATTCTCATAAACCCAATAACAGTCAAAGAGTCAGCATCTAGAGCAGCTCCTGTAGCCAATATCTCTAATTTGATTGGCTGTTGGGATTTATTTACCTGTGAAACTTATCAGCAAAGTGGACATGTTGCTTATCACTCCGCTAGATCAAGTTGATGGTCTTCTATACTGACAAAAGCAAAGCTTTGCCGACTTACTGTCTCATAAAGATAGCCACTCACTTGCTGGGGGATCCAGAAATTCTGCCTTTAACCCTTTATATTCTCATGGACTTTCCCATACATATTGATACAGTAACTATGGCCTGCACGCTCGTGCAACTGTCCATTGTGCACTTTGAGGAGTCACAGGCAGAATCTTCTAAAATATGATTTATTGGTCACTTAAGGTTATTTTAATCTTAGAAAAACAGTGCAGACCCTGATGAAATGGGTCTTTACTGTTTGCCAATGCGCCCATTTAGGGGTTTCCAGTATGCAAAGGGCTAAGAACTGACATTTTATAGAAATGAGATAAAAAAGAAAAACAATGTTCATTTAGCAATAAATATATTATAAAATCATTTTGTTCCATTCTGACATTGCAATACATCATTTTAGTGTCTGAATATGAATAATATTACAGGCATACAAGTTGTCCATTAACCCTTTCAACCAGAGTCCTTACTAAAAGTCTTTAACCCCTTCTTGGTGGATGGAATCTACCAATACTAGTGTTTGGTCAACTATATATAAAAGGGGTAACAGGTTAGAATTTCCAAATAAGAGTGTGTATTTTCCATGAGGAATGTTACTTAGAAAACATTGTAGACCGCGACAAGATGCCACATTGTCTATGTATCTATCTACAAAAGCGAGAAACTGGTAACAGGACAGATTCTGACTTGATGGCCAGTATGAGCCCCCTGTTTTTGAGTTTTGCATTTTTTTGCTCCTATTTTTTTCACTTTATAAATTTCAGACTATTATGGATGTTTCCAATATCTAAGGCTGGGAGAGTCCATTTTTTAAGAAACATAAGGGTGAAAGGGTTAATAACTCATTAACACATGTATTTGAGGGGTGACTTTTTACAACAGAAAATAAACAACCAGAATTATCCCAATTAATGCCCCATCTTGAATAAAAGCCATTACCACTACTTTCATAGGGAACAATGAAAACCCTTTCATGACAAATGGAATCAGTTAAATGAAAAAAAAATTGAATGGTTCATTCAAGATATTCAGAGGGCACAGATTGAATATTGTAGTTCAGTTCATGAAGATTGTTAGTACTTTTGCAAACAGTGCAGACCCTGTTGAAATGCCACCGGGGTTTCAACTGTTCATTAAAGTACCCGATTGGTTTGTTCTTGCAAACAGAGCAGACTCAGATGAAATGCCACAAAATGTGGCATTTCATCTGGGTCAACATTGTTTTGAAAGTATTGATTTACAGGTTTCCATTCCAAAAAAGGTTGAAAATCCAAATCACTTTCTTTTTGTATACTGTATTTTTACCAAAAATAATGTACATACTCCACTTAGTGATCACCTTAAGCACAGAATGTGGCATTTTATCCGGATCTACACTGTTCTGAAAGTATTAATTTACAGGTTTCAAGTCAGAAAAGGCTTGAAAATCCAAATCACTTTCCTTTTGTGTATTGTGTACATTCTCCCCTTATTGATCACCTAGAGCTAATCAGGAGCACAGTGGCTCAGTGGTAGAGTGCTGGACTCGAGAGACCCAGGGGAAGCGGTTTGGAGCCTCACTGGCGTCACTGTGTTGTGTCCTTCAGCACGACACATTTATCCTTGCTTAGTACTGGTTCAACCCAGGAAGACATGTCCCGACATAACTGAAAAATTGTTGACTGGGACGTAAAGAATCAAATCAAACAAACAAAGCATAATCATGGCCTTGGTAGTTCTGAATGAAATGGTGTTCATAGAATATTAACTGAAAACATATAAGGAATACTCTATGCTGTAGGCTTATTTTTGTTTGTTCCTTTTGATGCTTTCTGTCCCAGTCAACAGTTTTCCAGTCATGTCAGGACATTTCCTGGGTTGAACCAGTACTAAGCAGAGGATAAATTGTCATGCCCAAGGATACAGTGAGTCTCAAACTAGCGACCCTTTGATCTTAAGTTTAATACTGCGCTCCTCACTATGTTTATTATGGCATATAATGTAATCATGGTGAAACACAGGCATTTGACTCTCCTTGTATAAACCGTAAAAATCCCACAAACTACTCATATTTACCTGATTTCCTGTTCTAGTCAACGTTGACTAGAAGTATATCTTAGGTAAATAAATTGGCATTTTTTACAGATGTAACATAATGTCATTATTCGGTTATGTCGGTGTGCCGCGGTCCCTTCGCACTAGGCATATACATGGCATAATGTCAATTACCTGTGGGTGAATATATAGTAACATTACCATATTTACACTAAATATTTGGACCCCTCAATTCCTCACAATACTCCGTAAAAACCCAAACCAGTCCATTTTATAAATGATTAAAGAAAAGGAAGTGTTCATTTGTATTGATGCTTTCATCCCAGTTATCAATTTTTCAGTCATGTCAGGACATTTTCCTGTCTTCCTGGGTTGAACTAGTACTAAGCAGAGGATAAAGTGTCTTGCTCAAGGACACAGCACAGCTACTCGGGTCAGTCTTGAACTAGTGACCCTTTGATCCAGTCTAACACTCTACCATTCCACTCCTAGTAAAAGGAAGTGATGGATCGGCAAACAGTGGGGACCTGGCTCAGAATGCTCCTTCAGGAACAGTCTGATCTCAGTTTACAGTTTGCCCAGACCTGTCTGGCAGAATATTCAGGGTAAATGCAGTAATAAAAAAAAAAAAACCAAAACAAACAAAATTATTTTCTGCTTGTATATTCTTTTGTCCACTTTCATACCACATAATTGAGCTGCGACATTAGATTTCCAACAAAGTGGCATGTGCGACCAGCAAAGGCTTAGACCAGCCTGCGCATACGGGCAGTCTGATCAGAGCCTTTGCTAGTGGCTTGAATATTCTATGAGTGTTAAGCTACTGACCGAACATGATTTGGAGCTTCTAAGCTTAAAAGTAGGCTGCATCGGCTCATCTGAGTCTACACTTGTCAAAATGCCACATAGTTGGAAATCACCTATCACTGCTCATATACTTCTAACATAAATAAAGCTTCAAATATACAAACTTTAATGAGGGTATATTACATACAACAGGGGAATTGGACCAATGTGTTAAACTACAGTCTGATCGGTGCTCCCTGTATGGGGGCATATGAAACATCTTCAAACCCTTCTGCATGGGTAACAGTTGATCAGACCGTATAATGTGCAGGCTGGCTTTACTCATAGGCTATAGCACAATGAAAATACTAGCACTATAAAACAGAAAAAGGATAATATTAATAAGTATAATCAATTTAGTGCCTGGTTTTAAAATTGTAGTCTGATGAAAAATATCAGCAAATGCACTTGCATGGGTGAAAGTTCTAAATTTCCAAAATCCTGAACTTTCAAAACTCTGATCTTAAAACTTGCAGTATACCCACTAAATACATGTATTCAAAATTTGAAGTTTAAATGGTCAATTGTTTTAGACAGACTGAATAAAATCAGGGAACCTGTTAGTAACTCCCTAATTCAGCATTTTGAGGCTGACTTTCTATGGAAAGTCAGCCTCAAAATCCTGGATTCAGGAATAATCCTGAAAACTTTCACCCATGCACTTGTTACGGGTGAACAAATCCTGAAAGGGTAATAACATTTTCCCTAATATATACATTTTTTTTTCATAATTAATCTGACCAAAATAAAAGATGGTAAACGAAATACAGCAGCATACATCATTGAAAATTGGTACACTGTCAGACCAGATCAAATTGCTTTCATGGGAGCAGGTTGATTAAGAAATAGATCATCAGCTCTAGCAGTGAATTGTGTGTAATAATTCACTGTTTGGAGGTCAGTTGTAAAGAGGATCATATCACGAGCGTGCAGGGCGAGTGATTTATCTTCGTACAACTTACTGACAAACAGTGAATTATTAGCTAACAATTCACGCACTAGAGCTGATCTATTTTGATTCTAACACACAATAAATGACGATAACACATTTGAAGTCTTCAGCTTCTTCAAACTTTCCGCCATTGCACTGAAGAATTCCTGCCAATAGTTTGACTGTGCCGCATAAGTTTACATGTATTTGTAACATCTTTCAAGCGTAAAAACGATGTTACACTGTCTAACGCCATGACTGACATCATTTTTCAGTAACAAATGACGTCAGCTAACGTGTACATTCCTCGCGCTTTCCAAACTGTGAATTATTGTTTGATATATCACGGTTTTATAGCATTGGCTCTATAAGAAGGTGTGTTAGAATAAGTGTTAACATTGTTTACATTCATTCCACTTGCTCACTTTAGATATAGTCAAAACTGTATCATTCCAACTTCAATAGTTCATCAGGACTTTAGTTGAGAGTAACAGGAAAATTTTTTTTTTTATTTCTCAACAAAATCATATGTTGTGAGTACTCAAAAGAACCGTCTCAATGAGACGGTTCTTTTGAGCACCCAAAACATATGTGAAAACTGATGGGTAAGAAAATATTGACATTTTTACTCTCAAAAATTTTGTTTATCTAAACCTATGGTTCATAGTACCCGCTAATTTGAATTAACCCTTATCCCGCTACTATTTTTTGTCTTGAAGATGTCTGCTTTTTACATCTGCTGAATATATTCAAGCGTACTTCAGACAAGATTTTTTTCATGGAGGCAAACAATATGCGGCCCATTTCCCAACTGGTTTGAGATAAAGCTAGTTGTATGGCTATAGATAGATATGAAAATGAAAACATAAATAAATAAAGAGAAACTGAAAAAGAAAATAATTTGGGCCTTGACACGAGAAACCTGTCTTCAGGGGTTTGTGAACAACACAGGCCCAGACCAGCCTGCGCATCCCCGCAGTCTGATCAGCGCCTTTGTTATTTGCTTTTGTATAGTACCATATCTAAGCTTGCTACAAGCAAAATTTTATTTTTCTAGCTAGTCTCTGTAGCGGAGCAGGCTGGTTTTGAATCTCACTTTGTCAGATACCCCGAAAACAGGTTTTGTCGCGACAAGGCCCATTTGTCACCAACTTTTATACTTTTTTAGTATCTAAAATCAGCAGATTAAACAAAACAAAAAAAGAAGAAAAGAACCTATATTTCCCCACATCTGACAACTAATATTATGCATATTGCACTTCCCTTGTTAACTACCACTACTAGAATGCATTTCATACAAATTCACAAAATACTCAAATCCTGATGCTCAAATTACCTGCTTAACTATATTGCATGCTGGGTAATTTTGCATGCTTTTGTTGTAGTCTGCTGACTTTTTTCAAAATTAACTTTTTTATAAAAACTTTCTGGAACACTATCAGTGACAAACAGCTTCGGATCCAGATCAGGACTGACACATTCTATCGGATCTGATCTGTGTCTAAACGTTTGCAAAGGTTATCAACAGACATTAAAAGTCAGCGCTAGCAAGGACTGTATGCTGGTTAATTTTGCATGTTTTTACTTGTAGTCTGCTGATTTTTCCCCAAAATTAATGTTATTAGAATTTAGAAACAGAATCTCAAACAGTTTGGATCCAGATCAGGCCCAACAGCAAACAACTTGTAGGCAAATAGATTATACACTGAAAAAAATTCTACTAATATGTCATCATTTCTTAGGCCCTGATAATTTGTTTACCATACAAAAGATTGGTGTATTGCTCCTGAAATTGTTTGATGTTATTGTTGAATAATTGAATAAAACATAGATGACCAACTAGAAATTTTGTTTAGTGTATTAGTTGAAATAAATTTAAAGGACGATTGTTTTTATCTCAGTAATCAGAAAAGACCCTGATGCAAGTCACATTTTGCAGCATTTCGTCTGGATCTTCACTTATTGCAGGTTTTAAGTACGTAAAGGGTGAATTTATCACTTTGCCTACTGGGTAATTTTGCATGCTTTTTTATTATCTGGTGATTTTTTTTTCAAAACTAACTTTTTCAAAAAATTATTTCAGGATCATCAGAGTTTCAAACAATTTGGACCCAGATCAGGTCCGACATTTTGTCGGACCTGATCTGGGTCTAAACTGTTTGCAAAATTTGTCAACAGACGAGAATAAGAGATAAAGAGTTTTAAAGCTCATTTTTATACAGTAAACTAAATATTTGAAATAAAATATAATGCAAAATTAAATCTTGCAATGATATTGGTACTAACGTAAGCTAATAATAATAGAAAATACAAAATGTACATGTAGTTTGTTTGACAAACGTATGTGTTAGTAAAGTTAGTAGTTCTGGCTGAAGTGTCGGGGGGTAACCGACATCTCTTTCAGATCTACAGTATTTGATAATAAAAATATGATATGGTCGACTGTGTTACAATAATACAAATCAAGTTTATATCCATGGTATTTTCTGCAAAGATTTCAAAATGGGAAATAAAGTGGGGGCATCGATTAGTATACTTAAGAAATCAGGCTCAGTTGTTCAAAACATTGCCAGCTATTGAAATGAATTGATTTACATATACCAAAAAATAAATATTGAATACAAATTTACATGTACAGTAAAGCCTGTGTAAAATGGCCACTCTCAAAAAGACCAAAAATGTTTTTCAAGACCAATTATCACTTAATGCAGGTCAAAAGTATTGCAGAATATTCTGCTCCAAAAGGAGCATTCTGCAATACTTTCAACCTTCATTAAGCTTACATTTGTCATTAAGACCTTGGTTTTGTCTATTTTTGAGTGGCCCCTTAAGACAGGTTTTACTGTATTGCTTAAATTATGGAATGATTTTTAGTTTTGGGGATTTATATTGTACTCACTAACTCTTTACAATATGCCACAAACTATAGTCTATTTCAGTGAATTGCTGAGATAGCATACTGTAATGACTGGACCAGGCTGCGTTGCACAGTCAGTAACGTGTCTGGCAATAGATGCGAGTCTGACTGCAGATCCAGGGGTCACGAGATCGATCCCTGCCCGGTCCCATACTTTCGTGGAGATTGATCGTGAAATATATTCTACGGTCATTCTCTTCCCTTCCGCTGAATCATTCAAGAAGGGTTGTTGTCATTTACAAGGGAAAGTATGTGCACGAAGTACTGGTTAACTGCTTGTTCAAGCTTGCCCAGGAAAAAGTGAGGTTAGATGAGCTGACCGTCCCGCCATGACCATAGCTGTTGACTTGGGATGTAAAGCAACGAAACAAACAAACAAAACACAGCTGGACATATCAAGTTAAAAGTTTAACCCTTTACCTCATAGTCATGCCTTTTAATGCTTTTGTAAGCAGAGCAGACCCAGATCAGGCAGCTCTTGTAAGAGCTTCCTGTTCAGGGTCTACGCTGTTTGTTTATGGAAATAGGATACATCTGATCCTACACTAGTGGACCTGACAAGAAATTTCTTTGTTCTATGTACCAACATGAAAGTATTTATACAATTAATCATAGTGGGTGGAGTCTAGCATGAATATACATGAAGGAAGGGTTAAGCTAACATTATTTCATTAAGGCCTTGTTAGTTGAATTCTGGCTAAATATATTCCAACATTTTTGGCTTATGAAATCATATTATTCGAAAACCATGAAATCATATTATTCGAAAACCACATGAGGGAGCACAGTGGCTCAGTGGTAGAGTGCTTGACTACAGACCAGAGGGCCGCAGGTTCGAGCCTCACCGGCATTACTGCATTGTGTCCTTGAGCAAGACACATCAATTCTTGCTTAGTACTGGTTCAATCCAGGAAGACCCGTCCCGATATAGCTGAAAGATTGTTGACTGTGATGTAAAGAATCAAATCAAACAAACCACATGAAGGTTGATTATCCCATGGCTTTATGCATGAGTTTCCTATATGGATATTTCCCTAATTTCGGACCAAATATGGCAAAAGAATGGCTAGTTTTGGATGAAATGATGATGGATTTTAAAAGCAAAGTACAGGTACCCAACAAATAAAAAATTTTGAGTTAAACCTTGTTTTATCATAGAAACATTTTATTGTGCCAGCCCATGGGATATTGCTACTTATCACATATGAAGAGTCATATTAATATGTGCATGTGCAGCTATCTAGTGGAGAAAGTCTCAATTTTTAGTTTGAGCCTTCATGTACTTTGTGTATGCTAGTAGCAAAGGCTCTGGCTAGACTGCAGTTGTGCAGGTTTGTCTGAGCCAACACTGGTGGCCAATGCAATTATTACCAAAATCTCAGGTGTTGGCTGTCTTGTTCTTTAACCCTTTCCTTGCTGCTGACCCTTGCAAACAGTTTAAATCAGGACCGACTATCTTGGGATCAGCCTAGAAAACTGCTGTTGGACCTGTGTTCACGCCTCAATCAACATATTCTATTAATCAGACAGCAAAGATTCTGCTTAGTCTGGTCTGAGTCCTTTGGGGTTCGTTTATTTTTTTCAGGTAGTGGTCCCAATATTAAAGCACAAATGGGTCACAACGCGAGAAAACCTGTCTTCGGGGTTTCTACTGTGGCCATACCAAAATCAGCCTGCTCAGCTACAAAGACTAGCTAGATTAAAGAAATTTCGCTTGTAGCAAGTTTTGATATGATATTTCCCAATAAGCGATTAATGAGCAGGCTGGTCTGCGACTCTGCTGTTCGCAAACCCCCAAAGACAGGTTTTCTCGCGTCGAGGCCCAAATGAATATGACCAAGAAATCTCACAATCATAGCTAACAAATATAAAGAAACAAACAATTGAGTCCATTTATCACTCCTGCTTGTAAAATTCACAGGACCAGTCCAGTTTTTACAGTATGCCACACATAAGTTTATTTTATAGTCTCAGTAGATGCCCTAGATGGTAGATTGTAAAGACTGGACCAGCCCCTGTGGTGAAAAGCAGCCCCTCACAAACATACAAAAAATTAAATGTATCACCATAACACATCTTTTGGGTATATGACGAGTACCCACAAGGTATGTTTTGGGGTCACACAAAAATTGAAAACTCTCATCAAAATATAAAGTGAGTACCACAGTCTGTTGCGGAGCAACTTGTAAAATAATACCCTAAATCTCACCTCATTTGAGGCCTTTTAAATGTTTTAGTTAATTTAAATATGGAACGTAGCTTTGAATATAGAATTTCAGATTTACAATGACACAAGTTATTGTCTGCAAGTCAGCAATGACCTTCATGTCTGCTTTTTATGTCTGTTGCAAACATTCAAGTTCACTTTAGACTAGATTTTATCATGAAGCAAACACTATGAACCATGATCAGACTAATCTGGGTCCATATTGTTTGCAATACAGGCTACCTGAAAACATAAGTAGATGAGAAAGCAGATGACAAAAGCCGTATGAGATTTCCAACAATGTGGTATGTGCAACCAGCAAAGCCTCAGATCAGTCTGCGCATATCAGTCTGCGCATATGCGCAGACTGATCAGAGCCTTTGCTAGTCGCTTGAGTATTCTATGATTGTTAAGCTACTGACTGAACATCTTTTAAGTTTTTAAGCTTAAAAGGATGCTGCAGAGGCTCTTCTGAGTCTACACATGTCAAAATGCCACATTGTTGGAAATCTCATGCAATGACATTTTAAAAATTAATTAGTTTTTTTTAGACTTTACAAAACACTGAAATGTACAGACTACAGAGAGCTTCCTCAAAGAACAATCCCAACCCCCCAATTTGAACTGGTTAGACATAACCCCTTATTTTCCCGAATATTTTGCCACTGTCATTTGACATTTGAGCCCAAAAGCTAACTAGCCGGATATTATCCCTTGTTCACCGGTGTAGACTAATTACCGGTGTACTCCGTTTCCTCCAAATGACTGTCGCGTGCGATATTATCGTTCGGAATTTTCCACTCAACATTGTTTACAATACATTTTTCTCTCTTCATCAAAAGAAAAAAAGCAGAAATGTCGTTTTTGAGAGTAAGTGACTTACTTTTTGTTTGTGAAGTCCTAAATTATGATGTGGATTCGTCGTTATATATCATTAAAAATGATATTTTCATTGAAAAAATGAGAAATTGCAGTTGGAAAAGTGTGTCCGCTTGTTGTGGAAGATTTTGACAGCCTGGTTCCCTGTTTAAAAACTGAAAATGACGTCAAGCTTTGCCTCAGCACATGGGTCACATTATGCCCAAATATGGCTGAAAGGTGTTGACATAAAAAGTGCCACCTCTGTTTTATCTTGTTTGTCTACGCCTTTTTGGTGCACGCTCTGGTGGGGCATATATCCAATATAGACTGTGTAGTCTGTATTTGATTATGAAACATATTTGTGATGATATTAGTTACCATGAATGAAAGACAACAAGTATATCGGTGTGAAAACATTGTAGCATTGACTTATATTTTTTCACCTACATTAAAAAAATGGTATACCTTACAGAAAACAGGCAAAGAAAACATAACAAGCTTTCAAACAGGCCCTTTACTACTATCATTTTGAAGGTCACTAATCCTTTCAATGTAGAAACCCATCACATGTAGAGTTTTATACCCGAGATAATTTTCTAGAGCATTTGTTTACATATACACCGGTAATAAGTAACAACGGGCATTCAAAATTTCGGCTAGGGTAGCCCAATATAAATAAAGTTTTCAGCAAATTTAACTTTATTTTGAAGCCTATATCGTTTGTTTTCATTGAAGGAATGAATAAATAGTTGAACAAGACGTTATTTATTGGTTTCTGTAAGATAGTTTGTTTTATAGACTGTCTTAAACAGTAAGTACAGCGGTAATTAGTAACACCAGTATACTCCTGTTCTTCTAATTCTCACATTCCATAAACAACTCTTTCCTTGCTAATGGTGACTTTTGTTGTTGGCTAATAGCCTTTGCAAACAGTTTGGACCCAGATCAGGACAGACAGAAAGTCAGTCCTGATCTGGATCTAACCTGTTTGACATTTTAATTGTGTTCCTGAAAGAATTTCTTGAAAAAAAATATGAAAAAAGTCAGCAGACGACATCAGAAGCATGAAAAATTACCCTACATGCAAGCATGCCTTTAGTTAAGAGTGCGTACCAAAAAGTATTTTTCTTATTTCTCGACCAAAACATATGTTGTGAGTACTCAAAAGAACCGTCTCAATGAGACGGTTCTTTTGAGCACCCAAAACATATGATTAAACTAATGGGTAAGAAAACATTTACAATTTTACGCCCACAAATTTTGTTTATCTAAACCTATGTGCAGAGAGTTCAGGATATTCATGTACTTATCCTGCATGTGTAAAATCATTCTTTAAACATGCCTGCACAGCTATCTAGTGGGGCTAGAGGCATAAATTTTAATGTGAAATATCATCTAGGTCCGTACTTTGTGTGTGTACGCAGTGAACGCTTCGGTGAGACTGCACATCTGCCCAGGCTTGCCTGAGCCTTCAATGCCCACATATGCGGTAAATATCATAAACTAACTTATATTTAATCCTTATCCTGCTATTTTATTTTTTTGTCAAGAAAATGTTGTCTGCTTATTATGTCAGCTGCATATATTCAGTTGCAATCCAGACTAATTTTATCATCAAAGGAAACACTATAAACCCAGATCAGAATGGTTCAAAGGGAGCAGTCTGATTTGAGTTACGAGCAGTCTGATCTGAGTCCATATTGTTTGCAACAAAAGTACAAAAGCAGAAGAGAGAGCAGAAGACAACTATTGTGAATACAGTAAAACCTGTGTAAAACAGCCACTCTCAAAAAGACCAAAAATTGGTTTTCAAGACCAATTATTGCTTAATGCAAGTGGAGCATACTGCAATACTTTCAACCTTCATTAAGCTACCAATTGTTATTAAGATCTTTGTTTTGTCAATTTTTTAGTGGCCGTTTTACACAGGTTTTACTGTAGTGGAAAAAGAGTTAAAAAATCTTGTGTTCTTTACAAGCCATGTATATTTCTCTATAGTAACTAAATCTTGTACTTAAATCATTGATCATTGTAGCTTTATCCATTCTAACTTCTCTGTTGTGATGCTGGGTACTTTCTCCAACAAAACAATAATTCTCCATTGTAATGTTATCTTATGCTCATCTACCATAGAAGGGTTATCTACTGTAACTTCTCTATCATAATGTGATCAGATAGTTTCTCCCGCTTTAAGTTATCGAGTGTAATTTCTCCGTTGTTATGTTATCACAGTCTGCTGACACTCTAGCTACTATCACGATTGTGTATTGAACCCTTCCACATCACCAACATCGGAATAGTTCTGATCATTCATGCTGTATGTTAACTTGTATTTTAATCGGATTTTCTCCTGCAGGGAAGAAACAATAATTCAATTAATCATATTAGCAAAAAGAAGAAGTATGCCACAAATTGAATATATAAATGATAAAAATTATAGCAGATGTCATTACAGATTGCTGCACTTCTGAGAAACATATCATCAGTTTCCATTCTCAGGGTTTATCTATCATAAGTTACCACACATTACATGCCTTCAATAGTTTTTCAAGTTTTTCAAGAAAAGATTGTAAATGAGGTGATTAAAATGGTTACAATAACCGAAGGTAGATCTGGTTTTGTTTGTTTTGATTCTTTACCTCCCAGTCAACAATTCTTAAGTTATTTCGGGACCAGTCTTCCTGGGTTGAACCAGTACTAAGTAGAGGATAAAGTGTCTTGCTCAAGGACACAACACAATACCTCCGGTGAGGCACGAACCTGCAAGCCCTCGATCTCGAGTCAAAAACTCTACCATTGAGGTACAGCTTATTTGGTTAGCATAATAAAAGCACCGCAAGCACTGCATAATACCCCGCCACTGCTGGGGGCACCAAAAGTTATTTTGTGAGATATATAATGCCTAAATAGCAACAGAACTGAGATAGACAGTGATATGACGTCCTTAGTCACAATATGTAACCTTTGATGGTCAATATATCTGTGAAGTTTCATTCAGATATTTCATATACAGTCAAACCTCGATTATTCGAATTGCCAGGGACTGCAGGAATCCTTTCGAATAATCGGTAGTTCGAATGATCGAAAACGGGAGTTTTCGGATATTTTGGGAAAAGCTCGGATGCTTTCTAAGAACGTCATTGTTTTGCCAGAGTTTGCAACTTCAACTCATGTTTTTTGTGAAGTAATCGAAATATCTGCCAAAGCATTAAAGAAAATGAGCTCCTTGGAGGTTGTGGCCTCATCGTCTCTAATGCCTTGCAGGTCTAAGACCGCAGAAAATTAAAAGAAAATCAGATCTTTATTGACATCCACTATATACATGGTAACAACATCAAATAAATGGTAAATGTAAATTGACGAACTATATTTACTGACGAAATATTGTCTCCTTTTAGCTGTCTATTGTCATAGGGTCTCCATCCCAGCTAGCACACAACGTCGGGCCATCAACGGCCCACCAGCGATAGGCCATTGAGATGGCATATCGCTGGCAGGCCGTTGGTGGCCCGACGTTGTGTGCCTTTTGGCTTGTACCTTTCGTTTATTTCAGCGAAAACATACGATTTGGGTGTTTAAAAGAACCGTCTCGATGAGAGGGTCCTTTTATGCATCCAAACCTAGTTTTTGGTTGTTTTCCCTCAATCGTAAAATTGTGTTTTAGACATTCAAAAGAAGTGTTTCGATGAGACGGTTCTTATGAGCACCCAAAACACATGTCCGTGATATTTGTCTATTATCGAAATTGTTATTTTGTTGTAACCTGTTGGCGCGCTTGGTGTGTTGGCTTATTGTAAACAGTGGTCAAGAAAGACGCGATCAAATTAAAATCAATTTTAGCTGCCACTAATTAATATTTCGACATTTAAAATACATCAAACAAAACCATCGCAATGATGACCTTAAGAAAAGACACCGTTTACTCACTTGACGGTTCATCACGTAATAGTGTGAACGTTAATGCGATATCAATTGACCTCAGTTACCTGTCTCAACTTTCTTTTCTAAATCACTCAGGTGTGTAAATCGAACTCGACCAAACAAAGAAATCATGATCACCATGCGTGACATTTGGACTTCGAATCTTGAAGGGTAATTTAATAGCATTTTCTTTCATCGGGACCGACGAATCTCTTCGAAAAATTGAAATTTTCGGATAATCGAAATTCGAATAAAAGGTAGTAATATTGCAATAGATAATAGGGAAAAAAGTCGGGACTGTCCATTGTCTTCGAATAACCCAGTAGTTTCGGATAATCGACGTTCGGATAACTGAGATTTGACTGTAGTAAAGGAACTACAGGTCAAAAACATTTTCCAGATTAATCAAGGGCAGATACCTCATGAACTGGAAAGGTAAGAGTGACGGTCCTTCGTTGTAATATGTAACCTTTGCTGTTCAACATATCTGTGAAGTTTCATTCAGATATCATAAACAGTAAAGGAATACGAGGGTCATCCAATAAAGAATGAGACTTTCTTCATAGTTAGAAAATCTGTGTGTGTATTTAGTTAAAATTCACCATACTAATAGTTTAACATCTTAGCAATTCAGGACTATAAACAATATGCTTGTGATCGATCAGTTGCCATAGTAACGGAATGTTTTGTGGAAGGACTTGAAGATGCATGGTCACGTTTACACTGTTTTTTGCATACCCACAGTAAATCAGCGTCATTTATTTTTGCTCATGGATAACATTCAACCTTTTGATATATTTTTTTCTACTGAACAATCTTAGTGTAACATAAAATGCAATGAAACAAGAACTTATTATACATAACCTTTATTTTGGTTGCCTAGCAACCGATTTCCTCGATTTTGTATAAACACTATATTTTGCGTTGCTATGGTAACTATGTTAGTGAAGGATATCCCACCAAATGTATCGCTACGTGCAGCTGATTGTAATTAGGTATAGATGAACAGAACCCTGTTCACTTAAACTGCCTTCGACTATTTGATATTAACGTTATAATTCATGATGTCAGTGGAAAATACCAGTTCTTTCTTAAAAACCTGATTTTTTAAGCTTTGTTTCCATGGAAACAGCTCAAGACTTTGAAACATTACTTTCTGCTTTTGGTTAAAGATATATTGCATGAGAATATATAAGTATTCATAGAAAAATAAACTATAAATTTTAACCTGTTGCCATGGTGACCACCTATACTGAGCCGGCCACGGATGTTTGCCAAGTCTTCTAATGTTGCCTAGCAACAAAAGTTGGAACTGTGTAACTCGACGAATATGGTTCATGTGAAAAGCCAAAAAGACATTCTAGCTTTGAACGATATTTTACAAGTCTAGCATGTAAATTCACTGTACTATAGAAAGTCTCATTCTTTATTGGATGACCCACGTAACAGGCCAGAAACCATTTTTTAAAGGGAGAAAGGGCAGTAACTCTATCGAAAATGGTCGGATTTTGCCCATTAACAATCCCATACCACTCATCCCCAATAACAATATGTATGCAAAATTTGAAAAATTCTGTGCATAAATACTCAAGCTATCGATCGTAAACAGTGAGCACGGACGGATGAAATGAACTACAAGTCAAAAACCAATTCTCAGATCAATCAAGGGTGGATAACTCACAATCTGGAAAGGTTAGAGTGACGATCCTTACCCACAATATGTAACCTTTGATGGTCAACATATCTGTGAAGTTTCATTCAGATACTCCATATAGTAAATGAACTACAGGTCAAAAAACATTTTTCAGATCAATCAAGGGCGGATAACTCATGAACTGGAAAGGTAAGGGTGACGGTCCTTACTAAAAATATGTAACCTTTGATGTTCAACATATCTGTGAAGTTTCATTCAGATATTCCATATAGTAAAAGAAACTACAGGCCAAAAACCAATTCTCAGATCAATCAAGGGTGGATAACTCACAATCTGGAAAGGTAAGAGTGACGATCCTTAGACACAATATGTAACCTTTGATGATCAATATATCTGTGAAGTTTCATTCAGATATTCCATATAGTAATGAACTACAGGTCAAAAACCATTTTTCAGATCAATCAAGGGCAGATAACTCATGAACTGGAAAGGTAAGAGTGATGGTTCTTTGTCACAGTATGTAACCTTTGATGTGAAACATATCTGTAAAGTTTCATTTAAATATTCCACATAGTAAAGGAACTACGGGTAAAAAACATTTTTTAATTCAATCAAGGGCGGATAACTCACAAACGGGAAAGGTAAGAGTGACGGTTCTTAGTCACAATATGTTACCTTTGATGTGAAACATATCTGTGAAGTTATATTCAGATATTCCACATAGTAAAGGAACAATAGGTCAAAAACCTTTTTTCAGACCTATCAAGGGCGGATAACTCACAAACTGGGAAGGTCAGAGTGACGGTCCTTAGTCACAATATGTAACCTTTGATGTGCAACATATCTGTGAAGTTTCATTCAGATATCATGAACAGTAAAGGAATAACAGGCCAGAAACCATTTTTCCAATACGAAAAAGGGCAGTAACTCCGTTAAAAATGGACGGATTTTGCCCATTAACAATCCCATACCACTCATCGCCGATAACAATATGTATGCAAAATTTGAAAAAATTCTGTGAATAAATACTCAAGTTATCGATCAGAAATGGTGAGCACGGACGGACGGACGGACAGACAGACGGACAGACACCGAAGGGTATAACATAATACCCCGACACTAAAGTGTGGCGGGGTATAAAAACTGGGAGGGAATTTGAAATACTATTGAAGGCATGTAATGTGTGGTAACTTATGATACATACACCCTGAGAATGGAAACTGATGAAAAATTTCTGCTGGGAGGGAAGAATTAGATATGAGACTGGTAGATTTGATAAACATACCTCATTAAACAAGTTAAGTTAATTAGTAACATGACTTGAGTTATGACTGCTGGGGATAGGATGGGATCAGGACTGGTATACATAAGGTACAATATTTGGATAAGCTAATACATGTGTAGCAGAATTTTGTTATGGCTGCCTATGGACACATCAAAGGCTTATAGATCAAACATACTAAACATACCTTATTTGGATTAGCTAATAACAATATTTGAGTTATGGCTGCCACCGGAAGGATGGGATTAAAGGCTGGTAGATCTAACAAACTAAACATACCTTATTTGGATTAGCTAATAACAATATTTGAGTTACGGCTGCCACCGGAAGGATGGGATTAAAGGCTGGTAGATATAACATACTAAACATACCTTATTTGGATTAGCTAGTAACAATATTTGAGTTATGGCTGCCACCGGAAGGATGGGATTAAAGGCTGGTAGATCTGTGGCTGATGGAGGCTGCAGCTTAACTTTCATTATCTGTAATAAAAAAAAAGGTCTAGATAAACAAAAAAAATACCGTAAAATTGTTATTATTTTCTTACCCATCAGTTTTAACATATGCTTTGGGTGGTCAAAAGAACCGTCTCATTGAGACTGTTCTTTTGAGTACCCACAGCATATGTTTTCGTTGAGAAATAAGAGTTAGTTTTCAATTACACATTCTTATCTGGAGGTCTGATTTAATCTACAAAACTTTATTAGTGCGTCTGAATAGGAAACTGATATTTTCAACTTTTTATCTGCTTATCTGCTTATACTTTAACATGCAAAATTCAAATAAACTCTGCTTTAAAAACAGTTTAGATCCAGATCAGCTGTTACTGTGAGGTCATCTGATCAGGTTCCAAACTGTATTCCATTCTGGACGTAAATACACCTTAATAATTGGAACCCTGCAAGTTAATTGGATACTCAGGGAAATTCACCAAATCTTTATCTCCACTTAAAGGAGTGAGCTCTACGGAAAATAGTGAAATTCAAGTACTTTTTCAGCACTTTTCAATGCAAATTCCATTTTCAAGGACTTTTTAAGAAACCCTCCATTTTCTTGTACTTTTCAAGCATATACAAAACCAGCACTAGATAAGATAGGATAATTAAAATTAAATATTCTTGTTTTACAATCAAATTCTATCGCTCAAAATTATTCGTTATCTGGAACTATTGTTTGTTTGTTTGGTTTGATGCTTAACTTTCCAGTCAACAGCTATGGTCATGTCGAGAAGGTCAGTTCACCTAACCACACTTTTTTCTGGGCAAGCTTGACTTAGTAGTTAACCAGTACTTCATGCACATAATTTCACTTGTAACTTACAACAACCCTTCTTAAAATCAGGGGCAGGGAGGAGAATGTCCGTAGAAATTATTTCATGATCAATCTCAAGAAAAGTATGAGATTGTGCCCGGATCAAACTCGCAAACCCTGGATCTACAGTCAGACTCATTACCGACTGCGCTACATGGCCTGGTATCTGGGACTATGACTAAATACTAAGCATAACAAATATCTGACTCACCTTTGGAACAGCAGCTTGGAAAACAAAGCCTTTCACAACTGATGTATTTGTACTCATGACTGACACGACCATGACAGACACGTCCGGTCTCGGAACATTTTTAGCCATATGAATCAGTATCTTTAAACCATTCTTATCATAGGCCGTCACAGGAGGAGCAGTACCTAAAAGAAAATAAAGAAACCATGATAGACACATCAGCTCTCGGAACATTTTTAGCCATATGAATCAGTATCTTTAAAGCTACATAGTCTGTAACTTTTGATCTTCTAATTTTAAAAATAATGTTTTTTATTTCAAGTAAAAATATTCAAATTCAGGTAAACATTTTACCATTTTCGTAAATCTTAACAAGTTATCACTATCAAAACAACTGTATTTATGTTAAAATTCAACGGTCTATAATTATTGGAGGGACACAAATAATTACCAACAAGAGAAAAATACACCTATTTGATAAGATAATTCACTTTTCCATGCAGTTTTCAGCTGTACTGAACATTTTTATTGTAAAAACACAGCTTAATTCTACTTTTACAAATGATTTAAAAAGAAAATAAAAATTTTTGAAAAATGTTCATAGTTACAGAGTATGCAGCTTTAAACCATTCTTATTATAGGCCATCACAGGAGGAGCGGTTCCTAAAAGAAAACAAAGGAATTTTTCAATTGTATCTTTAATTCTAACACAGTCAATGCTTAGAAAATGTGATATATCAAACAATAATTCAAAGTTTTGAAAGCGCGAGGAAAACGGGTGCTAGCTGATGTCATTTGTTACTGCAAAATGACATCAGTCATGGTGCTAGATGGTGTAACATCATTTTTGTCGCTTGAAAGAAATTATTACAAATCCATTTAAACCTATAGGACACAGTCCAACTATTTGCGGGAGCTCTTCAGTGCAATGGCCGAAAGTAGGAAGAAGCTGAAGACTTCAAACTTGTTTTCAGTGTTTATTGTGTGTTAGAATAAAAATAGATCTATTGCGTGACTTGTTGAGTAATTATACACTGTATGTCAGTCAGTTGTACGAAGATTAATCACTCACGCTACCCGCTCATGATTTGATCTTCTTTACAACTGACCTCCAAACAGTGAATTATTAATCAACAATTCACTGCTAGAGCTGATCTATTTCTTAAATCAATATTGTAGGCCTTCACATGACGAGCAGTACCCAAAATAAAATAAAGGAATTTTTCATCAATATCTTTAAGCCATTCTTATCATAAGCCATCACAGGAGGAGCACTTCCTAAAAGAAAACAAAAGAATTTTTTGATTGGTTCTTTAAATCAATATTGTAGGCTTCACATGACGAGCAGCACCTAAAATAACATATAGTAAAACCTGTGTAAAACGGCCCCTCTCAAAAAGACAGAAAATTGGTTTTCAAGACCAATTATCGCTTAATGCAGGTCAAAAGTATTGCAGAATGCTCCAAGGGGAGCATTCTGCAATACTTTTGACCTATATTAAGCTACCATTTGTCATAAAGATATTTGTTTTGTCTATTATTGAGGGGCTGTTTTACTATAAAGGAATTTTCCATCAGTATCTTTAGACCATTCTTATCATAAGCTGCCACAGGAGGAGCCGTACCTAAAAGAAAACAAAGGAGTATGCCACACTAAGGTAGCAAAATGACATACAGGCAAGACTGACTTTTCAACGATCAACTGACAACAAATTTATGAGAAAACTGTTGCATCTTTATTTTTGTGGGAGAGGAACCCATGAATGAGGCATCCCCTCCTAGCACTGCAACGTCTGACACCCTTAACCACTACACCACCGAGGCATCCCCCAAAAAGGATGCTCAAGTACTGATCAATTGCGATTTCTAGGTGTTTACTTGTATACAAATCTCTGCCATTTCAATGGCAGTCACACCCTAATGTTTTTCTACAAGGTATACAGTAAATAATGTTGCCAGAGGCTGCAGTACACTCTGTATAGGGGTTCTGAAAGTTATATTTGTTTTCTGTGCTGAATTATGATATTTCTCTGACACTTGTCTTTTTGACCTGAGTGGAGACATAATCCATATAAATATTTTGACAGCAGTGGGGGTTGAAAATCAGCGTCTAGAATTTTAGTTTACCATCTTGATTCCATTTCAGTTTTTTTCAGTTACACCATTTTTTATTATTATAGGTTTTAAACAAAATATGATTAAATGCCTTTTCTTTTGGACAATGACATACCATCAAGACTCCCAATTAATGATTATATAATAATAAATCCTTACCATGCCTGATATTTTTATATGTACAACACTAGTACTCCCTCCCCAGGCCTCCAGATAAGAGTGCGTATCGGAAAACTATTTTCTTTATTTCTCATCCAAAACATATGTTGTGGGTACTCAAAAGAACCGTCTCAATGAGACGGTTCCTTTGAGCACCCAAAACATATGTTTAAACTGATGGATAAGAAAATATTTACAATTTAACGCTAATAAAATTTCCTTATCTGGATCTATGCCTCCCCGCTCACAATTTTTATTCAATTAACTTGCAGAATTCCAGTTTTAGCATGTACTTACAAGCAGAGTAGAAAACAGTGTGAATCCTGATCAGCTGGCTTCTCAAAAGCCAGCTGATCTGGATTCACACTGTTTTCAAAACATGATATACTTAGGAATAAAGAAAAACAACAAACACTTGAATCATTGTAAACTTACAATATGATGCAAGTTTTTAGTGCAAATAATATTTATCCTTAGGAGCAGTATGTGTCCGTCAACTTACAGCAGGTTCAACGTAATTATCGATTACGTAATCATTTTGGTATACGCGTAACTAGCCTGACCCCGTAGTAAACTGCTGAAACAGGGTCAATAAAAGCAAAATTTGAATTAACCATCGGTTTATTGTTTTAAAAAGTCTTGGCATAGATTTCGGATCAAGGAAATGCTCAAATGGCGATGTTTCTGTAGGATTCTGAAATGGCTTAACGTCATCAACGTCAACTCTGAATACTGCGTGAAATGCACAAACTTTCTTTTCTGCTTGAGCTTTATTCATTACAAGGACGTTTTGTTCAAGAATTATGACTTGAGGTCTTCAGACGTCAACAAACCTCAATTCTGACGTAAAATTAGATATTCTACGTTTTAATGGTTTCCATGGTGTTTAATGTGTTTTTTCTAATGATAAAATGGTCCAGTGATAAAGTTAAGGTTACCGTTAACAAGTTTGGTGTTCACTCTCGGCATGTAATCAGATGTTTTCTCTTGCATTATGCCGTGTTTTGTTTGGCTAACGTCAATATAAACACCTTACCAGCGTATTTCTACGGTATCTGAAAAGTCAGTTTTTCCCAAGAATGCATGTTCTGATATCTCTAGGTTTATCTTACCATGTATATTCACCAGCGACCCAAACCCAACGGCTCTAAGTGACGTTTATCGCTTATTCACTACCATTGTGTATCTTGCCATTCAAGCAGCGTGTTTTGACGCAATATTTGACTGCATTACGAATATGCTTGGACGTTTGTTTAATTTGCACATTGTCAAGTCAACGTAAAACAACCAAACATGGAAAAGACGGGGTTTCTTTATCTTTATTCTGACGTTAACGTCACATTTTACGTTTTCATATGTTTTCATCTGGTAGCGTAAAATGAAGCGTTAAAATGACGTTTTGGTATTTCATCACATGCTATAAATACTCAATAAGAAATCGTTGTTTAAACATGCAAAAATTATATTTTTGTCTGTTTCGTTTCTTTATTCCTTAAGTATATATTCGGGTTCAGCTTAGTTGCAGTAGCTTGAGACTTACCTGGTTGTATTTTATCCAGTTCTACAAATATATCAGTAAGAGGCTGTATTTCAGCTTTGGTAGGCGTTGTTACTGTAGTAGTTGTGGACCCTGACACCGCTGACACTGGGGGTGGGTGAGTTACCGTGGAAACTGTAGGGGATTGTATTACCGGCCTACCTGATGAGCCTTGTGACATACTGGCCAGATCCTTCAGTGGAATCTTTGGAGCTGGAGTACTGTAACATAATATGGTTGCATTGAAAAACCTTTGCACAAAGACATGGGTGAAAGTTAAAAATTTCCAAAATTCTGAACTATGCCTAGAAATTATAATCAGCTCCAAGCTTTAGTTAAAATGGTTAATTGTCCTTAGAATATAATCAAATTTTAAATAAAAAAAAAACTATTATAATCAGCCACATTCAAAGTCAGCATCAAAATCCCCCAGGTTTCAACCTTATTTTGAAAGCATTCATTTTACCACGAACTGAAAGTTACATCATGGTATAAACATAATTGATGTAATGTAGATGGCTGTTCAATGATATTAACAAACTTATCTACAGTGCTCGTAAAGAAAAGAAAAAAAACACTTTTCACTTTTCTCTGCCATTGGCTGCCATTTCTTTGTGGAGAATGGAAACTAATTTCGGGTTTAAATAATCTCAATTTCACAGCAAAATTTTGTCGAGGAACTATTTTTCGCTGAGAAAAAAGATAAGTTGTTCATATTCAAGCTATAATGAGATCTTTTTTGCAGAGAAACGAAATTTCTCGCCGATCTCTCTTTTTTGTTGATGTTTTTTTGCAAAATAGAAAATCTACCGTTTGCCCTTTCCCGCAGGAGTGAGGTAAATGCTTTTTTTTTCTTTACCAGCACTGCATATATTATGATACCTGTACAAATCTCCCAAAAATTGGTATTCTTGTGGCATATCTGTGGTCTTACCTCTGAGGGAATGAATGTTTTGGTTTATCAGTGATGTTTTGTTGCATCAAGGTTTCTCCCAGAACATCAAGATGAGACACAACATGTCTAAACTGTGGCCTCACCTTTGAGGGAATGAATGTTTTGGTTTATCAGTGATATTTTGTTGCATCAAGGTTTCTCCCAGAACATCAAGAAGTGTCATAACACATCTTATCTATGGCCTTACCTTTGAGGGAATGAATGTTTTGGTTTATCAGTGATATTTTGTTGCATCAAGGTTTCTCCCAGAACATCAAGAAGTGTCATAACACATCTTATCTATGGCCTTACCTTTGAGGGAATGAATGTTTTGGTTTATCAGTGATATTTTGTTGCATCAAGGTTTCTCCCAGAACATCAAGATCTTCCATAGCTTTCACCTGTGACTGGGACATAGGAACTGATGGTTGCACTTTGGGTGCCTGGACACCTGTGTAAAACATTAACAAAACAAACAATTGAGTCTTCAATATACTTCACACTTGTTATGAGTTTAGTAACTAAATAGATTTACCTTTAGATATGTGAAAGAAGTACCTGCTTTTATACAATCAACTGAATAAAGCAGCCCAACATCAAACTGTTTGACTACAGTACCCTTTATTAATATTACTCAGGATGTCACGACCCCAGACAAGAGTGCATTTTTTTTCAATCAAAACATATGTTGTGGGTACTCAAAAGAACCGTCTCACTGAGACAGCTCTTTTGAACACCCAAAACAAATGTTTGAACTGATGCATAAGAAAATATTCACAATTTTACGCTGAAAAATTATTTTAAACTAGACCAATGTAGGTGGTTGATATGATTTTACACCAATATAGTTACTGTACTATATTTTACACCAATATAGTTACTGTACTATATTTTACATCAATATAGTTACTGTGCTATATTTTACACCAATATAGTTACTGTACTATATTTTACACCAATATAGTTACTGTACTATATTTTACACCAATACAGTTACTGTACTATATTTTACACCAATATAGTTACTGTGCTATATTTTACACCAATATAGTTACTGTACTATATTTTACACCAATATAGTTACTATACTATATTTTACACCAATATAGTTTCTGTGTTATATTTTACACCAATATAGTTCATGTACTATATTTGGATTTCCATACAAATCATTTGTCAGAAACAGAAGGTGACTATAATGAAGACAGACCCATGCAAACAATGTAGACACAAATCAGAATGCTCCTTCAGGAAAATTCTGATCAGGGTCTGTACTGTTTGCTAATCCAGCGGCAATTTACTGATACATTCCTAAGAGGGGTTAACAAAAATTAATTTTCTTATTTCCTCAACCAAAACATACATTATGGGCACTCAACAGAAATGTTCCAATCATGATGGAGAGGTTCTTTTGTGGGCCAGGACAAGACTTTGGTACTTATTGCATCAGCAAGCAACGAAGGCTCAGATAAGTTTGCTGTGCACAGACTCGTCAGAGCCTCAGCTCAGCTGCTCACATACACAAAGTATGGGTGTAGATAAAGACCTAGATCTGGACATTAGACTTCTAGCCCCACTTGATACGTCAGCATGAAGCTGACAATACATACTATTTTGTTGCATATGACAGGCTCTAGACCAATCACAATTTAGTAAAAAAAAATGAAGATGAACTTACTTTGTGTGGTAGTTTGATCAAACAAAGAATTAGTTACTGGATTATAATTTACACCTTGAGCAGTGGCATGTCCCATTGGTTGGTTATATCCAACATTTGACACTGAAGGCTGTATTGATTGATTATATCCTACAGCAGAAGTCACAGAATTTCCGATTGGCTGATTGAGTCCTATACTTGGTATAACAGGCTGCATCATTGGTTGATTAATTCCAACATTAGATAAACCAGGCTGTTGCATTGGTTGACTGAATCCTACTGATTGTCCATATGGCTGAGTCACTCCTGTGGCTGGATTGTTCAAAGTTGGAAAATGTGGAGCAAAAGCGGGAAGATTCTGTGTAGAATTCTGTAATTAAAGAATAAATTTATGTTTATCATAACATTTAAAACCTCTCAAAAATTTGCAGCAGAGGACATTAGACAATGAAACATCCCAAAGGTATTGCATCACACCAGTTGGAACACTTCAGTAAGCAGTGTTAATCTGTTAAGTATGGTTTGGCAAAGATTGGATGAAAAATGAAAAAAATTCAACCGGACATTAACTCAAGTGATTTTTTCCCTATTGTTGTTTAGGTGCATGAGCACCTAAACACAATATATAAGGTGAGAATTAGAGCTGTACCATGGAGGAGCATGTGACCAAATGTAACCAATCATGGGACCTCTGTCTAAGATTAAACTGATGTCATTTGTAAATATAGAATAGTCATTTTCTGGTTTCCCAGTCTATCTTGAAATTCTGATTGCATCATGTTCTTCAAAGATTGACCTAGGCCGACCTGGTATGACATTTAGCCACTATTCTGCTGAAGAGAATAATAAGACAGTCGGTCAGTCAGAAATCCAAAGTAAAAAGGGAGCTTATTAAAGCACAGATAACATGAAATTATACAAGTTACACAATGCATGGATTTTGAAGAGGCAAAAGTCAAGTAGATTCTTTATGTGGTGCCTTACCCAGAGATGATTTGCGAATGCATAAATGCATAAAGTCTGACATCTCTAAGGTCATGTACCAGATGAAATGTATGGACCCTTTGCATGCTAGTCCTACTATTAACCTTTCAGACCCTAATCAGACTAGCAAAATGTTGGTTGTCATCCAAATCCAAACTGTTCGACATACTTATGGTATTGGATGGTACTTTAAGTCTAGACTGGCATCAGTTCTGAAAACAAATTGTAACACCAGAAAAAATAAGAGTATCTTTTTTTTTAGTTGGAGGTATTAGACTGGCCCCAGTCAAGACAGAAAAATCCCAATTTTCCATTCAAGCACTCTTACTAAATGATTGCAACCTTTTGAGTGTGCTAACAGATGCTATTATAATGACTAATTTGTTCATTGGAATGGAACAGTTTGTATAATTTTGGTAACAGGCATTTTGAGGATCCTAATATATTTCTCTGAAGTTATTTTAAAACAAAAGATAATCCTCTTTGAGCTAACCGGTTAGGACTTCCTTTATGCGTCTGTTCATCATCAGTGTCATCAATATATACTGACTTACAAAAGAAACGCTACAGGTAAAATTCAAAGCCATGTCACATCTATACATTAGGTAATAAATGTAAATTTGGATTATTTTTTACTTTTAAATGCATGTTAATGTTGTACCTCAAAATGTACCGCAGAGGAACAGATAAGCCGCTTTTTGGGGGTATTTAAGCAATTAAATTTGAGAAAAAAGCAATTGTTTTCAAATGAAGGGGTAACAGAAAGGAATTAAATTTTGGAAAAAGCAATGGTTTTATAAATGAAGGGGTAGCGAAAAGCAATTAAATTTTGGAAAAGCAAAAGAAAAAAACAAACTGATCTAAATATAAATATATCCCATGTTAGCAGCACTTAGTGTGGTAGCCAGTTCAAGCATTTCTTTTGTTGTGATGTTACTAAGTCTCCTTTGAAGTTTGATACATTAAGCAATTCATTTGTCAGTTACTGGCTAAAGTATTTGCACAAAGTACTTAAAGTCACTCAATCTGTATGTTTCTTCCATTACGAAAACTACGATTATTATTTAAATTATTAACTAAGATTATTAGGTACTTTAATTATAACTTATAAATAAGCAATTTCAAAAATCTATGTGGGGTAAAAAAATATTTTATGCAATTGTTTTTGGAAAAAAGCAATTCATAAAAATCGTGTGGGATAAATACTCAATTGAACTGAAAGCTTATCTGGACATCTGTACCGTCCGAGAAAATTCAATGGGTAAAATCAAAACATGGAAAATTGATGTGTGGTTTATTGAAAACAAAAACATCAATATTTTTAGGGAGCACACAAAATTTTGGTACTTAATTGTTTGGTAAAACCCTATAAAACCTACCCAGCGGCTTAAAGGTCTAGATTTTGGTCAGACATTTTCTACATGTAGTAGCTAAGGTTCATTCGCAAGAGCTCATGCTCGATAATACAATCTGTACAAATAATCTTTTCAAACACCTATTCTGGCTCGGACCCAGTATAATTGGGTCCGAGATTCTGCTGACTCTAAGATTTGTTAAACAAGACCTATTATAATAATAATAAAAGTAAAGGAATGCTGTCATAAAAACAACCTATTTGCCAAACCTAAACTATTGGCGGCTTTTTAAAAGCAGCCAACTTGTTTCATTAACATACCATATACAGTTAAACCTGTATTAAGCCGCCACTCTTAATAACACCAAAAATTGGTTTTCAATACCTGTTATTGCTTAATGCAGGTGAAAAGTATTGCAGAATGCTCCAAGGGGAGCATTCTGCAATACTTTCAACCTGCATTAAGCTACCATTTTCCATTAAGACCTTTGTTTTGTCTATTTTTAAGTGGTTGCTTAAGGCAGGTTTTACTGTATAGTTAATGTGTTTTAAAAGCTTTTTATCTGACAGCAATTTGAATTGATTCTTCTACAGGTCACACTACAAGCTGCCGTGGCAAAATAAAAATTATGTATAATATTTTTGCTTCAATTTTGTTTAACGATCAGCTAAACAAAATTGAAGCAAAAGAAAAGAAAAGTGCAAGCCCATGAAAAAAATGATATTTTATGCATATGTGTAAAGCCATTATTTTTATGTGCAAACCTTTGTCTGCTACCACACCTTGTGTGGGCAATTAACAGGGCTCAAAAATAGCACTCCTCCGCTTGAATTAACGAGTGTCTCAGGCTGCATGGCAAGTGAATTTTTTTATATTTCTAGTGATTTTTTTCCCCATATATGCCAATAATTTTTGTGATGCAGGGTAAGTGCCTATTTTCAGATATTTTGAGGCCTGCTTAAAGCTCTGGTAAAACTGTGTGTATGCCTGTGCCTGCCTGAGCCTTCGGTGTTCAACTATAAAATAAGGTAAATGTGCTAAAATTTCTAACACAATTCTCTTTCTATTCTAAAATAAAATGTTGATTATCAAGGCTGGAATTCACAAAATGCTTGTCAGAATAGAAAACAGAAAAGACTGATCAGACTGCTTCTTCAGAAGCAGTCTGATCTGGGTCTTTGCTGTTTGTCTAGGCCTATTTGGCAGACAGCTGGTGTTCAAAATGTTAGAAAATTTACCGTAAGTACCAAAATCTCAACAGCTTTCTTAAATCTTGAGACAGCTACACATGTTCATTACCTGAGTGGGGTGTGCAGTTTTTGATGAGAATATATCATCTAGCTCTGAGAGAAGATCATCTTTACTAATATTATTCTCAGTTGTTGTTGGACTTTTCAAACCTGAAAATATGTGCATAAATCATAGAATGTATAAAGTGTGCTTTAAGGCTACATGTGTGAAATTGCTTATTATGCAATAATCAACATTTGTAAGTCAACTGTAAGGAGATGTTTCCACCACTCTTAGAAGATTCCCCAGATGGCAAAACCTCTTCTAATATAAATAAAATATGTATATGTATATGACAAAGATTGTGATCAGACTGCAAGGAAATGGAGGCAAGCAAGCAGCTTTACAGTGCAAGTTAGATAAAAGGTCCTAACACATAATTATCAGACAAGAACAATAAAATTAAGTTGCCTTGCCTATGAGATGATGATACAAGATTTGAGACGCGACGTGTGATTTCCAACAATATGGTATTTGACAGGTGTAGACTCAGATGAGCTTTTACAGCCTCCTTTTAAGCTTAGAAACTCCAAGTAGCTTAACAGTCATAGAATATTCAAGCGACTAGCGAAAGCTCTGATCAGACTGTGAGTATGCACAGGCAGATCATATGCGCAGGCTGATCTGGGGCTTTGCTGGTGTCACATTGTTGGAATGTTAAAATAAACATCGCTAGTGCGTCTAATAAACATACAAAATAGGCATTGTTTGCTTATTGTTATCACTGTAAGGTAAAATTTGCTTAGGCTAAATCAACTACCCCATAGTTCAATCGATGAAATGAACAAAGAATGCATTGTGGCTCACCAAAACAGCACTGAGAAAAAGGTAGTATCATTTAGATTCAGGACTTGATTTTTTTTTCAAAATCTATTCTTGTGTGTGTATTAATTTATATATGCGAACTACTTTTAGAATGTTTACAGCTAAAAAGGATAAGCGTTATCTCCCTAACTATTACTATTAGCATTATCTCCCTTACTATAAACAAACGTATTTTTCGTTGAGATAAAAAAATGTGTTTTCATAGTGTGCTTTAGGTTTTAATGCTGTTAATCATCGCAATGCAATGAAGGTATTTTACATCATAGTTCATGATGCTACAAATGACAGACATGATTGGGCAGCGCGGAATCACATTGATGTCCAGTGATTGGGGTAATTGCTTCCAAAGATCAATTCACATTATAAGGGTCATGACCGCCTATAACACAGTCGCCAATTGTGGCTCCCAGGGGGGGCCAGGGTTCATAAGGCAAGCATGAGTAAAATTCAAGGAAATTTCAAGACTATCCTACAGTTTTCAAGGACTAAAAGTTTATGAAAAATCCTGAATTAAGTGTTAAAATTCTACTTCAGAAATGCTAGACTGTGATAATGGAGAAATTAGCACTAGAAAATTAGTATCAAATTGTTGTGCCTTTATTTGGTGCAGCATTTGCTGCACCAAATAAAGTCACAACAATTTTATACTGATTTAGGTCTCAATCAACAGTTTTAAGTCCTACAGAAAATAGAAGAATTCAGGGGCTTTTCAAGGCATTTGAGTGATTTTCCAGTACTTTTCAAGGCATATTTAATTTTCAAGGACATTTCAAGAAAGCCCTCTAAATTCAAGTACTTTTCAAGCCTGTGCGAACCCTGGGGGCAGTTCTAACAACGCTCCAGTGTTTATGAGTAGAACAAATAAAGTCAGTTCTCCCGATTCTTTGTTCTGACATCAGTAAATTTTTTAACAGGGGTTTGGAAATAGTAAAATTTTCTACTTGTCCAGGGCCAAGTAAATGTACTTGTCCAAAGAAAATTTTACTTGTCCAATAGTACAGATTTAAGCTCCTATAGTACAGATTAGCATATACCTTTCTGTGCTAAAACAATTTACACTTTTGAAAACAGTTTGAAACCATGCTTATCAACTCTCTTGAGAACAGTGCAGATCCAGATCAGCTGGCTTCTGAAGAAGCCAGCTGATCAGGATTCACACTGTTTTCAATGCAACATGTGAACTCATAATAATTAATCAAAATATGAAATACAAAATTTTATCAACTTTATACAAATTTTGGACTTGTCCAAGGACAAGTACAGTGATTCATTTACAATTTTGGGCTTATGGGTCCTGGGACTCGCTGTTTCCAATATCAATGAGTCCCAACTGCAAACTTATGAGTCCATAACACTATTTTTAATGACAAGTCTGCAATACTATTGCATCCCAGGACTTGCCAGGACTCGCTGAAATAAAAACTTATGCGCAAAAGATGCAGGATGCGCAGGTAACAAAATCACTGCAAGTAAATTAAAAATTTCAACTTGTCCTAAATGAAATGGGACCAGGTCGGACAAGTCGGGCATGGTATTTCCACAGCCCTGAGTAAAATACCTAAAGACAGAAGTTCATCGTCCAACATTGAAGCATTCTCTGTTGATGTAGCGTTCTCTGTGCTGGTAGGCGGAGCTACAGTGTGGGAGGAGCTTGAATCAAAGGTGAAGTCTAAGAGGGAGGAGCCACCTAGGAATAAATGTGTCTGACTATATATAAGTAATAAAGCAAGGCAGGGCATTGGGCAATGTACTATACCTCTTAAACCATTAAGACACCAATAAGGACTGCAGCAGACTAACCTGCTAATTTTTTCAAAATCAACTTTTTCGGAAAAAAATCTTTCAGGAACACCGTTAGAGTATCAAACAGTTTGGATCCAGATCAGGCCCAACGGTCCGATGTTTTGCCGGGCCTGATCTGGGTCAACTGTTTGCAGAGATTATCAGCAGATGACACTAGCAGGCAGAGTTAACATGAAATAAAAAGCCTTATTTTTGCTTCACTACCAGTAGATTATTTTTGTATTATTGAATAGGTCTTCTGCTGCAAATTAGAGAATACTTTAAACCTTATCCTGCAAATAGAATTTAGTCCGGAAAAAGTCGTCTGTTAATTACCTCTGCTGCATAATATTCAAATACACTCAAGACTTCTTTTATATTGAGAGCAAACACTATGGAATCCAGATCAGACTGCTCCTAAGGGATCAGTCTGATCTGGATCCATATTGTTTGCAATATATGCTACCAAAGTACATGATCAGTTAATCAAACAGTTGAAAATTGTTGTGATTGACGCTATCCATTTCTGCCAAAACAAAACTTTTATTTCATTACTTGTTATAACACTGTAGCAGTCTATTTTTCAGTATAAGGGGTTGAAAATATTCATCCTTTTGTTATGACAAACAGACCCTGATGAAACTCTTAGTCTGCTGCTGTCCTGTGATTGGTGCTTTGAGAAATCAAAATGTCTGAAATGAAACAAAATCTACCAGAATTCCTTTCCCCAGGATTTTATATCACTGCATGCAGTCAAATTTCTAGAAAAGAAACATATTGAAGAAAAAAAATCAACAACAAGAGGGCCATAGTGGCTCACCTGTACTATGCACACCAGTCATATCAGCTTATGTGACTTCGAGGGAGGCCCATTTTTGGCCCCAGGGGCATTATTAGAACAAACTTGGTAGTGGTCCACTAGGTGATGCTACATACCAACTATCAAGGTTTTAGTCATTGTGGTTTTTTACAAGAAAATTTTATCATGTTTTCCCTATGTAAGCCTATGTAAAACATGTGACAACAGGGGCGGCCCAATTTTTAGCCTCCATGGTAGCCCCTCCAGGCAGGCCCAATTTTGGCCCCAAGAGCATAATTTGATCGAACTTGATAATGGTCTACTAGGTGATGATACATACTTAATATCAAGGCTTTAGTACTTGTGATTTCAGACAAGAAGAATTTATCATGTTTTCCCTTATGTAAGCCTATGTAAAGCATGTGACCACAGGGGCGAGTCCATTTTTAGCCTCAATGGTATAATTTGAACAAACTTGGTAGCGGTCCTCTAGGTGATGCTACATACCAAATATTAAGGCTCTAGGCTCTTTGGTTTCAGACAAGAATATTTTTTCATGCTTTCCCTATATAAGCCTATGTAAAATATGTGACACCGGGTCGGGGCCATTTTTGGCCCCAGGGGCATAGTTTAAAGTAACTTGGTAGAGGTCCACTAGGTGATGCTACATACCAAATATCAAGGCTCTAGGCCTCTAGGCCTTGTGGTTTCAGACAAGGATTTTTTCACATTTTCCCTATATAAACCTATGTAAAACATGCTTTCCTTATATAAGCCTATTTAAAATATGTGACACCGGGTCGGGGCCATTTTTGGTTCCAGGGATATAATTTGAACAAACTTGGTAGAGGTCCACTAGTTGATGCTACATACCAAATACCAAAGCTCCAAGCTTTCTGGTTTCAGACAAGAATTAAAGTTTTCATCTCAAAAATCTATTTTTAGCCTCTGTGACCTAGATATGCAACGGACCTGAACCATTTGAACAATTTTGGTAGAGGGCCACCTAGGGATCATTTGTTTGAAATTATTTCAAAATTGGACTAGGGGTTTAGGATTGTCATTTAAGTCAATTGTTAAAGGACGATGACGGACAAAGACTGATCACAAAAACTCACCTTGTCACTATGTGACAGGTGAGCTAAAAAGACAGCTGAATATATGCAAGCATTACAAGTTACCAAAGACCCATTAGACATCAGTAAAACCAACCCACATAGCTATGCAAAGATTACAATCACATTGTAAAAGCATGGCTGACATTAAATGATATGGAAATTTGATGGTAAATCAACAACAAAATGGTGGGTCTCCATTGCAACAAACAAGAAATTTTCACAAGTGCTCCATATCCAAAATTAAGTTAAAATTTCATCAGGTCACAACCAAGATATTTGGCAAAAACAAACATTCAAGGGTAATAAGACTATGGAAAATGAGCAAAATAAATATGGATCGCAATTCCATCCTTGATCTTGTCACAAGCCATGCATATTGTTGCAGTAGAAGAGTGCTTTTGAAGAAGCAAAGGAAAAGAATGCTATAATGTGTGGTGTAAGGTTTCAGAAAACAAGAAGCTTTGAACTTGAACTTTTATTCTATACTCTATGTACTATAAATGGATTCTTCCTTCTTGTTTAATACAATGAATTTGGGATAGTCCATTGTAAATATCGAGGGGTCACAGGTTATAATTTCTATATAAAATATAAAAATTCTATTTCCTTCTTTGAAGATAGGTTTACTCCTAGCAAACAATGTAGACACTGATGAAATGCCTTATTCTGCTACATCTCATCTGGGTCTTTACTGTTTGCCACAGTACTCATTTAGGAGTCGCCAGTATAATTGAGCTGTGACATGTGATTTCCATCAATATGGCATTTTGACATGTGTAGACTCAACCAAGCCAGTGCAGCCTCCTTTTAAGCTTAGAAACTCTAAAATATGTTCAGTCAGTAGCTTAACAGTCATAGAATACTCCAGCGACTAGAAAAGGCCCTGATCAGACTGCGCATATGTGCAGGCTGATCTGAGGCTTATGGCTGGTCGCACATACCACATTGTTGGAAATCCCATGCCAAGGCTCATATATAAAGGGTGAAAGCCCCACCTTTTATTGGCACCAGACAACACTTTTAAACAAATTAGAGAATAAGCAGAAAAATTCATATGAGATATGTCAAGACTTGTTGCTATTTTGTTTGTTTGATTTGATTCTTTACATCACAGTCAACAATTTTTCATTTATGTCGGGAAGGGGTCTTCCTGGGTCAAACAAGTACTAAGCAAGGATAAATGTGTCTTGCCCAAGGACATAACACAGTGACGCCAGTGAGGCTCCAATCCGCAACCCCTTGGTCTCGAGTCACGCACTTTACCACTGAGCGACTGTGCTCCCACTTGTTGCTATAAAAGTGAATATAGCTGGCACAAATTTGATGTCTGCTGGATTTTTGATGGTGGCTTCAATGGTCTACTCATTCAATACAGAAATACAAGTGTAGATCTTATTAATGTTTATAACTGAAGCTGTACCGATTTATTGAGGAGAGGGGTTGGGCATCTCTGTTGTGTGCTACTGTGGGATTGGGAGAGAGGGTTAAGGTGGAAGATAATCGAGGGTGATGGATATTTATCCAATGTGCCAGACATCAAGAGAAATGCATGTGCAAAGGTAACTGCCTGCATTGATATTTTAAAGGACAGAAACTATGGTAACATTTCAGACACACAGGCCCCCTAGCAGACCTTCATGAAATTAAAGGTTTTTTATAAAGGCTATTTTAGGCAAAATACAGATTGCTTCATGGAAATTCCAACAAAAATAAAGAGCAAATTAACATCACATTTTCTAGTATTTTTTATCAATCCTGAACTTTAAATCCATGTTTATGATAGATAATGAAATGAAAGAGGTGCAGAAAAAATCCTTAGTCAATAAATTTATAGCCCATTAATCACAGATCAAAAAGGGAAATACTCATGTTGTTTTACTCCCTAGTTGAAAGCCTCACTTTATTTTAAGTCTTGTGTTGGGTAGTGCTGAAGTGAAAAATACATCACATATTTTCTAATGCGGAAGGGGGGTCTGAAAAATTTTGAAAAACCAAGAAAGCAGGAGAAGCCATCTCTGGTCATTTTGTAAGGACAATTTTACTTTCAGTAAATGAACAATTTAAGAGGATATTGCTCACAATTATTGTATGCTCTTTTTTAAATATAAAATTTAGACAGATATCAATATTGTCTGTATTAAGCCCCAAAAACACAGTCACGATTCGAGCCACGATTCATCCTGATTTAAGCCAGATGGTAAAATCGGGATGCATTTGGATGCGTCAGGATGGAAAAAAGAAAATCCAGCATCAATACGGTGTCTCACAATGCTCCTACGTGTCTGCACGATTCATCTACGGATCCACTACAACTCATGACGGCAGCACTATCATTCACAATGGTGGAGCTATGAATGCCCACAAAAGCTCATGATGCCTCCATGATTCGATACGGTGCTAGTACAATTCAAGCCGGTAACGTCACGACCTTCCATGAAAGTGCATGATTTAGTGGTTGTCATGCGACAGTTTGCCAAATTACGACACCAAATATAATTATCTTTTCAAGCTTTGACAAAGTCAGTGATGCCATCAAAAAAAGAAAAGCTGCGGCAAAATCAAAACAGTCACCAGACACACCAGCTAGGCTCAGTCCTGTCCCAAGTCCAGTTGTATCAGATGACGTCCAGTTCAAGCTGCAAATTAGCAATTTGAAGTCTCTTGACATAATCCATGATGCGCTTCACTAAAATCACTTTTGAAAATGATTTTCAGCAATGATACCACTGTATTTATATCAAAATCTTGTGTCAGTGATAACCCAATTCGCCACGAATGACCACAAATATCACCACGGTACCACTAGGAATGATCCTGATCCTGCTACGGTTTAGGCCAGGCCCACAATCCAATATGATTCACCCGGACGAGTTTAAATGGTTTAAACTTGACGTAGCCTTGACGTGGAGGTTCCCGAATCACCATGGTACTACTAGGACTCGGGCCTATGTCTCTACAGTGCTGCTACTACTCATGCCGATGCATCACAACTTGATAAATCGGGGTGAGTGGTAGTTCTACCGTGGTCAAAATAGTGAATGTGTAACTGGGGCTTTAGTCTTGGGGTGTAGATAGCACTGTTAAAATTTGATGACATTAGATAATCAGGACATTATTCAAAAGTCAATAAACCCAATAGATGCTATCCATTAATATTTGTTGGTGCAGTTATCGCAGCTGGTAGCTTGTCCAACCTAATGTCTGGCGTTTTGCCGATTCTGATCTCAGATCGGGCACATTCTTTCATTAGTTGTCTGTTACTAATGAAAGATGAGCACTAAGTACGGGTGGTTAGGATCAACTAGTCATTCTGACATTACCTCAGCTGTTTAGCATGGATGTAAAGCAAGAAATCAACCCAAGAGCATTTATGTTTACTTTACCTCACTCTTTTTCATTGCTGCCTTATCTGAACCCTCAGAAAAATTGACTATAAGAATCACCCAGGTGCAAAGGTAGGTATAGAAATAATGGTCTGAGGATAAATACAGCTCAAGAAGAGGCCACAGACATTACTTTTCAACATACATATGGTCTATTTCTTATGTTTTAACAGATCTTGCAAAATTTAAAGGTTTATTAATCAAAATAAAGGTTATTAAAGGTTTTTTGAGCCAAATTAAAGGTTTTAAAGGATTGCAACCAAATTAAAGGTTTCTAAAGGTTTTAAAGGTTCCACTAGGGGGCCTGGACACAGTAAAAAAAATGTGTTTTTTTAATGATCTCAGAGGAAAAGCAATAAGTAGATTATAACAGTGTCAAGCAACGCAATTGACAATTTTTAAGATTGTGGCTATTCTGTCATATTCGTCAATGGACTAGAACCACACTTCCAGGTGCTAAACTTCTCGCGGAACATACCAGACAAGTTTTGGAAAAATCTGGTCAGTGGGTCAGGAGAAGATGTGATTTGGTGAATATCAAAGATGGCCAGCAGCGGTAATACTACTTAAGTGACAAGAATTATAAATAGCATGTGCCCAAAGACCCCTAACAGGTCTTTAAAATCAAGACAGTGCTATTGGAGGAAATATATTACATGATAAGGTTTATGAGCAGAAAGACTTGCCATGTAGCATCCAAGAGATGAGATTAGCTCTACCGTTTGTGGTGCTAACAAGGGGGAGTGGGAGCATGGTGGCTCAGTGGTAGAGTGCTTTACTTGACACCGAGAGGTTGCGGGTTTGAGCCTCACCGGCGCAACTGCGTTGTGTCCTTGAGGAAGACACATTAATCTTTGCTTAGTGCTGGTTCAACCCAGGAAGACCCGTCCCGACATAACTGAAAAAACTTTGACTGGGATGTCAAATCAAATCAAACAAAACAAGGGGGACTGAATTGTTAAGATGCACCAAATCATCTTGCCACAAATTATAGCATAAATGTAACTAATAAGTCATGCATTACAGCAAGCCCAATACAGGGTTCCCACAGAAATTCAAAAACACAATTCCATGATTTTTCATGATCAACAATGTAATTTCCATGACTATTTAATGCACAGCCTCCAACCTCCCCTTTTAGCGGCGACTTCACCACACAGAGCATAAATCCAGAATGCAGTGACAGTAATATATTTAAATAAGCATGCTTGTAGACCATGTATGCATTTTGAAATAATTGAAACTTGAAACCGCCAGAAGCCAGAAAACTAGCTGTCAGACACACAAGTTGTGTGTCTGACAGCTAGTTTTCTGGCTACTGGTGGTTTCATCACATTATTTCACAAATTCCACGATTTTTCCACGATTATTCAGGTTTTTTTCAAATTCCATGACTTTTCCATGCATGAAACTTTTTTTTCGTGATTTTCCATGATTTCCAGAGAGAACCCTGCTAATACTGTATTCAAATACCTTTTTGAGTTCCATCTCCATTTTCACTGATACCTTCAACTTTTCTTTTGTAATCTGACATTATCACTGACACCTCATCATTAGCCTTGAGAATTGCATCTGTTGGAAAAGAAAGGGAAACGTTTTAAAAGTCCTCCAGAGTGTGCAAAAACATTTTCTTATTTCTCAACGAAAACATATGTTGTAGGTACTCAAAAGTACCATCTCAATGATAGGGTTCTTTTGAATGCACAGAACGTATGTGTTTAAACTGAGTTGCATCAAACGAAACCAATATTGACATAAGTAATTGGAAGAAATCGGGCATCAAATGAATTAATTATTGTGACCATAACCAAATCTACAGGTGGCTTGACAACCAGGCATTTTTTAGCAAAAAAATACTAAATGTCTTTTCTACATATCACGGATTTCTCTTTCATGTATCACCAATATTCTATATCATTGAAATTGAAGTTTATTTAATTATTTGTGTCCTGTGAAAAATGCTCATGAAACAAATATAGTGACTTTTTGGGGAAATCTGAAAAATGTAACCTAAAAAAGGAATAGTTCAGAGAATGTTATTTTCTAATATGGCTGTGTTCTATGATGGTGTGGGGTGGAGGTGCAGGGAATTCGACCCGTCCGCGCTAATTACAAGTAAAATCTAGAAAGGACGAGTAATTCTTCCCAAAGCACTCATCCCGTCCTACAGGACGAGTGCTATACAAATCTTTTTGTCAGTGTATAAGAGTATGGGATGCAGTTATGAAACTGACTGGGTAAATATCATTTTAGCAGTGATATAAATAGAGAATCTCACATGAGTGCTCATGTTTTATTGAATTTATTAAACGAGTTGGGGAAAAGAGATAAAATGTGAGGCTTTCAGAGCATTTATCCTTTTTTTGCAACGACTTTAATAAATTCAATAATACAAGAGCACGAATGTCAGATTCTATTTATCATATGACATTAAGATTACTTTGAAATCTCATTTCCGCCGTAAAAACGTTGTAACTTTGTCATTTATATACGTAACGTTGTTATGGACTTCATATCGTTTCCCGTATATCTATAAAGCACTAGTGGTTTATCGATTTTATTGCATGGCGTTATTTCACTCCCAGGCCAATGTCATATGATAAGGAACTTTATATGTCAGATTGCATATTACTCCCTTACGATCTTTATTGCATACAATTTTAAAGGACAAGCGTGTTTGCAGGACAAGTGTAAATTATAAGTGACTCATCCTGCAGGACAAATGCAATATTGAAATTTTTTGTCCCCTGATGTGTATTTAACTCTCCCTTTTCTATCCTATTTCTTTTCTCTCTCTACCCCTGGGAGACACACAACATGGCTCAAATAATGTTGACTTGCCATTAAAATTTGACTAAAAGTAAATTAGCCAGTTCATGAGATTTTAGTACTTCTAGCTTTAGGTGAGCAGCGAAGGCTTAGACAAGACTGCACAAAGGGGCAGTCTTGTCTAAGCCTCCACTACTTGCACACACAAAGTAGAGATATAGATGATGGCTCTGATCAAATTTTATGCATCTAGCCCAACTAGATAGCTGAGCATGCATTATGAAAAATGACTACGCATATGCTATATATACCAAAATCTCATGAACTGGCTAAAATACAGTGTAACAGTAATGGATACATACTTAGTCCATCTGTATCATTTTCATCTGTATCACTGGCCAGCCGGAATAACTTTGGTCGTAACTTCTCTAAGGACTCGTAGAGCTCCTAGAAACAAGATATCACACAGTTACTAAATTACTAGGTTTCTGTGTATAAATTACTAGGCCACAATGAGTTCGACTCAGCAAGAAGTGTGTATTGACTAAAATTAATTAACTCTCATCAAAAATGTAACATGCTTTTTCATTGGCTAGAAATGCATGTCACTATTATAAACCCTTATTTTTTTTTCTTCGAGAAAATATTTTCTGCTTCATACACCTGCTGCATTTATTCAGATGCACTCCAGATTTATTATATCACAGAAGCAAAACACTATGAACCCTGATCAGACTGCTCCTAAGGGGGCAGTCTGATCTTGGTCAATATTGTATGCTATACAAGCCACCAAATTACATAAACAGAAGAGAGCGCAGATTACAATTGTCATGAATAGCGGGAAAAGGGTTTAGCAATAGTAACCTTAGCTGAGGGCACTATCAAGGTTTATGGACTGCCCGGGGGGTTAGGGCCTAGACAGTCAGGTTGATCCTGCCCAAACTTAGGGTACTATTGGTTTTAAAGCATTGAGACAACTAATACTTGACAATTGAATTGGTATCAAATTACTGTTAGTTTAGAATTCAAATTTTATTTCTCAACCTTCATAATGTGATTAAAACAGTGGGTGGAGCTAAAATTCCATGAAGCACAAAGCCCTTCATGTAGAATTTTTGTGACGACCATCCCATCATGAAGGTTGGAACATAAAATTTCAATTCTTATATAATATACAATTTATTCTTGAATTATTTTTCAGTGTTATTCTTGAAGATTCTATGTGAATTATGTGAAATACGCAGCACAGAAATGTTATTTATCGACATGTTGGCCATGACATTCAATGGCCGTCACATTGAGAATTACGTCGAACAATCACGACGTATATTTATTTGCAACATCACTTGACAACACATTACAAGCAGGCAAATATCCTCGTCGGCAAATAAAGACAAACACTCGATAAAAGCTTATTGAGGGGAAGACAGTGGCATTTGTAAATGTTATCAAATAAGGCTTGATATTCCATGTGAATCACATGTGAATCAACTAATGACGATTCAAATGAAATATAAAGCCATTTTATTGCTTTATTCGTCTCTTTAAACGCACTTATGTGGTTAGAACTGATGTATATCCACTGAGTTAAAATATGAAAATTTCCTGTTTTATAGACTTTTTTATATTCAGACTAAATGCCCTGAAAATTGGGAATTAAAAAATAAAACCATCAGGGATTTCCCTACCTTTCTAGAGTCAGGGTCAGGAGCCTGTTGAATATGTTAAAAATGAATTTGGATCGTCAAAATTGGGAAAATTTGATGGCGTCTATTAGAACTGGACCACCATTTAAAATGGATTAAAAAGCTTACAAGAAATTAGCAGTGTAAAGCATTTGTTGCTTTAATTTCCCTTCATAAAAACTCACGAAAATGTGCATCTTGGGGAAGTTTTCTCTATCTTACATAGTATGTAAGAAAACTCACTGGAGTCATAGAAACTAATGCTGGAAAATCTCCTAGTTACCTTCATCATTTCTTTCTCTGAGTTTGTTGAGGTCTGAGAGTTATACTGCTCTACCATCTCACTCAATAGCTTTACATTAGTATGTATAGTCTCTAACTCATTGATACGTCGAGATACTTTCTCCATTCTCTCTGTGTCCTGTAAAAATATCAATCATTTTTAAAATTATGCTTTGAAAATAGCAAGTGGCTATAGGTTTCCTTAGAAAATCCGGTATGGACCACCCTCGAGAAGCAATTGGACCCCTTGGGTTCTCAAGGGAGGTCCGTATGGCCCTCTGTGAAATATGTTGATGGCTAAAAAATTTAAACCTGACCCCCTGACGGAATTGTCTGGATCAGTGCATGAATAATGCTTTTTTCATATAATCTATGAATAGACAGAATTTCCTGTTTACAGTAGCATCGACTCATGAACTTTGAACTATACTGAACCACACTTCCAAGGCAAAATTATACTGAACCTTAAATGTTCCATATATTATTTCATCCATTGTAACGCAATTTTATCAAAAATTGAACACTTATTTATGAAAATCAAAGTAGAAGTTTATCAGTAAATCATTCCCTTTTAATCAAAGCCTGATTAGGTGAATGTCTGCCATAACCTCTGAACGGTACAATGATTTAGGCAAACAGGGTTTTACATCAAGTTGAATGTTTGGGGGTCCTTGGGACTCAACTTTGAATATGATGGGGGTCCCATCATTGAAATTGGGGGTCCCATCTTTTTATATAAGCTTCGAATTTAGGAAGGTAGTACATCCTTCCGTGAAGGCTCAGTGTAACTGTGTTGTCCCCAGGTCAGTAATTTTGAGGGCCATGTTTGGCCCCCTTCCGATTTTTTGGGGGGCCATTTGAAATTTTTGAGGGCCACATATTACCATCAGTGAAACACAAGCTAGCCCTTAAATTTAGGGAGAAGAAGTGACTACTCTCTCCAGTACAAATAGGGAGAAGTTTCAGAAAATAGGGAGAAGTGATAGATTGCTGCATCCAGAAGGCAGAAAAAAACAGACTCTGGTCAGACTGTTCTCTAATTGAGATAAAAAAAAAACACAAAAAAAAACAGTCACTGATCAGACTGCTACTTGCTTTCCATTCTGAGAATTTGGTTGGTAAATTTGAAATACACATGATCTTAATTGCTGTCATTGTATTCTATCTATCTGTCTACAAGTCTCCACTTGTCTGAAGTCTCTGGTATCTTTGATCTCTTTGCCGACTTGAGCCTTTCCAAGTGAAAATGTTACGTAATTTGGCATATACAAAAGAATGAAAACTGTCCAGATAATTGCCCATCACGCTTGAGCGGTCGGCTGAGTTGTCTGATTATTCACACTATGAAAAAAATCAATACACAAAGATAGTGATGGACAACGTTTTCCATGCTTTTTAGCAGAGCGGACCTGAGAGAAAGCATGGTATTTTACGACTTTTTTTCACGGCCGATGTTTGCATGGATGTTTTAACTGGTCGTCAGTGCAGCAGTCTAAAACAAGAGCACCTGTCCTATTTATTTATAGATAGCCTGTAAGTATGGGAAAACTCGAATCGTTACGAAATAACTTTGGAATTTGGGATTTTAATGAAAGGCACAACAAACACATCTGCGTCCCAGCGGACACAGGTAAGGTGAATTGACGGGTCCTACCTAATGATTTATGCGTATAAGACGCAGGATATTGCGTCCTGTAAAACCCTGGGCAAGACCTCGTTTATTAATCAAAATTATTCCCCTGAAACATTGTGGGTTGGAAGTGTGGGTCAGTATAGTGTGGATTACATGTAATTGACATAGCATATTCAATAGCATAGATTGGCTTTATAAGCATGAATTCATTGACTGTGATGCCTTTGGTTTAGCAGATTCATTATTATTGAAATAGCATGGATTAATTGGCTCTATATATTATAGTATGGATTCATTGACTGTGACTGTAAGCATTTGAGCGCGGAGATGAGAAAAGGGTCCTTAAGGCATTCCAGCAATTACTGCACAAGAGACCTTTGAAAAAATACCTAAAATAACAAAATTTCACATGCTTTTATATTACCATGAAAATGTTTCTCTAGCTTGATGTCATCAAAGTAGCAAACATTTCTGAGTATATTTAAGGTTTTGTATGAATGATGTTGCCATGGCAACAATAAGGCCATAACACCTACAAGGGCGCATAGCGAAGGGTGGGTCACATAAATTGCCTATAATACGACTTAGAAAATATAAATTCATAAAATTTCATTTGCATTTACATTTTAACATAGGCAACGCACGTTAATACATTCCATTTGTTCAATGTGCATACTGAGCTAAAAAAAACTAATAAGCAACTGGAGATCAGAACCCTGACGTCATATTAGGGTTAACGTTCTTCTTGACGTCATGTTCAGAACATGTGTCGCTGCTAACTTCAATATATTTGTCAATATCAAAGATAATTGCTTCAAATTTTCAGGAAATGCTCTTTAGAGTTATTAATTTGCAGAGGTAATATAAGCTAGCTTTATTTTATCACAACCATAAGGTACCTTTTGTCATATCCTGGCCCATTTATTGGTTTTAAATTAGCAAAAATTCATTGACTTTGGTTTAGCACGGATTCATTAATAGAGAAATAGCAAGGATTAATTGGCTCTAAATTAGAATGGTTACATCAAATATGATTAAGCAAAGATTGCATGAAATTGCAGTTGTGCACTTTAATCACTGTGTGAGTCCATCTGTCTGTCCATCCATCTGTTAACATTAGTGAAAATGCTCATAACTCTTGAACCACATGGTATATTTTGATCAAATTTTGCATGCATGCATGCCAACACTGTCAAACCTCTGGCATACATAATAGTCAGTCCGGCTGATCGTGGTCAGTTAGTGTAAATGGTCATAACTCTTGAACAACTGGGAAAATGATACTCTTACCTGTTTCACCATATTCTTTATAAGTCTGTTGGCTGCTTGTAAGTCGTCAGGATTTTTACTCTTCAATAATTTAGCTAATAACTACAAAGAAACAGAAGCATGAATTATGAACTCTTTGGAGAAAAAAGAATGCAAGCAGCAGTTTCAGTTCTGAATTTTTACATGCTGGGTAATTTTTGTGTTTTTGTTGTCGTCTGCTGACTTTTTCAAAAATTATCTTTTTCAAAACAATTCTTTCAGGAACACTATCAGAGTGTCAAACGGCTTGGATCCAGATTCAGGATCGATGTTTTGTCATTACTTATCTGTGTTCAAACTGTTTACAAAGGCTATCAGCAGACAACAAAAGTCCCAGCCAAAGCCGTTTGCAAAATACTGATTATAACCGAAATACTGTTAAAGGGATGTGTAGTGTAAAGCCTATAAATAATCTTGCATCCTTATTTCTGTGATGATTGTAATTGTCATAGCAAACAGTGCAGACCCTGATGAAGGCTGTATCATGCTTCATTTCATCAGAGTCTTCGTTGTTGCCAAGTATTTAGTATACAAAGGGTTAACTCTGCTGACTGGGTAATTTTTCATGACTTTTTGTTGTCGGCTGATTTTTTTCAAAATCGACTTTTCCGAAAAATTCTTTCAGGAATATCAAGTATCAAACAGTTTGGATCCAGATCAGGCCCAGCATCTTGTTGGGCCTGATCTAGGTCCAAACTGTTTGCAAAGATTATCAGCAGATGACAAATTTGTGAGTTAAACGAGAAATTTACCTTTGATTTTTCTTCATCCTCAAATGTTGCTTTTCTTTCTTCTGGTCTCGGAAAGTCAAATTTCTGAAAGGAAAAAAAATCCATCACATACGGTATTTACACTTTGTATGATTATGGACTCTTCCATCTGGTTTGATTCAGTAAACTTGGGATGATTCACTTTAATGTACAATGTATTTTGTCTCTGAAGATATTTTTACCATAGCAGACAGTGTAGACCCTAATAAAATGCTGCATCCTGCAACATTTCACTTGGGTCTCAGGCCTCCAAATAAGAGCGAGTAATTAAAAATTATTGTTTTTATTTCTCAAGCAAAACTTATGTTGTCTGTCAGTCCTTAGACGATTAATTACTGGTGCTTCATGCTCCTGATATATCCACTTTTAATGACTGACCTCCAGCCAGTAATATACAAATAAAGTTTCACTGGCAGCACAAATTTAATTCTTAAACTAGAACAGTCTGACTCCGACAAAGGGCCCAGTAAAATGTCCCTGCATTTACCTGCAGTGAAAAGGGGAAAGCCATTTTGGCCGCCTGATCTTGGTTATCTTTCATGGGACAAAACCTATATTCAAACACGGGTGAGAGATTGAAAGAAAATACTCATTATATGAAATATGAAAGAAATCGAGTGACAAATGACTATTTAGTTAGAGTGTCCACAGGTGGCTAACTGACAGGAGGTGGCCATTTTGGTGGCCATCTTGGTTATCGTTCATCACACAAACCCTATATTTAAACATGTGAGAGAGTTTGATGAAAGTAATCCATATATGAAATTTGAAAGAAATCAAGTGATAAATGACTAAGATAGAGTCTCCCTAGGCAGCGGCTATTTTATCACAATTTTGGTTATTGTTCATTGGCTAAGTTAGAGCATCCACTAGTGCAAACTGACAGGCAGTGGCCATTTTTTTTGGCCATCTTGGTTATCATATGTCGGACAAAATCCCTATTCTAACTTGGGGGAGACTTTGAAGTAATCCATATGTGAAATTTGGAAGAAATAGCGTACGAAATGACTAAATTAGAGTGTCTGGAAAAGAGAACGGATGGACAGACAGATGGACAGACAAGCCAAAAACAATAGAGCTCCACCAACATTCGTTGGCGTGGCCCTAATGAAAGCACTTTTCTAGATAAGATAAGAAAAATGGAAATACATTAAAAATTTGAACACTTGTTATTGTACAGAAGGGGTAGTTTGAATAAGTTTTTAAACCATAAAGAATGCTTTCAGATAGAGAACACTACAGCTATATCGAAGTCATTACTATGTAATGACATTGGGAGCTTTTGGTTTTGCCAGCATATAAGTGATATAAAGACCAAAATTTAAGCTCCTGCGGTCTGATCTGGTTCTCTACCGTTTACATTGCAGACAAGTGGATAAAATAACAGATAAATAAACTATAGTATTTGCCAGTATGACACAGAAGTCCTGGTCTGGAGGTTATAAAACTATTGTCAAATGACTCATGCTCAACTCAACTGAGCATGATATCTATTCTGCTCATAAATGATAAAATGCCAACAATCATTGGCATTTTAACATTTCTTAGCAGAATAAACACAACATCTGAGAGTTTGAAAGCTATAAAAGTCTTTATTTCCAGCATTTTAGTTTTTATGAGCAGTTTAAATTTCATGCTCATCATAGCTCAGTATGAAAGAGTTTTATAACCCCTAGGCCTGATCTGAACATATTTTAATTGAAACAGGCCCTACTTCCATTTCATTTGTCAATTGTAATCGAAATTGAACATGACCTGTATCTAATGAACACTAACAGTACAGTAAGGGGATAACTGTATTCAAAATTTTCATTTGTGGAGGTATATCGTTGGATTTACGGTGGGAAATTTTGTTTTACAAAAACGTTTTAGTAAAACGTGATCTCTGAACGTATATCCGACCATTTACCTCCCAAAATGAAAATTTTGAATTTTGTTATCTCCATTCTAATGCACTAGTACCATTTTTACTTAAAAAGGACAGTGAGAACGTAGTATTTTGCGCCAATTTCCAGCAGGTGCCAGTTGCAATAAACAGCTTGACAGCTGCATAAAACCACTTGTGAGCCAATGAAAGACGTCGAGTTGCGACAGTAAATCGCAGGACAGATGTTAACCAAACGGATGTGGCATTACTTTTGCAAGTGCATTAGAATAGATGTTCTAAAATTTTGATCATTTTTTGCCAGACAAACAGTGCAGACCCAGATCAGACTGCAACTGAAGAAATAGTCTGATCAACTTCATCCCTGTTTCCGATTCTGACAAGCATTTTTGTGAATTCCAAACATGATAACCGACAATTTGTTGAAGAATAGAAAGAGAAAAGTGTTCAAAATTTTAGAACGTTTACCATATATGAGCGATGAAAATTTTACCAGTGAAAGCAGAAACATGGAGAAAAAAGTTGTAAGCATGCGCATATTGCCTCATTTCCACCTTGTAAAGCTTAAAACATGAAATATTCAGTATTTAAAGCTACACTCTCGTATTAGTGAAGCAATTTTACCTGACATGCAATGAGATACAAGATAACATGCAAACAAATTTATCATAATGAACTCATAAACGCAAAATCACGAAAATGGGACAGTGGCAAGCACAGAACTGACTTTCAGATAAGAATATAGATATAGACAACCAAAACATTTGTTGTAGATACTCAAAAAAGCCATCTAAATGAGATGGTTCTTTCAAGTACCAAAAACAAATGTATCAACTGATGGACAAGATAAATTCAATTTTGATCTCAAAATATTTTGCTCATCTGGATCAACGATAGCTAAAACACCACGCATAGGTTAAGTTAAGCAAACTTTTTGAGCGTAAAATTGGAAATATTTTCTTACCCATCAGTTTTAACATATGTTTTGAGTACCCACAACATATGTCTCGGTTGAGAAATAAGAAAATTATTTTTTTGTTACGCACTCTTAACTATAGGCCTGCACCACGGAAATCCAGAAAACTGAACATTAGTTCTAGCCAAGCAAAGTTAATTCCTAGGTTGAGTACTCTGTAAAATGGCCTTTAGTTCTAAAAAGCTGCCAAGATAAATTAGCCATCAAAGTAAGAGCATCAGAGTTCAACTGAAGTAAGAACTCATTGGGAGTCTTAGGTTTTGTCTTTGTGGAGGCCTTTATCACAGAAGGATCCTGGCAAAACTAGGCTTATTCATATTTTGTTAGCCTGCAAAATGAACCATGGTCAGTGGTCAGGGGGATGTTGGAGTCTCACTTAAAAAATAATGGCAATAAAAAAAGAATTCCAAAACGTTCTGCAGACTTGCTCAGCGATTCAACATGCGTTCTCAAAGCCAAGCCTGGTAAACTTGATATCAAAAGTCGCGAACCTGGTATTCTATTTATCAGTTTACTCATTGTTTCACTCTTCAAACTAGCGATTATGACGTAATTTTTTATTTTTGTGTTGATTCAGCGTCATTAGCGACGTCATTCAAAAAGTGCAACGTCATCATGACCTGATAAAGGTAACATGCCGTGAGATAGGAAACGTTTATTAGGTTATGTTGAAACAATTCAGTTAATATGACGGGTGACTGATAAAACTATATACTGTCCAATCCTAGTAAATTTGTGCTTGCTTATTTGCAATTTTTTGTCACTTTATCAGAAATAATATTTATTTCTTAAATGAAGCCTATATTAATTAAATTTTACACACATAATTTTTGCAGCATTACACCGGCTAAATGACTAATATTATTTGAGATTAAGCAAAGGACAGCCTTGCATAGATGTTGGTGCCATCAATGTCATGCGGAGAGAAGTTAAACTCATTGCCTACTAGTATCATCTGCTCATAACCTTTTGCAAACAGATTGGACCCAGATCAGGCCCGGGCCAGATCTGAGTCCAATCTGTTTGACAGTAAAATAGTATTCCTGAAATGATTTTTTGAAAAAGTTGATTTTGAAAAAAATCAGCGGACAACAAAGAAACTATGAAAAAATTTCCAGGGGGCAAAGAGTTAATGCCCATCAACAGTATGCATCACTACATGTAATATAATGTGAAATTATTTACTTACAGTATGTATCTGAAATAGTTCAAAAGGAATATTTAACTTTTTTTGTGTGTGGCCATTTTAATTATTTATATAACAGTCCAGAGATGATCTAACCATGAGTATTTGTTTAAGCACCCCATATACCAATTATGCTATTCAACACCCACACATTGCATTTTTTTCAGAATCACTGTAAAAGCCTGACTTATGATATTTATACACCTGACAGTACAAAAGCAAGCAACATATGTTATTATCACACCGGGTAGGTGGCAATCGAAAGAGTAAATACTATCGACGAACGTAAACCAAAAATCCTTTGAAACTGAGTTTTCGATTGCCATATTTCCCCCAACTGGCGACAAATGGTAATCGAAAACACTGTTTCTAACGATTTTTGACCCGCATTATTCGATTTTTAAGAGTGTTTTCGATTGCCACCTACCAGTGTGATTATACACTTCGGTGGTCTTCTACTAAAAGATATCCATGCAGAACTTTGTTTGTTTGTTTGTTTGTTTTGTTGCTTTACGTCCCAAGTCAACAGCTATGGTCATTGCGGGACGGTCAGTTCACCTAACCACACTTTTTCCTGGGCAAGCTTGATCAAGCAGTTAACCAGTACTTCGTGCACATACCATGCAGAACTGTTAGTGTGCATGTATGAAATTCTGTCCAACATCTCCTCATTAGATGTTTATGCCCACTGGGAATATGTTTATGACCTGACTGCAAACTTGATCATTTGCTTTTTGCACTTCATATATTATTTAAACAAGTTCATTAGATTTGTGTACTTATTCCATATGCGCAAAGCAATTTTCTAATCATGCAGGCACCACTTTCTTATGGTAGTCAGACTGCTTGCATATGCTACATATTCCACAAACATTCAGGCGTTTGGAAAATAACGAACAATTTTTATTATTCCATCTGGAATGACAGTTTATGATACCTTTTTAAGCAATAAAAATAAAATGATCAACCTCGAACAAAAAAATAAATATCGTGCACCCTATCGAAAAAAATGCAGTCTTTGATGCTTAAGAAATCAATCATTCTGATCTCAAATGTTCCTTTTATTTTAAGAATATTGGAATTAATGAGTTATTTGTTATATTTAACATTTATTTTTTACTATTAGTCTTTGTTTGTGAATTTATTTTTGTTTTCATCATGTTCATCTTTTTCCATAATATTGTATAGGCAGCTGTATAAAGGCTGCCCCTTCAAATGTAATCTCGCAGAGATTAAACAGAAGGAGACAGTTTGGTCATCATTTTTCAATTATTGTGACAGTGTGCCGCGCCCTGCGCACTAGGCATATATAGCACACACGGCACACCCAGTTTTATGCACCCACTATGGCTTCAAAAAAGGAATTCGGGCTGTATCCTGCCCTTATCCTACGCCTATTTTGCGTTAAGTAAAAGTGTGGGGCATTAATTAGTTTGAATTTTGGAAATGTTGAGACAGTTTGGTACATGTGCACTAACAATATGAAAGGGTTCTATTGGGCCAGCTCATTATCGCAAAGGCGGGTATTATGGTATTATCATTTATAAAGAGTTCTTTTTATCTGTAACTTAGGATTACTGGGTGTATATATTTGCATTTAAGGATTCTAAGGAAAAGGAAAGGACAGGAGTGTGTTTAGCACAATAGTTGTGGGAAATCAAGCTAATAAATGAGCATTTCTGGAGAGCACATGCTAGTACTGTTAAATGGGCCTTGACGCGAGAAAACCTGTTTTCCGGGTGTTGCGAATAACACAGGTGCAGACCAGCCTTTGCATCCACACAGTCTGATCAGCTCCTTTGTTATTCGCTTTTTGGAAAGTATCATATCTAAACTTGCTACAAGTGAAATTTCAATTTTTTAGCTAGTCTCTGTAGCTGAGGAAATTGGTTTGATTCTCACTTTGTAGGAAACCCCGAAGACAGGTTTTGTCGCGATGGGCCCAAATACAATGACAGGCAGTCTCAGCTTACGAAAATATTTGAACTTAAAAAAAATCCTAATTTTAAACAAGATCTATGAGGGTCTGGTCTGTTTTAGTGATAAAGTCCCTAATTTTTTAAAGGATTCGCGATTCTTGTCACCTAAAATTTAACAATTAAGCCAAACACTTTGAAAATAAGCTGATATCTTTAGAGTAGTGAATAAGGGGCAAATTTGGGCCACAACTTAAGAGCAATTCTCTGTAACCACCAAAATATTTTGGCCAAGCATAGCCAGGGATTTTGATAAAAACGTTATATTCAAGTAGAGATGCATCAACTTTAATAATAAACTTTGTTTAGTTTTTCAAAAAGTGCAACCGTTTCCATAGTAACAGACGGAGAAGTTCCGAAAAATGGCACTTTCATGAAAATGCATACCCTCATTTTCTTTTCCTTATTCATTGAATTAAGCTAAAAATTATCAGTAATTTTATGTTTATGTTTCAAAGTAGATAGATTAAGCTTTGTGATTTTAAAAAAAAATTAGAGATGGGAGCATCTTAGATATATTTTATTTCCAAAAATATTTGGATTTTTGATGAAAAAAACAAGTTTGGGGGTCAAATTTGATAACAAACTATTCAAAATTGCAGCAGTTCTGTGTGTTACTGCATATATTATTAGAAAAGGGACACTTTGAAAAGTTGAATTGTGAAATAAAATTCATGGGAACTTTTAATACTGCAAAGAAATCAGAATTTTAATTTTGTCCTAAATTATTGCTCTCAGAGGTATGCATTTTATGCCTTAACTTTATCAATTGTAGATAAATTAAGCTATTTTATGCATGATTACGGTTAATCTGCAGTAAAGACTGGTGTAAAAGCATAAAAACGGCATTGAATGACACCGGAGACACCCTGAAGACCGCAAAGGGAGGGACAGCCTAGCAACAACCCATCAGTCTAAATTACTTCCCCTTTGTAGCTCTTCAAATAAAGGGGCATTTAGCCATGTAAATTACAAACATGTTGAGAAAGAAACAAGACTTTTACAGGTTGATATCTCTTCTCATATGTGTTCTTGTTCCGATGATGGCCATAAGTTGAAATATTTGATTGTTAAATCAAAGTTTCTACTTGCTGAGGATCAGTTTTAAACGGATAATATCCGTCAAACCGATTTTTACACTTTACAAGTTTTGATTTTTAGAAAAGCATCTACATGTGATCGGTTTTCTAATGGAAATACCAGTTTACTGCCAATTGTGAGTTAACTCTTTTCTTTTAAAAACAAAATACTTTCAAATTAAATAATCTGCAATGTGAAATAGGGCTGTTTGTGTGTTTCTGCTCCGGGTAATGGCTCTGGGAACCTTGCCTGACTTCTAGAAATATGGTGCGTGTAATAATAACCAGAAAAGACTGGAATAGCTGGTGAGTAGGCCCCTATGTTTTAGTTTAATCAAAGGCTTAGTTGCTCTGATCAGTCTCATTTACAGAAAGGTACTCTTTCCAAACAAAGTAAGCCCCACCCCCACCATATGTAACAACCATTCACCTGGTGAAAGAATCCCCATCCCTTCTGACAACTGAAAATACATTGTATTTTTTTAGACCTGCTGAATGAAAAAGATCAGGCTTCTGCTACAACGCATGAATTTAAGCGGGTGTTTTGGATGTGCAAAAGAACCATCTCATTGAGATGGTTCTTTTGAGTACCCACTACATATATTGTGGATGAGAAGTAAGAAAAATATTATTCCAGTACATGCTCATCTGGAGGCCTGCCTCTATGTTCAAATTGTTGAATAGAGTAAGAGCATATTCTTTTGATGGAGTTTGAAAAAAAGTTCTTAAAATGGATGTTTAACAAGGGAAAGTACATGTAGGTTTGGGGCAAAAAAATTACATATAAATTTTAGCCATTTTTATATATCCTTTCTTGATGGATAAGATCTCCAATCAAGTTTGAACCAAAATAGACTAAATTGATGCATCATTTATATTTTTAGGGATCATAGGGTAGAAATACCCTTATATACATATGTATATGAAATGCTATATTTAATGAATTTTTCTCATATTGTTTTATCAGATGAGTTGCTGTATTTCTATGGCATCTTATCTTTATTGTTTATCCATGTTTCCATTCCGGCATTCATACTCACAGTTCAACAGTCCCATAAAGCCTGACCAGTAGACAAAAAAAGTAAATTGGTGAATTTGGACCTCTAACATTTAAGCTTTCAAAAAAAAAAGACTAATTCATCAAAAATATCAAGAAACTACATGTACATGAACTAAACAAGACTTGAGAAGCTATTTACCATACATAAATGTACATGTATCATTCTAGCATAGAATCAATATACTGACTTAGATGCAATTCTGTGGACTATAAAGTAAGAATGGAGGCAAAGAACAGGAATAAATACAATCAAGCCCAGGACACCATAAGGGAAAGAGACCAAAACACAAGAAAATACCACATGTAAGAGAGTAAAGAGCCAAGGTACATGTATTTCCTTCCTTAACTCACCTTCAACCCTGTCAAAAAGGTCAAAACATTTTGTTCTAATCATAATGTGGCATAAAGGGAAAAGTGTATAACAAACTGCCAAAATTCGTCCAGACTATTTCTCACCAATTGCAACCATTCAAGGGGTTGTTTTGTTTTTTTATATGATAAATTTTGATATATAGATTTTTTTAAAGAAAGTTTGAAATATGAAAACCTGGGCTCAAGGGCTGACCAGAAGGCATGCCCAGGTCCAACTATTTTTTAAAAGTCCTTATATCTCAGAAACCATTCAGATTTTCACCCCTGAACCATATATACTCATATATCTTGTGACACAAAGTATCCAGTAATATTGATCAGAAAGTCCCCCAGGTGTACCCACTGTTGAGGCATTCAAAAGCACTTTCTGAGAAGTCCCTCCAGGGCATGCCATGATTATTCATATTTCTTATGATACCAAGCATTCAGTTATAATGACCCGTGAGACCGGGGTGAGACCCCCGGGTGTGCCAACACATGGCCCACCTCATTTACTTCATAAAAGGCTTACTATCTTGGAACTGCTCAGATCACTACCCATAAACCATAAATTTTCATGTTTCTTATGAGAAGAAAGTATTCATAAGCACTTACTGAAAAGTCCCTCCAGGGCATGCTCAGCAATTCTCCACCCCATTTAATTCATTAAAGGCTTAAAGGGGACAGCAACCCTAATGATAAGTATATTTTACCAGAAAAAGCTCTATTAACCATGAATTTTGATACAAGTATCATCAAAATCGGTTGAAAAATGGGCAAGTTATGGGCATTTAAAAAAATCAGTATGACCAACATTTAGCCGCCATTTTGAATATTTAATTAGTTTTCAGAATTTTTTCAACGGCTTAATTTCTAGTTATCACTACTATCACATCATCTGTGTTTCAGCAGATATGTAGCTTTATACACAAGGAAAATGTTTCATTAAAGAATAATGCAAATAATCCATTGGTTTGTCTTTTATTTTGATTACGCATATTTAATTAGGCTGAGTGACGTCACTAAGCCTACAATATGGCCGCTTCCATTACAGTCCATTTGCAAATATTCAAACGCCCATAACTTCCACATTTTTCAACCAATTTAGACGAAACTGGTATCAAAATTCATGGTTTATTAAGATCTTTCATATAAAACATAGTAATTATCGGGGTTGCCGTCCCCTTTAATATCTGGGAAATTGTTCAGATTTTCATCCCTAAATCTATATAATGATGTTTCTGATGATAAGATACATTCAATGTCACTGATAGTGATGTCCCACAGGCATTGGGGTGGTTTGGGAGACTTTATAATCAGTAGATTACAATCATATATCCCGTTCCTCATGAAAATGCTTAAAATGTCAACATTTGGAAAACTGGTTCTAATTGATATTGGAACAATATTATCTATTTTTTCTGGACATTTGCTGGCAAGGATTATTTAATGGCTGGCTTTTGTAAAAAAAAAAATATGAATAATTTTTTGCAAATAAAAGTGAATGAAATCACTTTTTCCTCCTGAAATCGCTCAAAAGGCCAATATTCCGAAAACTAGTGCCGCTTGATTATTAGAGTGTTAATGGCAATTTTTGATTTTACACAGATAACAATTGTATTATGATGAGATCTGATAGAATAAATCATTTGTACACAAACTTATCTTTTCTAAATAACTTCATTCCGCATAAAGCTGCCTAAAAATTCAATTTTCCGTTATTTGGTACCGTCTGATTATCTGTACAATTATTGCTATTTTCTGAAAATTTTACAGCAATTTCTATTTTACTGATAAATTCTGACATGATTAAGTAAATCCCTACTAAAACCAATGGTTATCTTACCTTAATTTGGCCTAAAAATGCACATTATCCAAAATTCCAAAAACTGGTACTGTATGATCATTAGGACAAAAAGCCATTTTTCGCATATTTCCAGGCAGTAACTGATGATTAATGATAGAATGAATAACTTCTAATGAAATAAAATAGTTTTGTAACACATAACACAATTTTCATTGTCTTATATTGCCAAAATCATCTCAGTTAAGTCACATGTACAAAACAGCTTTATTTAGAGAAATCAATTTGTTGGTCCAATTTAACCAGAATTACCAAAAAAACTTCAAATACTCCCATAGATTTTATTGCAAATATTTTATGACCTAAGGCTGGGTTGTCAGAATCTGTTGCAGTTGAATACCAGTATTGCTGCGTTTTTTTGAAAATTATCCCTAAAAATTGCCAAAAAACCATTTTTTCACATTTTGGAATTTTGCCAATTTTGGTATATTTTAGGACCCTACTGCAACCAGCACGTGCATGATAGAACCAAACTACATATATCAAGAGTTAGAGTTGATACGATTTTGTAGTTTGGCCGAAACCATTTGGTTACAGAATGTTTTTTGAATGACTGCAAATACTTTCAAATTAGTGTTTTTTCATAATTTCAAAATACAGAATCTACGAAATTTGCCCAAAATGAACAATCATGGTTTCCATAGCAACCAAGGGTAACAAGTAAAAAAATACTTTATTTTTGGTGGTTTTGGGTAATATGTACAACATACAAAAAAAACAAGTTAATCTGAGACTATGCGTGCCGGACCCCTATTTAGATTTTTTGGTGGTTACAGAGAATTGCTCTTAACTCTTTGTATACAGTAAACCCCATAATGCAGCATTTCATCTGGGTCTGCACTGTTTGCTTGGAAACAATCTTCAGGCACTGAAGTACATCTTAATTTTGAGATTCTAACCTGTGACCCCTTGATATATTTAATGAACCATCCAAGGCTCATTTTATCAAACCAAATGGAAGAATTATATAGTATACAAAGGGTCCCAGTTAACAGGAAATGAACAATTCCCACTTGGGTGTGGTTTAACTCTGCATTGTTGGGTAATTTTGCATGCTTTTTTGTTGTTGTCTCCAGACTTTTTAAAATGAACGATTTCATGAAAAGTTCTTCAAGGAATACCATCAGTGTCAAACATTTTAGATCTAGATCAGGCCAAAAACTTTGTCGGATCTGATCTGTTTAGAAAGATAAAGGCTATCAGCAGATGACAAAAATAACCACAAATAGACAATGATTTAAATCTTGTTAGTTTCTTCTTAATATTTAAAATGAAATGTGTTACAAGCTGTTTTCTTGCCGCAGACAAAATGAGTTAGGTTATGCCACATGCTTTATTATTTCTGGGACATTTCCTTTTGCACACCGTGCCAAGCTTGGAACACAGTTTATTTTTATGTTCAACATTCCTATGCCTCAGACTTATTCATAGGCCAAGATGAAATATTTTTTAGCTTAAAATTGTGATTATTTTCTTATTCATCAGTTTTACCATAATGCTTTGAGTGCACAAAAGAAACATCTCATTAAGAGGGTTCTTTCAGGCACCCACAACATATGTTTTGGTTCAGAAATAAAAAAAATATTTTCAATTAACCACCTGCTTCTTCGTCCATGTGACTTTTTTTATATCTACTGCATTTGTCAATCCTTTGAAGGCTTGAGATCATATTTAGTAGGGAAATGAAAGTTTCAATACTGAACATGCTAGATTTTGGTACTTATATCATTGGCGAGCAGCAAAGCCATAAGGATCAGACGAGCCTACACACATGTACAGTCTCATGAGATCCCTTGCTTCTCGCATACACAAATTATGGATGTAGAGGAAGACCCAGACCAAAAATTAGACATCTAGCCCTGATGGAGAAGTCAGAATGGGTGTTTAAAGGTGGCTTTTGTACATGTGATAAGTACCAAAATCTTGTGTGCCTGCACATATGTGGACCATCCTGAACTAATTTTCTAGTTCTGAAGTCCATTAACTCTTTGCATACTGGCCAATTTTTCATGATTTTTTGTCACCTGCTGGCTTTTTTTCAGGAACACTATCAGAGTGTCAAACAGTTTGGATCCAGATCAGGGCCAACATTCTTTTGGTCCTGATCTTGGTCTAAACTGTTTGCAAAGGTTATCAGCAGATGACAAAATTCACCGCTACATGTACTGTACTCTCTTTGTGTTAAGGTTGGTTATAAGCTCTATTAACTGGAGGTGAAATGCACTGGTGCTTGGGTTCGTCTGGGTTTTCTTTTACAATTAGGATAAGCTCGTTTTTGCAGAAATAGGGAAATAAAATCTGATTCACTGCACCAACTCATTCTGATCAGACTGGACTTGCAGAACAAAGATCCAGAACAGTCGGAGCATCTCTCCAACAATACATGAAATTACACCAATGGATAGGTAAAAAAAAATAACATACAGTTGAACCTCTGTAAAATGGCCACTCAAAAATAGACAAAACAAAGATCTTAATGACAAATGGTAGCTTAATGCAAGTCCCCTTGGAGTATTCTGCAATACTTTTGACCTGTATTAAGCAAAAATTGGTTTTGAAAACAAATTTTTGGTCTTTTTGAGAGTGGCTGTTTAACACAGGTTTTACTGTATGCACTTAACTCTTTGCTTACTGGGTAACTTTTCATGTTTTTTTGTTGTCTGCCGATTTTTTTTCAAAATTAACTTTTTCGAAAAATTCTTTAAGGAATACCATCAGAGTGTTGAACAGTTTGGATCCAGATCAGGTCCGACATTTTGTCGGGCCTGATCTGGGTCCAAACTGCTTAGCAAAGGTTATCAGCAGGTGTCACCAGTAGGCAAAGAGTTAATTAAGACACACATTTTTGTAGGGAAAAATTCTCCTTTGGGACAGTGACTTTGGCTTAACCCTTTACTCCATGATAACACCTTTTGACGCCTTTGAAATACATGTATTTCGAAATATTATGGAAAATGGAGCATTTGCTCCTTGGAGCAAATGCTCCATTTTCCACAGTATTTTCAAAAGTAATCGAAACTACTTAAATTTCTCTTTAATTTTTTTCAATGTTGTCTAAAAAATAGAAAATGATGTCATGATCTAAAAACAGTCTATGGAGTAAGGGTTAAAGGACTGTTCTGGATCTTCTCTGGGCTTCAATTACACAAACACATGCTTCTTCCCTATGAGCACACTTCAATTCAACAAAAATCAACTAAGTCTAATAGCTTACTGTCGGATCCTGGAATATATAAATATCAAACAACAATGAGGTAAGGGCTATAACTCTTTTTTACCTTGTAGTCATTTCAAACATGGGATATTTTAAATATAGAATGTGGCACAGTGCCCTCCCTTTATAACATACCTCGTTATAACACAGGCCTCAGGTTATAAAACTTGATTTCATTCTCAGACTCAAAATAAAGCGCAATGATTGGCTGCTTGCGGACACGTGTCCGCAAGCAGTCAATCATTTCGCTTTATTTTGAGTCTGAGACTGTACTCAAGTTTTACAACCTCGAGGCCTGATTTGGAACCAAACTCCTTCATGCATATGTTTAATGTGAGAACATTGTGAAGGCAAAGTATCAAATTTCTCCATCAAAAGCTGTGGTAGAAGTTGATCGGCCCATGAAGGCACCATCTATGCATACACAAAAGCCATATTAAGGGAATTTTTTCTATGTTCTCATAGCTGTAATTTTGTAAAAAATTAATTTTCTTTGAACCAAACACACGCCTTCATGCATATTTTCAATGTGCCTACATTGTGAATACAAAGTATCAAATTACTCCATCGAAAGCTGCGGTAGGAGTTGATCGGCCAATGGAGGCATTATCTATGCATATAAAACCCATATTAGGGAAAATTGTCAGTTCTCATGTGTAATTTTGTCCAATTTTCTTTTTAGAACCAAACTGCTTCCTTCACATGTTTAATGTGTCTACATTGTGAAGGCAATGTATCAAATTGCTCCACCAAAAGCTGTAAGTGAAATAACTCTAATGGAATTGGTCCCTAGGCCTTACTTTTTTTTATAAAAGTATTTGTCTTGTAGATATGAATATGTTTTCATTGCTTGATGAAATTCCAGTAATAACTCTTCAAGATATAATTAAGGAATCAAAATGTTACAGCAAGGACAGACGGGCTCACACACGGACAATGTGAAAACAGTACATCTCTAACCCCCAAACTCAGTTTGCGGGGGGTATAATTAATGTCAAGAGGATCATTCTACTTTCCTTCTGTCTGCTCAAAACTCTATGCTGTTAGTACTCATAACAAAGAGCTAGTTGAGTACCCACAACATATGTTTTGACCAAAAATATAAAATTATTGCAATTTTTGCTTTATATCTTATAGCTACTATTGATAAAATTATTCAAAAACAGGTATTAACATAGTGACACTAGGAAGCATGCCATTTCAAGGTGGATCAGTATGGTTTTCATAATTACATGCTATGTATCATTCATGTAAAGACTTCTAACTAGTCATAAGGCCAATGGATACCTCTCATAGGTTTAGGTAAACTAATATTTTGAGATGCACAGATAAGAATGTGTAATTAAAAATTTATTTTCTTAATTCCAAACCAAAACATATGTTGTGGGTACTAAAAAAACATCTCAATAAGACAGTTCTTTTATGCACTCTAAACACATGTTTAAACTGATGTATAAGAAATTATTCACAATTTAACACCCGATTATTTTGTTTATCACAACGTTTGAGATCCAGTTAAAAAGAAGAGATTAAACTCAATAAAAATGGTATCCATTTTCCTTAAGCCAAGCACATTGACTAGCATGTACTACCTGTATATGAAAACACTGTTAACGAAACATCAATGACATAACTTCAAGATTCCATTAAACAGAAAAATTAATATAGACGTAAATTTGCTGCAAAACAGAACTAGTCATTTCACAGTTCCAGACAGGGTAATCACACTTATAAAAAGCATTCTTGTGTAAATTTTATGCCATAGGGCCAGTTAAGTCAAAAAAAAAATAGCGTAAAATTGCCATTATTTTCTTACCCATCAGTTTAAACATATGTTTTGGGTGCTCATCGGGATGGTTCTATTGAGTGCCCACAACATATGTTTTGGTGAGAAATAAGAAAAATAATTTTCTGGTACGCACTCTTATCAGGAGGCCTGTAATATGCCCATAGCTGTTTGAGACAACACTGTCAAATGAAAGAAAACCCATGTTCAAACCATGATATAATTTCGGTTTTAACTAGACAATACTTAAAATGAGCCCCCGAGTTGTTTGCATGACGTTATACATGAAAGGGCTGCAGCCCTGGCAGATCATTTTGTTGATGCTTTTGTGTGCCAAAATGTTGTGCCAATCTATGACGGTGTGATGATGTGGGTACTCAAGATAACCATTTCATTGACAAAGATAGTTATTTTGAGCACCCAAAAGATTGATGGATAAGAAAATAATCAAACATTTTACACTCAAAATTAATCTTTATATTATCTTGATCCATGAAATATACGGAGAAACTCTTTCTGTACACAATGTTGTTGTCAAGCTTGGTCAGCAACAATGCACAGCAACAAAATTTGCATATTTCATGCACATGCTCATTTATGCATCAAATTCAAAAGATATTTTAAATATGGAATTTATATAATACACATAAATATGGAATTTGAGAACTTATGAGTAATTTTCTTAAAACCAATTTTGGCTGAAAAATGAATATGTGCTAGATGTTGACTTGAAACTTATACTATGTCTTTGACTTGAAACTTATACTGATGTCTATGTAATTCTCACATTCCATATTTTAAAGGTTAATTCCACATTTAAAATCTTGTGTTTAAACTAGTGACAGTTGGTTGTTTAACCCAGTAACACTCAGAACAGCCAGAACTATGAATCAATGGCTATTGTGAGGATGGTAGGGTTAATAGTATATACCCTGTTCTGGAACTCTTAGAATAACTCTTACTTTCATACCTTGTACATCTGCAAGATTGAGAATAATATTTCAATCAGCTTCACATAGGGCCAGTTAAGCAAATTTTTTCAGTATAAAATCGCTATTATTTACTTATCCATCAGTTTAAACATGTGTTTTGGGTGCTCAAAAGAACCGTCTCATTGAGACGGTTCTTTTGAGTACCCACAACATATGCTTTGGTTGAAAAATAAAAAAAAAAAATTTCAGTTACACACTCTTATCGGGAGGCCTGGCTTCAGTAGCCTTTCATTAACTCTTTCCTTGCTAGTGGCAGCTTTTGTCGTCACCTGACTGCTGTTAATCTTTGCAAACAGCTTGGACCCAGATCAGGACTGACAGAATGTCCATCCTGATCAGGATCAAACTCTGATAGTGTCCCTGAAAGAATTTTTTGGAAAAGTCAATTTTGAATAAAGTCAGCAGACACCAAAACCATGGAAGATTACCCGGCATGCAAAGAGTGAACATGTCCTTGGGACCAGAATTTTTACTTCAAATTTTAAATAGTTTAAATTAAGGGGTGATAGTCATTAAATACTATTATATATGACCCCAAAAAATGATTATTTTCAGTATTTCCTATCCAAACATGTTCTAGGTTCTAAAAAGAAACGTCTCACTGACTTTTCTTTTTAGCACCCAGAACGCGATTAGATTGGAAATTACATATATTTAAAAAGTTTATAAATGTGCTCTATTCTCTGTATCTAAAGCACCTCAAATTGAGTTCTAATTAGCAAGTACTATGTTGGTACGATTTATCAGAGTTCAAAATAAGGAGTTTTTACAGTATGCAACAAATTTGTACAGTGAAAATCTGTATGAAAGCATGACAAAATAAGTACCTAATAATCACAATATTGTACTCCAAAAGTTTGCCTATCTGGGCATATGTAATTCTAATCGGATGTCTATTGTTACAGTTTCTAATTAAAACCAAGTATTGATTGTATAGTTAATAACAATCACAACTGGAGCAGACAACATAAAACACTTTTCCCACCAGTCACGACTTTTGTTGTCTGCTCTCTCATCAGCTTATTTTTTTAGGTAGCTATATTGCAAACAATATGAACCAAGATCAGACTGCTCCCAAGGGAGCAGTCTAATCTTGGTTCATAGTGTTGGCTTTCCTGATAAAATCTAATCTGAAGTGCACTTGAATACATGTATATGTAACAGACATAAAAAGCAGACAGCATTTTTAGGACAAAATATTGGCAGGATAAAGTATTAAATGATGTTTTTTCTTCATTTGTGGGCAAATATAGCTTGATATCTCACACATGAATACATGTACTATGCCAGAAGACTATTTTTCACATAGATTATTACCGGCAAGTCTCATGAGGAAAATGGAGCCTGCAGAGACTTTAAGGTGGTTATTGAATGGTCTAATGAACCTTTTATGGATATTCTATATTAAACTGTGCTGCTGCATGTTTTATATACCATACTGAACATAATAAGTGCACCTTGCACGCAACTTACTAAAAATTCTGTGCTCTATTTTGGAAACAGTGTAGATCCAGATCAGCTGGCTTCTGATGAAGCCAGCTGATCAGGATCTACACTTTTTCATCCACATTAATAGTGTATTTACACCACAGGATTGACTGGAAATCTGAAGTACATAATGAGCCTCGATGCGAGAAAACCTGTCTTTTGTGTTTGAGAACAACAAAAGGCGCAGACCAGCCTGTGCATCCGCCTAGTCTGATCAGCGCCTTTATTATTCACTTATTGGAAAGTATCATATTTAAACTTGCTGCAAGCAAATTTTCACTTTTCTAGCAGGTCTCTGTAGCTGAGGAGACTGGTTTGAGTCTTGCTTTGATTGAAACAATGAAGAAAGATTTTGTCGCATCAGACTCGAGGCCCATATTGTTTGAACAACTCATAAAATACTTAGGGCCTCGACGTGAGAAAACCTGTCTTGGGGGGGGTTGCGCACAACAAAGGAGCAGACCAGCCTGCGCATCCGTGCAGATTGATCAGCGCCTTTGTTATATGCTTATTGGAAAGTATCATATCTAGACATGCTACAAGCAAAATTTAAAATTTCTAGGTAGTCTCTGTAGCCCAGCAGGCTGGTTTGAATCTCACTTTGTCGGAAACCCTGAAGACAGGTTTTGTCGCGTCAAGGCCGATATTGTGTGAACAACTCTTAAAGTACTTAGTGTTCACTATTAAATAGGAACAGGTTTCCTTATATAGATCAAATATTGTATCAACAATTTACACAAACCTGTGCCAGATAATGTAACTTTGGTGTACAATGTGATGTGAGAGATGCTAGCGAGATGGTAGACAAGTCACAACAGATTGACAATATCTTGCTTCTGCTATTTATGCTCCATTGGGATAACAAACTTTTGCCGTTGGGTATGAGGTCCCATTTTCACCACTTATTAACCATTTTGCACTGAAAATGGTATAGGGTTAGGTATAAAAAACAAAAGAGATCACAGAGCTGTTATTCCGAAGAAACAAAAAAGAAATACAATTCTTTATAGTCATATGGGACTAATACTACAAGCAGAACCCTTTGCACCCAGATATAGCTAAAATTCTAAGGCTTTTTGATATTCAGAGTGTATTCCCAGTGCAATTTTCTTATTTCTCAACCAAGACATTTGTTAGGGTACTCAAAAGAACCGTCTCAATGAGATGGTTCTTTTGAGCACCCAGAGCATATGTTAAAATTGATAGGTAAGAAAATGTTCACAATTTTAAGCTCAATTTTTTTTTGTTTCTTATCTTCTTGACCTATGCAATATGCTTACTTGGTCCATATATGTTGGATCTTCCTTGACAATGCCCTGATTCTTCAGCATGGTGTACGCCTCTAACATCTTGGTCTCGTTGGGTAGACCTTTCTGCCAGCTGTACATCAGCTCAATACACTTTGTCTTCACCTTGTCTGTTGTCCTGGCCCCAAGGTACTGTTATATAGAGAATTTTATTGCTCATATAACAAACATGCATTCAACCCATGCCTCCAGACAACAATATGTAATTGACCCTTAAAGCGCCACCTATAATTTGCAGCAGACGACAATTTAAAATATTTCCGCTTTTTCAAAAACAACAAATAAGGCATGACATTTCATGAGAATTTATTTAGAACTTATTTCTTCTGAAAATTAGGAAAGATGTTGCAAAATTTGTCGTCTGCTGCAGTCGTGATTGGCGCTTTAAGAGTTAAAACTTAATTAATGTTCTTATTTCTCAACCAAAACATATGTTGTGGGTACTCAGAAGAACCATCTCAATGAGATGGTTCTTTTGAGCACCCAACACAGACAGTAAAACCTGTTTAAACGGCCACTCTCGAAAGACCAAAAATTGGTTTTCAAGACAAATTATCGCTTATTGCAGGTCAAAAGTATTGCAGAATGCTCCAAGGGGAGCATTCTGCAATACTTTCAACCTTCATTAAGCTACCAGTTGTCATTAAGACCTTTGTTTTGTCTATTTTCGAGTGGCCGTTTCACACAGGTTTTACTGTATATTAAATCTTATGGGTTAGAAACATTCACACTTTTACACTCAAAATTTATTATATTTTCACTTATGATATTTTATTGCACGCTAGGGAAGAAAAAAGTTTGGATTTTGTGATCAATCATCAGAAAATGTAACTGACCAATGAGCGATCATTGACCGATCAAAATGATTACACGAGATATCAAAGCCATTTTGCAATATATACAGGTGAATTGCCATCTTCAATTATTAGAGTCCCCAGCCAAGAGATTCCTATACAAAGCGTCAATAAAAAGTTACCAGAAAGTCCCACACACTTAACATAGGACAATATTTAGTTCATTCTGAACAAAGAACTGCGGATACTTCAGCACTCAATTTTATGGCATAGAGTCCCATGCATCACCACTACGAAAAATAGTATCCATCACATCCGAATTGATTATACTCATTCCTTGATGGAACCAAGTAGTTTCCATTTCATTTCATAGGAAAATGCAATGTTTTGGTGCTACCTTAAAGTTTGATCCTCATTTTATGTTTTTAATGGGATAATTCAAACCATTTTGGTGGCGTTTTCAATGAAAACGTCTAGGGCATGTACTACCATGTTGTCTTCTGAACAATTGATTTCAAATTCTTAAAAACTGCGAAATACATAAAAAGCATGTGCATCACATGCACCGTAGTTCCAGGGCTTGTGGAACTGTTTTATATCTCCAAACAAGTATGTCGTTGACCAGAGACATTAACGTAAAAGTAGCCATAGAGCTGTATTACATATTTTCCAAAATATCGAAATTTAGGTACTGGTGACTTTTCACTGACGCTTAGTATATATGAAATTCAGTAAGAATGGGTTCCAATTTAACATCATTATTAGTTTGAAACAAATGCATTGGCCATCCACTATTTATGGAAACTACTTAAGCTTAAAAAATAATTCACACCAGCCAAAAGATTCAGAATTTTTTTAATGAAATTCCTGCACACAAATTCCTGCAAAGTATTTTTTTTACCAAAAATGTGAGTTGCTTTTGCACTGAGTGCTAAAGCCACTCACAGTGTTTCATAACAAAAAAAGTGGTCTTGATTTTTTGGGCAAATTCAATATTTGAGCCACGACATGTGCTTTCCAACAATGTGGCATTTTGTACAATCAGACGAGCCTGTGCAGCCTCCTTTTAAGCTTAGAAACTCCAAATGCTTTTCGGTCAGTAGCTTAGCAGGCATAAAATATTCAAGCGACTGGCAAAGGCTCTGATCAGACTGGGCGTATGCACAGGCTGGTCTGAGCCTTTGTTGGTCGCACATACCACATTGTTGGAAATCTCATGTCGCGGCTCATTTCTTCTTTTTCACATACATTGTATGAAAAATCAGACTGAGATGTGCGATGCATGACAGTCACTTAATTTTTTCATTTAAAACCCATAACACAGGGACTTCCAGAAAACCATCAGTAAAAGAGTTCAACAGATTCAACAAAGTAAGAGTGGCCTACCTTTGGTGAAATGACTTTAATAATCTCATTCAGAAACCTGAATTTCCCCGCCTCCATATGGAATCTTCTCCCACAATGCTTCATACATGCTTCCAAAGTCTGCAATAGATGAGACCTCTAGTTAAGAGTGATTAATTAAAATCAATTATCTTACTTCTCAAGCAAAATATATGTTGTGGGTACTCAAATCATATGTTAAGATTGATGATTTAGAAAATCTTGACCATTTTTATGGTTACAAATTTTGATCTTGACCTATTAAAAGAGGAGAAATTCTGATAACATATTTTTGGAAATTCCTAGAACTGATATGGGGCCGAATATTGGCCCCTTCCCAATTCAAACATGAGCAAAAACTTCCCAAAATGGTGTATGTCATTCCCAATATCTTAGTTCTACATTTGGGTGAAAATTTTATGAAAATCCAAACAAAAATTGCAAAGTTACAGAGGCAAGAAAATTTGTACAAAAATGTGAGTGAAAACATGTTTTTATGAAGGGCAAATAAGAGCACTGTGCACAATTCTTTTACAAAATCCTATATTAAAGGCTCTTTTAATATCAGTGTAGACCCTGATCAGCTGGCTATTGGCTAATGATGAAGCCATCAGATCAGGATTCACACTTTGACACCATGGTCCACATTGGGAATTCATAATTATTTTGCATGCTGGGTAATTTCTCATGCCTTTGTTGCTGTCTGTCGACATCTTTCAAAAATTAAACTCTTTTAGGAACACTATCAGAGTGTCAAACGGTTTGGTTCCAGATCAGTACCGACAGAATGTCGGTCCTGATCTGGGTCTAAACTGTTTTAAAGGTTATCAGCAAAGAACAAAAGTCGCCACAAGCAAAGAAAGAGCTATTAATAAAATTACATCACTGGATTGACAATAAATCTCAGAAGTTTATGTACTAAGTGTAATTAGCTCATTAGTACTTATAGGGGAGCACAGTGGCTCAGTGGTAGAGTGCTTGACTCGAGCCTGAAGGGCCGCGCGTTCCAGCCTTACCGGCGTCACTGTGTTGTGTCCTTGAGCAAGACACATTTGTCCTTGCTTAGTACTGGTTCAACCCAGGAATACCTGTCCCGATATAACTGAAAAATTGTTGACTGGAACGTAAAGAATCAAATCAAACAAACAAAAAATTAGTACTTAGTGTGCTCTTATAAGACCAGTTCCCTAATTATTAGGTCAACTATGGCAATGCCAAAATGTCTAGATCCTTTTCCTATTTCAATAATTGTGTTTTGTTACATGCATTTCATGTGTGGATCCAGAAAGTTTTGTAAGAGGGGGTCCAACTCTGACGTTGTTTTTTTTTTTTTTTTTAAATTTATATTTTGATGAGGGGAGAGAGGATCCAAATACCACTATAAGCCTGCTGTCATCAGCCTGCCAGCGAAACGCCATTTAAATGGCGTTTCGCTGTCAGGCCGATATTGGCCCAACATTGAATGCTGGCTTGGTAAGCTTTTTGATTTTTCAGGGGATCCAGACCAGTTTTGCTAAGGAACCCTATAGTTTTGTGATTTTCCAGGGTGGGTTCTGACCCCCTGTCTCCCTCTGGATCCGTGCATGCATTTGGTCAATAATGACAGCTACTTCTGGATTACCGGACCTGTGTCAGCAATAGCATTATCCTCCGAAACTCTTTTTTTATCCGTAATTCTTTTGAAGCAGGTCTGCTTCATCCACACTGTTTAGTACTGGCTCAACCCAGGAAAACTTTCAGGGGATCATAGATATTTTATTTTGTAGCTTGTTATAGACAAAAAATCAAAGAAAAATCAATTCTGCTAAGCCCTTTATCATTTTCAAAGTGGCTGCAACCAATTTTAAGAATAATCAAGCTAAGGTGTACAGTTAAAAAGTGTTTCATATAATCATAATGCATATGTGTATCTAGGCCACCTGATAAATGTGCGTAGTGAAAAATAATTTTCTTATTTCACAATCAAACATGTTGAGGGTACTCAAAAGAACCGTCTCAATGAGATGATTCTTTTGAGCACCTTAAACATATATGTTTAGACTGATGGGGAAGTAAATAATTAAAAAAGAATTTTCAAATTTTTTGTCTTATCTACTAGACGTATGATCAGGGCTTTAGATAAACACAATTTTTTAGCATAAAATTGTGAAAATTTTCTTATCTATCAGTTTTAACATATGTTTGGGTGCTCAAAAGAACCGTCTCATTGAGACGGTTCTTTTAAGTACCCAAAACATGTATGTTTTGGTTGAGAAATAAGAAATTTATTTTTTAGCACACACTCTTAACTTAAGGCCAGGCCCCAAGGCTATAAAATTTTTCATGCTCAACTCAACTGAGCACTAAATTTCAACTGCTCATTAAAACTAAAGTACCGACAACTGAAGAAGTGGCTTGCTTTAAGTCTCTCAGAAATTGAATTTATCATGCTAACAAATGTTAAAATGCCAACAATTGTTGGCATTTTAACATTTATGAGCAGGATAAATTTCCTGCTCAGCTGAGTTGAGCATGAAAAAAGTTTTATAACCTCCGGGCCTGAATGATTATTCAATCTTTTGCAACTCACAGCAAGAGCATAGAGAGCTTCTCTCTCCTGGGGTGACTGGATCTTGTGTGCCAGAAGCTTCACAGCAGTCTGAGGTCCCTCTAACTCTTTGTTCACCTGGTCACAGAATTTACTGATGTCATCCACATCCTCATCACGGTTCGCAGGATTCGTGGCCCTGTCTGAAAAGCAATCCAAATGAAGTTTGATACTTTACTGGTGAGTTTTCTAACCTAGCCACAGGTTTAGATAAACAAAAAATTATAATTAGAAAACTCACCAGTAAAGTATCAAACTTCATTTTGATACCTGTTTCATCTAAATCAGTTGAAAAACATAGAAGTTGTGGGCGTTTGAATATTTGCAAATGGACTGTAATGGAAGCGGCCATATTGTAGGCTTAGTGACGTCACACAGCCTAATTAAATATGCGTAATCTAAATAAAAGACAAACCATTGGATTACTTGCAATTATCTTTACTAAAACATTTTCCTTATGTATAAAGCTGCATATCTGCTGAAACACAGATGCAGTGATAGTATTGATAACTAAAAATTAAGCAGTTGTAAACATTCTGAAAATTAATGAAGTATTCAAAATGACGGCTAAATGTTGGCCATATTGAATTCTTTAAATGCCCATAACTTCCCCATTCATCAGCCAATTTTGATGATACTTGTATCAAAATCCATGATTCATACAGCTCTTTCTGATAAAACATACTTATCATTAGGGTTGCTGTCCCCTTTAATAAAATAAATTTTATTCTTAACAATTTGATTATTTAGTCTCATTTATTCTTCCCACATCCCTAATTGAACGCACAAGTGACAGTGCCCTCTGGCATGAGCAAATCATGAAATATGGAAGACAACAAAAAGAAACAATAACAAATATTTATTTTTACAGACTGCAATGATTAGTTTGTTGTACATATATAAGGTATGTTTTTGGTATCTTATGGCGTTGTGGTTTCAGCGGGATCGCCTGAAGTGGGTTGCTGGAAAGTAGGATACGTCATTAATTCTGGAGTAAGCTGTGACCATACATATCTTTCATCTTTGATAGCATATTCATCCGTGAACATCTGAAGAGTAGCTTTAGCTTTGTATCAGGTATACTTGAGAATTGTTTCTATATCCTCTTATCTATCTTTCACCAATTCTATAGTTTAATACATGTATATAGATCTACAATTTCAACGGTCACCTGAAAAGAGGGTTTAGACGTATTTTCCCAAAGGAAGTGTCTCGGAGAAATGAACTTTCTGTTGCAAATGGATTGTTGCTGTATAGAAACAGATTAGTTATACCTGTGAATCAGCGCAGACAAAATGTAAAGCTTTTGCAGCTCAGTGTGTGTGGTGGCCTACTATAAACAAGGAAATCACTGACAAAATTCTTGTCAATTTTGCCAGGAGGCTAGAACAACACAGCGTCGAGAGCCATTAAAGTCGTCAGAATTACCCATGGGACCGTGGTTTAAAATTGTTGCCGACTTATGTCAGCTGAACAATAAACATTATTTTGTTGTCATGAACATGTATTCTAGATACATTGAAATTGATACCTACCCTAATTAACAAGTGACTGTGTTATTGGGAAAAAGAAAAAATTTGTTCAGTCACTGGGGAGACCCAGAAATCGCGTGTGATGGCAGAAGTCAGTTTACTTCAGCATCGTTTGAAGCCTTCACTAGGGAACATAACGTCAAGGTGACTTATAGTAATCCGCCCTTTCCACAAGCAAACGGTGCAAGCGAATCAGGTGTAAAAATGGCGAAAGGGTTTTATGCCAAAAAGACATTTTCAGAGCATTGAGGACATACCGTTGCATCCCTACTAGTACCACAGGATTTATCCCTTCAGAGCTAATGATAGGAAGGAACATTCTTTAACATGTACTGTGTTTACCTGTCAGAACAATTGAGACCGAAATGGCCTACGTATGACACTGTGAAAGCGCGTGACAAACAATCAAAGGAAAACCAGGCATTTTTCTTCAACAGAAGACATGCAGTGAAACAATTACCCGTTTTGTTGGCTGGTGATAAAGTTAGGATAAAACTAGACAATGAGAAACATTGGGTAAAACATCGAACAGTACTAATCGGTAACTCGGAAAACAAAACTTACACTGTTCAAACAAACGACAGAACTTACCACGTTAACGCATTCATCTGCAGAAAACTCCTTGCTAACAGGATTCGCAGCCTGATCAGGGTAAGGAAGAATCGTCAGACACCGACATTGATATTAAACGGCCAGCAAATCACAACCAGGTCAACCAGACACATAAAACTGCCACAGAAATACGCAGACTTTTATTAATGAGCTGGCGTGGTCATATAAAAGTTATCATAATATGTACTGAGAGACTTGGCTTGGGAAGGAGACGTTGAAATAACAGATCATGTAATTCAAAAGATTTTAATGTCATGTGTCCACCATGATTTGTTTCGAGCTAATTGAGTATAAATAACTTTTGTTGATCTGTTCTTCCAGCGTAATCTAAACACACGTTTGAAAAGGGGAAACTAATAGCTTTCAAAACATAAAACTATCATTCGATGAAACGGTATTGAGTCCTGTTTTATTAACAGGGGAGATGCTTTATAGACTGCAGATCTGAGCCACTCCTACCAAAGCTATTATACCTGTCAGTCATGTATTAGCTGATAATGTATTCACACAATATTCTTATAGTTAGAATTATGCTCTTGTAGAATAAACATATAGCAACCAGCCTGGTTCTATTTATTGCCCACTACATATTGAAACAATTTGACAAATTAAATGCCTTTTAAAAATACTTGACATTGGGCTTAATCCAGTTTACAAAGACTTTACGTCAAAAATTAGCCTCCATGACTTCCAGGCTCCTGCCATTCTTGGATTCTTTGTCGAAGCGACAGTAGTATCTATCTTCTTATACTCAGGCATTCATTTATGATCATTTTCTGAGGTGAGTTTTTTTTTTAAATTTAAAAAAAAAAAAAAAAAAAAAAAAAGCTTCATGGCTGAGTCATCTAAATGAGTGCGCTGAACTCCTCTGTGGTCTCAGCTGCGACCACAGATGGAGCCAGACTATTCCAATGAGGAATAGTCCTTGGGAAAAAAGAATACTTCAGGGCATCACTATAAGTCTGGGGCCTGCAGTACTGTGAGTTGTGTTATGACCTGGTAGATCTTGTACTCTGAGACGGGGTCAAGTACTTGTCTTTATCAATAGACATAGTCCCACAATGAATCTTGTGGAAGAAAAGCAGAGAGGACTGATCCCTCCTGGCCTCCAGAGTTGGCCATTGCAGCTCATCGAGCATTTCTCCAACACTACTAGTGTTGTGCCACCTCCTGCAGGTCCAGCGGGCTGCCGTCCTCTGTACCTTCTCCACTTGTTGAATCTGAGTTTTACAATAAGGGCTCCAAATGGGGGCTGCATACTCCAATTTAGTGCGTACCAAAGTTTTGTATGCAACCACCTTAGTACTCCTAGGTGCCAAAGCCAAGTTCCTTCGAAGGAAATCTAAAGTCTTAGTTGCTTTAGACGAGATATCAGAGATATGTTGACCCCAATCCATGTTCTCTGTGATTGTTATACCGAGCTATTTCGCTGACTGAACGTTTTCCAAAGTTTGCTGATGCAGAGTGTAGTCATGAATGATTTGTTTGTGTGAGTAATGCCGAGTCACTCTCATGGAGTGACATTTGGCAACATTGAACTTCATTTGCCAATCAACCTCCCAGAGGCCAAGACTGTCAAGATCTTCCTGCAAAATGAGACAGTCTTGCAATGAATGAATGTTCCTATACAGGGCACAATCGTCCGCGAACAGGCGAACTGAAGACTTGATAGTATCCGGTAAATCATTTATGAAAATTAGGAAAAGGATCGGTCCTAAGACAGACCCCTGGGGTACACCCGATAAAACTGGGACTGGATCTGAGGCTTGACCGTCTAAAACTACTTGTATCTTGCATGTAATGAGATCTCTTGGTAATTTTCATCAATATACATATCCGGGTATTACTTGTTTGTGGTGGGCGCGGTGCAAACTCATAATCGAGATGTCTGTGTGATAAATCACCCAGAGCCAAAATTATTGTCATCCCAAATTCTTTATTGAAGCCACTGTCATCAAAGCCTAGGAGGTCTGTTGTCAGTTCTGTATTGCCTGTCTGCTGGAAAAGTGTACACTTATAGTCTCACGTTCATTGAAGTATAGTTCACAGTGCAACAGATAGTGCTCTAAAGTTTCAGGAAGTCTGGTAGTGAAAATGAGGGTGGGTGGGGAGTGAATCAAAATCAATGGCACCGGAATGTGCTCAAGATCGTAATCTAGACGTTATGACAAGCTGCTCTTAAATCGTATAAGGACGAGGGTTTCCACGCGGGAATGATTTGCTTGACATATCACCAACTACAATTATAAACGCGGAGAACATACTGAGAAAATCCTCCAACGTATCGTCTCTCACTTCGTCAGCCATTTTGCACTGTCACGAGACTTGAGCGAGAGTTTGTCACTCAATACGCAACACCGTGTACGACTCGTATTTCGGTATACGGAAAAAGTAACGGAAATGCCGTCATTACACACGTACAGATTTCGATATGGATGATCTTGAAGCTCCTAGCCATAATCATTTTTGAGATATCTGGATTACAAGTTTTCAATGGCCAAATTTGCAAAGGGGCAATACCTTGAGAAAAAAAACACTTTTTTAAAAAAAAAGAATCTGCTCATCATCCTCTATCAGCTGACCAAATTTGAGGCTACTAGCTGTAATATCATTGGATATAAATTATTACAAGCAGTGACATATATTAGTATTATATAGGTCTGTATCTGAATCTGTACGTTAAGAGACGACAATCACACTTGATTATTATGTCCCTGTGGCGGTAGAAAAAGGGAAAGAGGGAAATTTAGGAAAGGCAGAAATCAGGTGATAGAAAGGTAGAAAAGGTCACTGTTACAAGTTATATATTTTTTTCCATTTTTTTCACAATATAAGCCTGAGGCATTATTTGAACAAACTTGGTGGAGGTTCACTAGGTGATGCTACATACCAAATATCAAGGCTCTATGCCTTGTGGTTTCAGAAAAGAAGATCTTTTCACGTTTTCTATTATTTCTGAAATATCATTATTACCAAGTTTGGTTAAAATCCACCAAGTAGGGGAGACCGAGGCAAAATGATACAAGGGGCAAAATGAAACAGCGCGATTTTTCAAACGATGATGCCATATATGACGTTTCTTACTCAAACTGAATGCGCATTTTGAAATCCGCCATATTATAAGAAAGGCTCAGCCAAAACAGAGCAAAGTTAAGCTTTTTATATAAAAAACTGACTTTTGAGGCACCCTGAGTAAATTCCGAAGGTATCAGTTATTTTATGAATGTGAAAAATGTGGTAGATATATATTTTAATTGTATTGTGTAAATTGAACTATATAGATACTGATACGTCTCCAAATAATCAAAATTATTGTGGGGTGTCGTATTTTTGAATTGTTACGAGAACAGTAAAAAAGAGGTCACTGGGGCAAAAGGATACAGCGTGGTTGGGGCAAAATGATACAGTCTGAAATAATCTAATTTGACTCTGTTTTAAAGCATTTTCAAGATATTTTTTATCGAAACTGTCTATTCCTATCACGAGAAAATTAAATGATACTGCTATGTCAGAAAAGTACCATTTTATTTTTCAGAATGTTAAAAATGGGTGGTCAACTGTATCATTTTGCCCCGTGACAAAACATAAAACATGAATGGTAACAAATGTGACTCAATAAATCCAGAAAACTGTTCGTGTTCAATCATATTTCCGTGGCGATATATAGCATTATAAATTGTTTAATTGTGTTTATAGTTATTTCTGTGCTACGTCTTGAATATTTGAATCTGAGATGAGAAAGTCTTACTGTATCATTTTGCCCCGTGTACTGACCACACATTTTGAATGCTTGATTTCAAGCACTAATGTCACTTTATGCCTGTTTTTCTTTCTCTCAAGTTGTAGCTAATACTTGACAGTGTATTATACATTTAAAAACAATAAGATATATCCAGTCATAAAGCAGGAAAAAATATTTTAAAAAAGTGGATCATTTTGCCCCGGTCTCCCCTAGTTTAGGAGGAGATGTCCTTTGAAGTAATTATTGATGACGCACAACATATGAAGGATGATGGACACCAAACGACCACAATATTGGCTCAGGTGAGCTAAAATTACTCCACACACAAAGAGCTGATATATACATGCATGTTGACATAAATACTGTGTTTGTGACCAGGTCTGCTGAGCTACAAAGACTAGCTATGATATGAAAATTTTGCTTTAAGTAGATTTATCTGTTATACCGAGCAAAGGTTGGCAGGCTGATCTGCCCCTTTGATCTTCATTTTGAGCTAACAACATGATTATATGGATTTGGGCCATCAAAGTTTGACCGCTGTGCAACATTGAGATAGAACCTTTTTCTTGTGTGTGCCTGTAATCCCTGTATGCATACCTGTGTGTGTACGGGAGGAGTTGGCTGTCCAACTATCAAACACCCCAGCATTAGTAGTCGTGGGTCCGCCACTGAGTTTTCAATGTCAAAATTTGCATAGGCAATAACTCTGAAAACATAAAAACATAAAAAAAAAACTCTTTTTTGAATTTTCACCAGGTTATCAACTAGCAGTTGACCAAGTTTGAGGCTCCTAACTGTAAAAGTTTTTGATATATCTTGATTATAAAATTACGTTCTGACCCTTTAAAACGGGCATAACTCCACAAAGGGATATAATTCAGATTATAAAAAATGGGTCAGCTATTTTTGATGAGATATTCATTTATGAAATTTAAAAAAACCTACCTTAATTTGTTTTTATAAATGACACACGGACAAACAGACAGATGGATGGTAGGACAAGCCCAAAGCAATATGTCTCTTCGATTTTTTTCAAATTTGGAGGCATAAATATCTAGACACGTCAGTGATGTGGCATGCAGGGAAAATGCAAGATCTAGTGGGGCCAGTCATTGCTGATTTCACTGTCTGAAGTATGATTTGTAGCTAGAATATCATTAATGCCTCTTCTAGGAACCTACATGCAGATGCTATAGTTTCATTATATGAAAATGGACATACTTGAAATCTTACCATTCAATGTAGATTAGTAAATGAATGTGCAGTTACGGATTCGCCTCAATAATTTTCCTCCATTTTATTTGTGACCTATACTTTAGAATAACGAAACCTGTATGTTGTTTTCGGTGCCAGTGTGTAATGTCTCTGAAATTGATGGACAAATGCCCCTGAAAAGAGGGCTTTGCTTGGTACCGGTCAGATGTATTTGTTTGCGTGTATAAATGAGTTTTTATCAATTTATATGGTGAAAAAAAAATGAAGAATTCGTTGTTGTTTTTTCGTTGTAATGAGAACGTTGTCATCGACGTTGTTGCGAAAAATCTGTATGCCCAAAATATGCGCTAGACGACATTCTAACAACAGATTATATTTAAAAGATTTGATCTTTGATCATGCACAAGGTCAAGTGGATGGTGTAAAAGGTTTGGAACTGTTGTGCTAATCTGTAGGCATAGGGCAATCTCAGTCCATTGTGAAAAGTTGCTAAACGAAATGTGAAGCTAATAAAACAAAATGACACTATAGCCATTGCAAAATAAGTGAAGGGTAGTAGCTCAGATATTAATGAGTTCATATTGACGAAACTAAGAAGAGAAGATTAACCCACCATGATACTTACATGTATCATTAAGTCTGGCCCATAGGCTATTAAAGAGATAAGGTTTCGGAGGGACTATGCATTAACTCTATCTTCTCAGATAACTCCGTCAAAGTTATGCCGATGATAATCGAAATCGAACTTGACCTGTATGTAATGATGATATAGCCTTCTTTCAAATTTAAACGAAATCAATGCATCGGTTAGAAAGTGCGGTTATCAATCTTAACCACAGCAAACTTATGACAAAAAGTGCCATAACTCAGTCATGTTTTCGATGATAACCAAAATTAAACTCGATCTCTATATTTTATGATGATATACCCTCTGCAAAATTTGAATACAATCTATGCATTGCCAACGGTAACCAATATCTTAACCTAATAACAACAAAAAATCTAAGTAAAAAGGGGCCATAATTCAGTCAAAATATTGCCGATGATCTCCAAATTCGAACTTGGATGCTTCATCATTCTATAAGCTTGAAGGAAGTTGATGCATCCCTTCAGAAACCAAAAGTGTGATGCCGCCGACGACCACACAGACGCTAACGGAGTCATGATCTCCATGTGTCTGGCATGCGTCCGGGAGCGCAGTGGCTCAGTATAAGAGTGCTTGACTCGATACCGAAGGGTCGCAGGTTCGAGCCTCACCGGCGTCTCTTCGTTGTGTCCTTGAGCAAGACACATTTATCCTAGCTTAGTACTGGTGCTACACAGGAAGACTCGTCCCGACGTTACTGAAAGATTGTTGACTGGGACGTTAAGAATCAAATCAAACAAAACAAACAATCAGAAAACTAGAAGAGGGCCAGTCGATGGGGTCCATCGAAAATATGCTCACCTGCATTAAATACTGTACAATATGCTTATTCTTACCTAACAATATGCTTATACAGATCAGTGGCGTTAATTCGTGCGACTCACCACTTATACATTCTTACATTCATTGTACATATAAAACTGATGCATTGAAATGTGTCTTGATCCACAATTGAACTAAGGGTGAGGTTGGCGCGCCGTTAAACCGGTTTAAGCCCTCTAGTAAAATATTTTTACTGACCGTTCCAAGAAGGTGCTTCTTTTGTGGATCATTTATGTTATTTATGTTTTTGATATGCTTTTGTGAAAAATACTGATGCCTTGTGGTCACCTGCTGGGAAAGGACCGACCTCTTGGCCCTCGTTTGTGATGTCTAAATGTGAAGTTGTCACTTTCCCGTTGGTATCCTGAGCCAGGTGTGGTGCTTGATGGTATTGATTCCTGATCTTTGCACTCTTTCTTACTTTGCATTCAAAGGTTATCTTTAGGACGATATATTTATAAGATGTGGCTCGAAATTGCAGACAAATTATAGGTATTCAAACTAGTGCTTCTCTTGTATCAGATTTTTTTAGCTTTGTTATGGGAGAGACCTCACATGGTTTCTTTCTTACAATAATCAAGCTGATGTTATTCTACTGCAACAGGGCATACCAGAGCCAGCTTTTGTTGTAATTCAAAATGAGCCGCGACATGTGATTTCCCACAATGTGGTATTTTGGCATGAATAGACTCAGACGAGGCTGTGTAGCCCCCTGTTAAGCTTAGAAACTCCAAATGGTGTTCAGTCAGTAGCTTAACAGTCATCGAATATTCAAGCGACTAGCAAAGGCTCTGATCAGACTGTGCGTATGGGCAGGCTGATCTGAGGCTTTGCTGGTCGCACATACCACATTGTTGGAAATCTCATGTCGCGGCTCAAAGCGTTGGAAAGTATGACCAATTCAAACAGATACTCAAATAGGACAATCTGCATTCCGGGTAATAAACCCAATCATGTTTTATAGCTATGGTTTCCTCTTTAATTGAACTACGGTGGGCCAGGCCACAGACTCAGTGACGATCCTGACCTAAATGTTTCATCGGTGGGTTGGTGCCTGTTGCTTATCTTTGGGTGGGCCCACCATGGCTCAGCTTGAAGTTGTCTTTAGCTCTGGCTATCTGTGAGTCAAGGGCCTTTTTCTTTGTTTCATCATAGTATTAATTTTTAATTTGATTTGATTGTTGCTCTGTGATGATGCATTACATTAGTTAGAAAACTCCATGCGAGCTAAACACTGTTTTTCCTTTTTAACAGCAGCAAAATTTAGGACGAAAATTCGGCGGTAGAATATATCCCCCTCCCATGGCCTAGGCTGTTGTCTACTCTAAGGCGGCGATTCTGTTGTGGCTGTTTATTCATTATTTGTTGTTGCTCCCATTGTGTGGGCAGCGGATTTGTATTGGGTACTTGTTTTGTGGCGCGGTTCTTGGTGCCCTTTTTAATTTAGCGATCATCTGTCTGAGGAAAAGAGAGTTGGTTATTTTACTTTAATTGTGTTTTGTCTTCCTATATTATGTCTCTTCCTCACTGTGTCGTATGTTTGTCTGCTGTCTGTGATTGTGGCATTTCCTGGTCACATAAATGTATTCACTTACTCTTTAATCATTTAAATAGAATGTTTAAAATGCGTATGATGGCTCTTTTTTCGCTGTTACACTCAGAGTAATGAATGAATTATAAAAAATCTGTGCAAAATTCACTGGTTTCAATCTTTTCCACATTGCCTGCGTTCCAACATCTTCAATTATGCATAGTGGTTTAAAGCTCAAAATATGACTTGTCATCGAGATTTGCTGATATTAGAAGGGCTTTTTTGTGAACAAAAAGATCTGTTGCCGAGCATAAGAAGCAAGAAAAAAATTAGAGTCCCACCTCACGTCTGTGCATACATCATGCTGGGGGCAAACCTTGCTTGTCATCAGCCATCTGGTGCTCTGTTTCGAGCTTAGGGTACATCTCTATTTGCATATGTATATAGAGAGACCCTGGTATAGGATCTATCTCAGAGCTACTCTTTCAGCTCTTTTACATTCAGTTCAGCCAGGTCAGATGCTTTGCGTCCCGCAGCTTGGCGACCCCTTTTGGGTTAAGTGTCATGTCCTCCGTGGAGAATAGACTAGCCCATTTTGAGGGCAGGTTAGAAACCGCTATACGTGTGAAGACTGATTGGAACTGCCAATATATTTACAACTATTGGATTCGTGTCTTTTTTAAAATTCCATTTCCTATAAGCGAGGTGATCCAAAACGTATTTCAAATGATTTGCAGTTTATAAACGTCCAATTAATCATGTTTAAATGGGCAACGTTTTAACGTTAAAAATGCGTAAAGATTGGCGCGATGCGAGAGCGTCATTCTTAATTACGTCATGGAAAGAGAAGTAAGCAATGGCACAATTTAATTTGGCCGCCATTTTAACCGAAAGACGATTGTTTAAACGGTGCTTGCAAAAAAGACAGTGGAACGACCACCTTGGTTAAATTATATATCGTAAGTAATTATTTTGTCCTCAACGAAACCGCTTTGGTAGTTTCCATTTACTGTTTCTATTGCTATTGCTATTGTGATGTGTGGCGGATTCTTGAATTTTTTGTCGAAACGACAGTAGTGTCTTTATACTGCCTGGCGCTCGCTTTCGAGCATTATCGGCAGGTGTACATTGTGTCCCGGTAATGGCGGTGTGGATGCCGTCATTAGATCTCGGTTCTAGGGACCGTTAAACTGGAAGTGCTCAAAACGCTTATATAATGTATATAGGACAGTGCATGCATTTTATCCCCCTCTCTATCTGTCTCCCTCTGTCCGTCTGTTTGCCTGTCTGTCTCTCTGTCTCTCTCTGTCTATGTCTCTGTCTATGTCTCTCTCTCTCTTTCCCATGCTTAACGAGCAATTCTAACCTTTAAACGCTTATGCAGATAAAAGGCTATAATATCCCGAACCAAGCCATGCAGCCCATAGAACTTTGACTCAGAATCAGTGCTCGGTGATGGACATTCGAACCACGCTTGGTGTAGTCTCTGGTTTACCGGGCATATTCTATTCTATTTGTTGCTTTCGGTTTGCCACCATATTGGAATAAAAGATCGAAACTAGATGGCCTACAAATGATTAAATAGCCCTTACACGAAAATGAAGCAGGGGTGGGGGTGGGGTGTGTGGGGGGGGGGGGGTACTGCCCCCATCATTCAACATATAGAACGTTGCTTTAGTCTTATGTCATAAACTGCGCCGGTAAACCAGAGACTTGTATCCAGGGTATGGGTTGGGGACTATCCCGCTTTATTATTAACCCTTAAAGCGCCAATCGCACCAAAAGTCGTCTGCTTTACTTGTCTGCTGAAATGTTTAAAAAACCTCTATGGCAAACAGTGTGGACCCAGATCAGACTGCTCCTATAGGAGCAGTCTGCTCTGGGTCCACCCTGTTTGCTTCTATATTTGAATTCGTCAGAAATGTCAGACAATTATTACCAGCAGACGACTTCAGCGGACGTCATTTTTCAGATGCATTTTTTTCTTGGCGCTTTAAGGGTTAAACCCTTATTCCACCAATAGTTTAGTCCCGAAATGGGTCTCTACTGACCGTGGCTATGCTTTATGGATGGGCTTGCATCTAAATATGTTTATATTGTAGGGCATGTCAAATCATCTTTGACAGGTCCCTACAAACGGAGAAGCTCCAAGCAGATTGGGTGAAGGCCAATGTCATGCCCGTGTTTAATAAGGGTGATACGTCGCTGGCATCAAACTACAGCCCTATCTCCCTCACTTGCCTTCTTTGCAAGGCTTCCAACATTGTTAAGCACCTTGATGGGCAGGGTCTCATGTATGACCTCCAGCATGGTTTCAGAGAAAAAAGGTCACGTGAGTCCATATTGTTTTGCAATAGGCTACCTAAAATGAGCCGATTCCCCCGAATATTCGTAACGACATCGTATCTGAATCGGGACTGACTCGTTGAACATCAGGGCCCGCAATTACAATGCCACCATAAAGTTAAGCAAGACTTAAGTTAAGAATTGATATTTCAACATGCTATATTAAATGCTAAATAAATTTCCTGCATCGATGTGGTATTTGTGGTCAAAGATATCATTGTGATCTTTAGAAAAATTAAACTTATTTTGATTTTAATCAGTTTTAAACGTTATATTTCGCATCCTGAAAAATCAATACTTAACTTAAGTCTTACTTAACTCTAAGGAGGCATTGTAATTCCGGGCCCAGGATTGGAGAAAAAAAATTAGAGAAACCTCACGATTCCCCCCGAATCAATAAAAAATCAATTCGTGGCGATTCGCGCGATTCGTGGCCTGTGTGGAATAGGGGTATAAGAACTTAAGCAGATGATAGGGAAGACGAACGAAGTCGTGACTGGCGAGAGAAGAAGTATTTTAAATAATTTGAAATTGTGTCTGGTAAGTGCAGGTGACTCAACGACATCACTGGTATAAAGAACCAATAGGTGTACTAATTAATTTTATATATAATGGATTTTTTGTGTTCTCAGGGACCGAAATTCGGCCCCTAACCCAATGGAATTTAGGTGACCGAAGATGTCATAATAGTGCACTATAACAACTTTCTCAATTTAGGAAAGATAAAGCAGCTTTTTTTAACGTCACTTATTTGAAAAAAAAAACAACAACATAAGCTCTTTAGAGCTTTTATTCCGACATAACATCTTTTAAACAAATACTAGCCTGCCTTACTTTATCTTCCTAGCACATCCCATTTTATGCGAGCGTCAGCAAGGGAGCTGCTGGTACCATATTTTTTTTACAACTTTGGTATAGTGCAACCGGGATTCGAACCAACGACCTCCCGTTCCGAAAGCGGACGCTCTACCAACTGAGCTATCGGGGCGGTAAATAGGGGGTTACCATGCTAATTTTCCCAATCTGAAAGGCCCTAGGGTACAAAAATCACTAGGGTGCATCTCACATCATCAAACAAGTAGTCCAAAGTTACATTTATTTGAGGTTCAGTGATATTACAAGCACGGATCAAATGAAAGTAAGAAAGAGGGCAAAGATCAGGAATCGATACAATCAAGCACCACACCTGACACAGTATACCGATGGGAAAGTGACAACTTCACAATTAGACATCACAAACGAGAGTCAAGAGGTCAGCCCTTTCCCAGCAGAAGTTTCTATTTCCCGAACACTAGGAATTGAAACGGAACTTGCTTTAGTTGTTTTCCATATTTTGGCATACTTTTATCATCATATGTTTTAGCTCACAGAGGAAAGGCTGTTCAAAGTAAGCCATACCCGTCGTCCGTCCGCGTCGTCCGCCTTCCGTCGTCAGTAAGAGTTTGTTCTAAGCAAAGCTCCCTCTTAATTTAAACCGCCGAACCAATTCGAGTCGAAAGCCACATGTTCGCAAAATATTCATTGAAATGGGTTCCAAGGCATGGCAACGAAAGTGAAAAATAATCTTTCTGTTAAATGGTCAATAACATATGGCCTCATTTGAACTATATCCTCTACCATGAGTGCACAAATTAGTCTGATCCATCGAAACTTGGCCGTCGGGGATTCTTATAGTTCTTCATGTATAGAAAATTGTAAGAATCTTCTAGATCGATTCGAAAAAAGTTGGCACATATTAGACTATATGGTCCTTGGGAGATCAAATACTTTAGAGTATTCAAAGAACTCTAAGCCGTCGAAAAACATGGTCACCAAGACATGTAAAACCCCATCATGATGTCATTTCTGCATATAATGTATTATATGCATGACAAAATCACAGGAGCTTGAAGTTCGGCCGTAGCCTCAAACCCCAAAGCGCTCAATGTCACTACGTACTTTTGGTTTTGAAAAGGGATTTTAAAGGACACAAGTCCTATGACAAAACCAACAATTTGACTGTTCGCCGATAAAAGTTTCAGCTGTATGTTTTGTATTTAACGTCCCACCAACAGCTAAGGTCATTTGGAGACGGAACCGCGGCTTATAGTCTCATCCAACAGACTGGAGAAGCCGAGTATTGGGCCTGGGACTAACATGTGCTGGCTCATTTCACTTTTGACTGAGCCATTCAATGGCATATATCATGTGATTGGACACGTGCGGACTTTATATAGCCGTGTAAAGTAGTTTAACACAGAGTGAAAAATACGTAGGTATGTGAGGAAAGTTTTAAAGAAGAAGCATCTGCGGATCTGAATGAAGGCAGGGGGTCCGCCCCTTCACCCCCTTGAAAACCACATTCAAGTTATATAGGTTTCCACAGAAATTAGCAAGTGGACAATCTGGACAATAATGTATCCCCTCCCAAAACCTTGCAAATTTGAAGTTTTCCGCAAAAAATCCTGGACCCGCGCCTGGGAAGACGAGCAGGCGTCAGCATACCCAATTAAGAAATCAATCCCTTTAGCTCGGTGCATATACATGTACTTGTGTCAAACGTAGGTCTGATCTGGAGCCAAACTCTTTGTCACTTAAGCCTCGTTCATATGCACAATATACACCCCGGTGCAAATATACTCCCGGGGTGTACATTTGCACCTGGGGTGTATTTTGGTCATGTAAACGGTGCTTTATGAAAATGCACCCGGGTGCAAATCTGCACCCGGGTGCTAATTTGCTCCACCGAATTTGCACCGATTTGCCCTAGGTGCAAATTGCGCACATGAACGCAACTTGTTATCACATATGTACAATTTGATCTTAGATTTTGATAAATTATCCATCTTTTCTATGTGAACATGTACATTTGTATGAAAATAAACTATATATATATAGTCCCTTTATCAAATTTAAGGTCATGGCTTCTCTCTGTAGTCACTACTTCATCGGCTATGCCGGTTGCCACGCAGAACAACTGGAATTTCTGGTCTATGGGCTTCGATTTGCACGATTCTATTTCCGAATAATATCTCTTCCTAACCCCAGCAATAGAAATCATAGTTTGCCAGAACCCTGGCGCCATTCACGAGTCCATGCTATCTGATGTACACATCGGTGAAAAGATCCCCCCTGCATAATAACGGAGTGACCACCTTTACGATTCATGTAATCAACGTGATGTTCTGACATAGCAATAATTAAAGTATGTCTATTAACAGAGATTTAGAAGAGAAGACAAAACCCGTTTCACACATTTACAAGACGTTTATTTTGCTATTAGGAAGAGATTCTCAGTTGTCCAGCTCTGCGCAGTCCGAAGTCAAACTGTCACCAGCAGTTCAATTGAAACAACTTAACGCACACGCGCATTCCGTTGCAGCTATCTGCCCAGTTCGTCGCAGAGCCCGTGACATTTGGAAGCCATGGATCATCAATACATGTATAAGTCTCAAGCACTACGTACACCTCTCTTGGCCAGATAGTCATATATTTAGTTAGTACTGCTGCAACAGCTTCTATAAGAGCCATTTATACACCAGTCATTTGTATCCACTGCTCCCCCACCTACGGGGATGGGCGGGGATAATGGTTTTCACTTTCCAGAGCCCTGGTATAAGCCCCGCCCTGTGGGGACAAGCTGATGATAACAACCCTGCTCTTTGCCCTACCCTACACAACAGAAAATCCAAGCAGGGTAGGTGTCCCAATGTTATACCCCACACTTCCCCGGCACTGCGGGGACAATCAAAAAGTAATTGTCCAGCACCTTACCCCGGCTAATCCACGGCTATCCCCGTAGGTGGGGGCCGTGGATACAAATGACTGGTGCATTATCCTCTTTAAATATTGTATAAATAAATAAAACAGATAAAACCAAATGGAGTTGCATTTTTCTCACACGACGGTATCTTTAACTGACTAATAATCGAAACATTCTTAACACATCGAATTTCTCCTTAATGTAAAACTGAAACATTTATGATATGTTTAAAGAGCAAATCCAATAACATATGAACACAATTTATTGACAAATGAACGCTACATAAGGGGGTGCAAATATACTCCCGGGTGCAAATTTGCACCCGGGAGTAAATTTGCACCAGGGTGCAAATTGTGCATATAAACGAGGCTTTAGATGACGGGTTTTCCGAAAACATAAGAAACCATGTCCAAGTAAGGCACAAATCAGTAAGATTACCAGATTACATAAACCACACAATATACTGAGAGGAATTAGAAACTGAAGTGTTTTTTTCTAACATGTCTGGATGAAAAATAATAATTCAAATTCATAATTTTTTATGAAATCTGATATCCTCAACATCCATCTAACAAATACAATTCACAGAATTATTGATAGCATCAAGAACCAGCCCTATACTGCCGGCAAATTTCGTATGTTCTCGAAATTTGGTCCTCAGTCGTGGGCATTATGGGTGGATGTCTCGGCTTTCTTTACACCCCGATGGTTGATTGCTGTAATGCTCAATTACAGATCCCTAAGAGGGACATACTTTTATCAAGATGGATCATATTGTATTCATAACAAAAATGGTACATATAATGTTTCATGAAACTGCGTCCCAAAAATTACTCGTTTAACCCACACATGTCGAATGGAGCTTCCCATTTTAATCATTTGGCTGATCCGACGCCACCATGGTTATGTGGCGTCTGATCTGGATCTGCACTGTTTTCCAACGTCCCACAAAATGGAGACAAGGCTTAAATGAGTTAAACATCACACCCCGGGCGCTTGAGATAACAAGTCGAACTTTCGAAAATGTAAAAAAACTAGAATGCAACTTGTAATACGGTCGGAACTGAGATTGTGCTAGCCCGGATGTATGTCCCTTCATGGCGAATTTAAAGTTCTACTGAAAGCTCTTATGAACAACTCCCACATTAACATATCCATAAAATGCCATGTGTTTTGAAACTTTATCGAATGTTGAACGTATGGTTACTGACGAAAGCCCCTCATCATTGTCGTCCCTGGCAGTCATGCAAATGGACGATGACTTACCCGTACATATTAGTATGTTCAAGCAATGGTGACATGTAAAAAAGTAAAAAAAAAATCCTGTTGGTTTTACTACATAATCCCTTCCCAAAGACGTCATGGTTATGCACAAATTCAGCTACTGACATGGTGACAGTATACAGCGTGGTAAGGGGTGGGAGAGGTATATGGACAAATAAATAACTCATAAGCAACAAGGAAAGGGTGTCTTATTTTCTCATTTTTGGTTAACCATATGGTATGTAAATGGTGATCTTGATTGTAGTACTTTCAAAGTATTTAAACCTTTGTCGATTTTTTGCTCTTCAGCATCTAGAATCGTGTGAAATGCAGCAGCGTTGGTAGCTAAGTAGAAAGTTAGTAATATTTAAGACAAAGATGTTCTGCGACACCTAAATATTTGTCTTAAATATGCGACAAAAAGAAAGAAGTTCGCAAAGTTCAACAGTTTGATGAAACCCGAACTTCGTACGATGTTTTAAAGACAAAAACACGTCGTAAACTCGTTGATGAAATTGGCCCCAGATTTGCTTACTTACTTACTAACTGTCGTTCACCGTCTAAACAGTCAATGGAGGTTGCCGTCCTCTTCAGGTCATCCCTCCTGCCACATAGTTTATTACAAGGATGTCGACAGAGGGTATGAATTCGTTAACGAATTTGCTTGTGTATTAATAGACTTTTCGCTAACTGTAAAGGCGGCAACTTTAATATTCATATCTGGGCGTGGTTCGACTATTTCATCTGCTAAGGAAGGGACATCAGGTTTTATTAATAATTTAGTAAAGAGTTGATAAGCTTTTTGGACCGCAAACGTGCGTGCATTTCATGAAAATCCTAACCGAATACAGACTGAACTCGTATTTATTAACCCTTGAAGCACATAATCACAAAATGTATTTTTTTGTCGTCCACTAAAATATTTGAAGCCTCATAGACAAACAGTGTGGATCCAAATCAGACTGCTCCTGTAGGAGCAGTCTGATCTGGGTTCACAATGTTTGCCTCTATGGTTATGTGAAGATGCAGTTATTTTGCTGGCGTTTTAAGGACTTAATAATGTGTTTTGTGTCTAAACTGAGATAATGGCGCAAGATGATACAGTTACTTTTGAATAAAACCACGCCTCATTTTCAGCTTTTACCTATATCTAAGGTTGACCAGTCCTAATTACGCATTCACGAGGCGCCGCCTTTACAGTAAGCGAAAAGTCAAAGAATACATGTACTTCATGCCGAGGAGCTAGTCAGTCCTATATATTTGCACCATACATGCTGTTCTGTGCATTCAGTTTTTTCTCCAGCCAAGCGAACATTAATAATCCTTTGGAGACAAGAAATGGGTACTTTTGCAAACAGCGAAGTCTCAGATGAAAGCGGCATTACATAAGAGTCCAGGCCTCAAGATATGAGAGCGCAACTCAACCAAAACATATATTGTGGGTACTCAAAAGAACCGTCTCGATGAGACGGTTCTTTTGAGCACCCAAAACACATGTTTAAACTGGTGGATAAGAAAATAATCGCAATTTTACGCAAACTATTTTTGCTTAACTGGCCCTATGAGGGTCTACTTATTCAGGTTGACTAAGTCTGAGTACTTCGTGTCTGAGCAGCTAACTATATTGTGCATATGCGCAGGTTTACACGATTCTTCACTAATCAACTGTATGTTAAGTTTAAAACTTAAATCGCGTGCAGGACTCAGTACACGATAAAACATAAACACGTGCATTATGATAATCGACCTACGCGCTTGATGCGTGGTTACCTTATTTGCTTTAAGATTTGCACGAGCAACAGGTTCTGAACTAGGTGGCGGGTTTGGTGGAATTGGTGATTTCTGATTATTCGGAGTATTTACGATAGTCTTTGAAGTCTGTTGTTATATATGGCGCCGCGACGACGGACGTGGCATTGGAATTACGCTTCCATTATAAAACAAATATTTCCTTGGTATACATTGACCGCCACATCCGCAACATAGACATATACGTTCGTCCTGACCCTAACCAACCACAAATGAAGCGAACCTAATAAAAGCAAAGACTGAGGCAAAGATCAGGATTTGATACAATCAAATACCACCCCTGACCCAGGACATCATATAGAAAAATACAATGCCAACATTATATGACCCCTCGACGGTTCAAAGCGATTCATAGACATTGTACCTTGGCATCAACAGAATCTGATCCACGAGGATGAACTAATTTTGGTATTAATCTCGCTTTCAGTCGTAAAACATGCAGTTTGTCATGTTTGGCATGTTAGTTCCACTTGATAGCAGTATTAGCAATTCGCATTTGCAATTCAGTTTGACAGGACTTATGTGCCATTCTAGTGAATTCACCTTTGCTTGGTTTATACCATACTTGGTATGGCATCACCCTGAGTTTTGATAAGTAATTTAGGTTCCTTGAAATGTAGAATTTTATATCAAGGTAGGCCCTATGCTGTATATAGTTCAGTGTGACCATATTTTGATATCTTGATGACCCACTGATTAGTACTGCTACACAACATTAGTAAATTACTATGTTAAACTTAATAGGATTTCCTTTTAATTAAATGTGCGATAATAATTAAAATTCAAAAACTGGGAAGAGGAAACTTTATCTGATATTCAAAGGCAACTTAGTATGAAAGTTATCTTGCTGATAAATGTCAAAATGCCAACAGTTGTTGGCATTTAAACATTTATCAGCAGGATATATACAACACCTAAAGGTTTAAAAGCAAAAGAAATGTTCCAGTGCTTTAGTTTTTTTTATTAGTGGTTGAAAATTTATATATTTTTACATCCTTGTGGCCTTATATAGTTGCAGATTGCACTGAAAGCGTTTCTGCATGCCTCTTACAGTAAAACATGTCTAAAACGGCCACTCCCAAAAAGTCCAAAATTTGGATATCAAGACCAATTATAGCTTAATCACGGCTGACAATCTGTCGCATGCGAAACCGGCGGTTCAGCAAAGACTTCCAGGCGATTAATTTCCGGTTTCGCAAAGAGGATCCTCAAAAGGTAGACAAAGTGTACCTGTTTCGATTTTAATGATGGATATTTACTTATACAGAAAGTAAATCAAAAATCTTAGAATGCTATTTTGTCAGTTAATCATTAGTGTTTTGACACGCCAAAGTCATTTACTTAATTTCGGCAAGGCTTTCAAGGAATTTATTCCCTCCTCTGAAACTCCTGTTTCAACACGGTCAATGTCGCCAAAAATACAAAGGAAAATAAAGCATTTTGCCATTATCAGTGAGTCTCGATGATAAAATTCACTGTCTAATTGTTTGAATTATATTTTCGTAAGTCGGCAATTGCGCCCCAACTAACACAGCGTTTAGCATATTTTAGAATATTGATTGAAAGGGAAGATTGTTCCTGGTTCGGCATGTAATCATTTAAATATGAAGGAATTAGTTCAACCCTTATGGAACATTTACATGCGAAACCAAAAACTTTAGACCGAATTAGCCTACAAATCTGCAAAATGTAATACCCTACGCCAATGTGGAGTTATTACAGACCCCCCGCATTATATACACACTCAGCATGGCGCCTTTTTTGTAGCCCACTAGGCAATAATTGTCAGAACTAGCAAAATATCGTCGTGTTTATCCCATATTTTCCTCATCTTAACAGGTGTTTTACGGGACGGAAGAAAAATCACAACAACGAGGAAACACCTAACCATATCCTTTGGTGCACGAAGAAAACGATATAAAAATGACAAAATAGCATTCTTTAATTTCAAAAATATTCATTTTAGTTCAAATTAACGGCTTTCAACCGCGAGCACTCGTTGTTTGTTTACCTTTTGCGGATCCTCTTTGCGAAACCGGAAATTAATCGCCCGGATGTCTTTGCTGAACCGCCGGTTTCGCATTCGACAGATTGTCAGCCGTGTTAATGCAGGTCAAAAATATTGTAGAATGCTCCAGCTGAATGTCGGTCAAAAGTATTGGAGAATGCTCCAAGGGGAGCATTCTGCAAATACTTTCGACCTTCATTAAGCTACGATTTGTCATTAGAAACATTGTTTTGTTTATTTTTCACTGACCGTTTTACACAGATGTTACTGTATCTGTTTTCTAGGCGATGAAAATGTAGCACGATGGTTAGGAGGGACACTCTCACAATTACCCAAAAAGAGTCGAACCAGAATGTGGCCAGTCCGACTCCCAGTAGGTCACGTGCTGCCAGCGCCGTATCTTTTAGCGACAATCTATCCGTCTATCCAGCGAGGTCTGAGCATATCATACCAAGCACTGATGCCAAGTTTCGTACACCCGACAGTGGGGACCGCCAGCCAAGTAGAAGGAGAAATAGATGGTCGTCCCCGAGAAGCGACAGTGGAACTAACTTCGCCGATGACTCGGAGCAGCAGTTTAGTCGTCTACAGAAAATGTTTGAAGCGGCTGAAGACGATGGCAGGAATGGTCTGGACATTGATGAGTTTAAACTTGCTCTAAGAAGTACGGTAGCATTTAACAGTACAGAAGATGAACTTGAAGTATTGTTTATGAAGGTGGACGCAAACTGCGACGGTGTCGTTGACTGGGAAGAGTACGTAACGTACAACCTGTTGGAATACAAAGAAAAAACGCTGATGTTTGAAATGCTGCGTGAGAAACCGTTTCCTAATGAAATAAGAGACATTGAAAGTAAGCATCGTGATACGGTTATACGCATTCGTTTCTATCCAAATATTAGAAAGACGGGCGGGAGGGCGTGTAACATAGATTACACTAACGGAAAATATATTACACTAAGCAAAGAAGGGATTATAGGAGTATGGAGTCTGAGTATGAAGAACTTGAAACATTACAACACCCATCATTACTTTGACAGAAACACACAGCCATGGTTTACAGATATGGTCGCAATGCATAACGTGAACATGCTGGCCCTTGCCTCCACAGACAGAGACATTGCTATATTCGATCTGACCGCAAAGAAGTTTTGCATGCGGTACTATCTCACAGGATTAGAAAACTGCGTTACTGCTATGGATTACTGGGTGAACCCTAAGGATCTTAACAAGGCCCTTCTGTTGTGGGGAGACACCGCCGGTTGCATATTTGCTGTTAAGTTCGAGAACTCTTTGAGAGGTGGACCGTTTGGAGCGGTCAGTGGAAGGAAAACCGCTTGCAAGAGAGTGAGTTTCCCTGAAGTGTTGAAAGGGTTTATTCTTGGAGCGAAAGCAATGAAATTTCCTAATGTGCACGAAGACTGGGTAGGCAAAGTGCAGTATCTTCCAGAAATTGACTGTTTCTTGTCCTCGTGCAGTTCACCTCATACTGCTCTCTTCTTTGGAGACTTCCACGGTAAGAAGACACAGGTGTACTTCAAAGTCAACAAAGGTGTTCTCAGTTTTGACTACTCCTACTCTCTAAACATTATTGTAACCGGTGGAATGGACTATATGCTAAGAGTTTGGAATCCATATGTCAACAATAAGGCTATCGTTCTACTGAAAGGACACACCAAACCAGTAAACCATGTTATTTTGAACGACACAAGGAATCAGGTGATAAGCATTGACAAGGGTAGAAATCTACGTGTCTTTGATCTTCGAGACCAGACTTGTCTTCAACAGATCAGTGGAAGAATGATAAAGTTTGACCCGTTCCCGGTCTCTTCGGCCTTGTACAACCCCAAGAAGAGGACGATGTTATTGGCAGCTAACCAGATCGTGATGTTAGAGAAGAGAGAAGAAGATGAAACACACGCTGACATTATCTCACACCAGAAGCCTATTGTTGGTGCCATCTATAACAAAATCTTTGGAAGCTGTGTGAGCGCATGCCAGGACTCCGTCGTCAGTGTCTGGGATACGAATACAGGTGTGAAGGTGATGCAGTTCGTGAATGCTCACTATCGCATCGAGAGAGGAGTCCGAGTACCAGTGGAAATAACCGCCATGTGTTTCGACCACAACGGCAGAAGACTTGTAACAGGAGCAAGAAATGGTACAGTACATATATGGAACTTCAACAATGGCTCATGCATGCAGAGTTTCCAGTTGCCTGATAGCTCTGATGTGACTGGTATTGTCTGTACGAAGCGAAGAGTTTATGTGACTGGCTGGGGTAAAGCGGTGTATATCTATGTAGATGGTGGCGGAGAAGAGCACAGGAAAGCCTGGAAAGTCCAACATAAAGAAGATATTCTGTGTATCGCTTATCTTAGTCCAAATATTATCGCTACGGGGTCATACGATGGTGATGTAGTAATTTGGTCGAGAGAAACTGGTCAGGTATATTGTAGACTGAATGCATTTCTAAGCACCTTGCCGATTAGTGAAAATACAACACAAGTTCATGTACCTAGGGGTCAGTCGAAGCGATCAGACCTAGATACGCCTAGTCACCAGACTGTTGGCTCGGAGATAGAAGATGAAGAAACGCTTTTGAGGAGTAGTCAAATAAAGAAAAAATACAAGATGTCAGGCACGTTGGGACTCGGTTTATTGTCAAATTTAAGAGCCCAGCAGTGCGAAGATAAGATTGCTTCAGAGAGCGTGACCCCTGAGGATCCAATAGAACACCCTTTGCTGCAGGCGCTGGACACAGACGGTAGCGGTGATAAAAGTCTCTACTCGAAGGAGGCCTACGACGATGTTTGCAAGAGCTATGAGTCGTCCGTCGAGAAGATGATCTTCCTAGAAACTCGAGAACCACTCCATAAAGAGACGGCTATTATAGTGACGAGCGGTGCCGAGGGCTGGATAAGGTTCTGGTCCATGCACCATGAAGGCGGGCTCCTTGGACAGTTCAACTCATCCCACAGACTCGGGGAGAGCGTGCTCGCCATAATCTCGGATTCCAATGACACATTCCTATTTACGGGAGATACCCAGGGCTATGTTAAGATATGGGATATTGTGGATTACTGTACAAGCCAACAGCTGCGATTGACAGAGAAAAAGGCTCATCTAGAGGAACTGAGGAAAAAGTTCACATTTTTCAGAGTGGAGATGTATGAAGAACAAAAGTTCAAAGAGACGATTCCGCGTCATCTGAGAAATATGTTCTCTACCAGACCGCCACCATCATCAAGCGATCCAAATCGAACCCTAAAATACCCTTTACTTCTAAACTCCTTTAGGGCTCACACTCACAGTATTCATAGCATTGACTACGTCACTGATCGAGAAATACTGATCACAGCCAGTGCCGACTGTTCTGTGCGTCTCTGGTCACTCAACGGACAATACATAGGCACTTTTGGCGAAAACTGGAAGCCACTTCCAAAGGTTGTCACCACGGAATACTTTCTATCCCATATTCCCGCCGACATTCGCAGGACTGGATCTGCCAGAACGCTCAAAGTGATGAACGCCGGGAAGACACCGATGTGGTACAATGCGTTCCAGCTGATACGGAATCGTGGAATCAAGCGCCTTAAGAAGCAGTTCGAGCACCTCAAGCCCAAGGACGAGACGGCAGACAAGCAGAAGGAGGAATCAACGGAGGTCAGCAATATACTAGGAAAGTCGTACAAGCGGAGGACAAGGCACAAACTACCCCCAAGGCTGCCTAAGTTCATCGAAACTCCTGGCTCGGTGAGTATTGTAGACTATTGGTTACTCAAAGTATGATTACTCAAAGTATGATAACTTGAAGCATGATAACTCGAAGTATGTTAACTCGTAGTATGATAACTCACAGTATGGTAACTAGAAGCAGGACTTTAGTTAACCCTTAAAGCGCTAATCACGACTGCAGCAGACGACAATTTTTGCGAGATCTTTCCCAATTTTCGACAAAAATAAGGTATGATTTTACATGAGAATCGTCTGCCAGCAGACGATTCTCATGAAATATCATGCCTAATTGGTTATTTTTGAAAAAGCGGCAAAATTTGAAATTATCGTCAGCTGCAAATTATAGGTGGCGCTTTAAGGGTTAAGAATGCGTAGCAGCAAAATAGTACCAACCCATACATATGTTGTGGGTACTTAAAAGAACCGTCTCTATAAGACGGTTCTTTTGAGCACCAAAAACAGATGCTAAAATTATGGGTAAGAAAATATTTACAATTTTACGCTGTTTTTGTTTTGTTTATAATGTAGAAGTTTCGGCTGGAGCAACTAACGTCATGACGACGTCCATGACAACAATTATTTGCATTTCCATATATACAACTGTTTTATATTGCTTTACTGTCTTACATGTATGCCATTGCATAAATATAGTACATTTATTTTATACTAAACAGTGAAATCAATGCATATCAAAAACAAACAAAAGTGATATCAATCACTAGAGAAATGATATGAATTCAATCACTAGTGATTGATATCAGCCTATATTTTCACTGTAGCGTTATTTTGGATCACCTCTGACTTTTTCATTCACTTAATGCAGCTCACTTCGAAAGTTCAGTTCTTTGTATGGTATTTAAAGGGGAATATGCTGAAAAGAAAGCAGTAGGCGAACATCAAGCGTGGTTTCCTCTCAGTTTTACCTAAGCCCTATTATCGTAGGGTACATACAACAAAACTGCTATGGGAGCGCAGTGGCTCAGTGGTAGAGTGCTTGACTCGAGACCGAGGGGCCGAAGTTTTGAGCCTCATCGGCGCCACTACGTTGTGTCCTTGAGCAAGAACATTAATCCTAGCTTAGTACTGGTTCAACCCAGGAAGACCCGTCCCTTTATAACTGAAATATTGTTGATGGAACGTAAATAATCAAACCAAACAAACAAAAACAAAACAAAACTGCTACCACGATTTGACTGTACGACGTACCTAGGAATGTTGCAGAAGACCTCAGGATTGCATTTCAGCAGTCAAACCTTTTATTGCGGGTAAGTTGTGCGAAGTCAAAAACTGAGGCCCATACAGAAATCAAGATTCTGGACTACACGTTACATAACGCGTTCGGCGGAAGTAAGTAACGCCATAACAGTCGGGACGCGTAGTGAAGGCGTATGAATATTATCAAACATGCATAGCAACAAAAACGTTCGAATTTTTCGGCTTTCTCAGCGAAGCGAGGAACGACACCAAAAATTTAACCGCTTGTTGCACGAATGTCCCAAATCTTATTCTGTTAAAAATTGGCCACTTGTGTTCGTCGTTTGTTCAAGTTTTCCCATAGCGTATGATTTTTAATCTACGACAACGCTCTTAAACAACGAGATGGGCGAAACGGAAAACTTGCAAGATGGATGTGACTGTAAAAAAATGGTTTACGTTTGATATCAAATTTCTCATTTTTTTCGACTTGGTCCCGCTGTGGCATATACGTCATGAAAAAATATAGGGTTTCAACTACCAATGTGCCAATTTTTATCGAAATTCGTTCTGGAGACAAAATTCGTTCCATTATCTTCGAGAGGTCATACGGTCTTCAAACGGTCAAACTTCCAAGATGGCGGAAAACGAGGATTGGTTGCGACTGGCAAAGCCAGTTCATGTCGCGCAAAACCAATCTAGACCACAATAAATGTATTAAAATTCAAATGAAAATATAGATCTATTTAATATATTGGATATCTAGGCCTTATTTACCTCGGATAAATTCATGTTTCACTAATATTCTCAATCAATGACAACGTTATCTTTCCTGACCGTCTGGTTAATGACGACAACATCGATAAATAAATGACGTAAGCAATCTTTTTTTAGTGCACACGGTATTGAAAGCCGTTCCTGTTGTATTATTGATTTTCAATAATCTTGCTCACAATCAGGAAATGTCTTGCACTATTCAAATATAACCCGCAGATTGTTTCTATGGGGGTTGATAAAACTTGGGATAGTCCATTTTACACCCAATTATGCACTAATTAATACTTTACAAACTACTGATGAGGCCCTCCCAGGGAGGGAAGATGGTACCTGTTCCCTTGTTCCCCATATTTTCCCTGTTCCCCAATGTTCCCCTTCTCCTCAAAATTAATTGGGCCCTTTGTTCTTCTGTTACCCTGAGATGAATGCTCTTTTCCCCCTGTACCCCAACCCCTGGGAGGGCTTCAGTGATGGACCCCCCCCCCCCCCCAAATAGCACAGACGTTGAATCAACATGAAAATAGTATACCAAAACATATTTGATTTCATTTTCAGAACAGGTTATGTGTAAGCTACAAATTGTTACAGTCCCTATTATTAAAAGTGACCGAGGGTTTTTTCTCTCTATTTAGGGAACATGACCCAATCCCCAGAATTGGGAATTTTTCACATAGTTTTATACAAATTGGGGAAAAACTCACACCATATATTATAATCAAATCAAACAAAACTTAGCTAATAAGAACATTTCAACATTATGAATTTAACAGATACTATTCATTGGGGTACATTGTCACAAATAGTGACATTTTTTGTTTCTTAAATTGGGAATATTCTCCTTAATATTGGAAAAAAAAACATACTTTTTTTGCAATTGGGAACATGACTCAAAATTGGTCTTCAAAATGTGCCAAAGAATCCTGTTTAGTTTATCAGAAATATCAAGAAAACAATTACATCTGTATCACACAGATTTACATTGCAAGACAAAGAATTTTCTGGTCCAAGTTACTGCCTGATTCTTCAAATAGGATGAATACCCATGCCCTAATCATATTTTAGTGTTTACCTGACCCCAACAAATACAAAAGTTTTATGATCCAAACATCATATAAACATATGACACTGTGTTTAGGGTGCTCTCTGAGACAGTTCTTTTGAGTACCCACAATATATGTTTGATTAAGAAATGATTCAATCACACATTAATAGTCTTATCTTGGGGATAGGTGCTTTGGGGAGGGAATGCTATAGAAGCTTGGGGTATAAAGTATCCCTCATAATAAGCATACTTAAATTCATTTAAATAGATACATGTCTTTATTGTAAAAGACCTCCTAAATGAAAAAAAAATCTACAAATATATTCTTCCTAGAGTTTGGTTTAACTCAAAATATGTGTTACACACCCTTTTTTTGGACAAAAACAAACTCAGTTTACTCTTTTATCATCTTAATCCTTTACTTCATAGGCTATATTTAGATCATGACATTATTTTCTATTTTAGACAACATTGAAAAAAATCAAGAAAATTGAAGCTTATTAGTCATGAATTTGAAAATATAATGGAAAATGGAGCATTTGCTCCAAAAGAGCATATGCTCCATTTTCCATAATATTTTCAAATACATGAAATTTCAAAGGTGTAAAAGGTTAAAGCTGGTTAGATCTTTCTCAAATTTGAGACCATAACTAGCTGGCATCAGTTTTTGATTCCTATGACCAATTTTGGGGGTCTCTGACTCTCATAAGCACTGTGCAAAACCAACAGATCATTGAAAAAACAAAACAAAAAAAAACAGACTTAATACTGATATAACAGACTTATTCTGCAATTTGCAGTAATTGAAAGTAAACAAGTTATTTTGACATCTAATACTCTCATAGGGCCAGTTATCCATCAGTTTAAACATGTGTTTTGTGTGCTCAAAAGAACCGCCTCATCGAGACGGTTCTTTTGAGTACCCACAACATATGTTTTAGTAGAGAAATAAGAAAATAAATTTCAGTTACCCACTCTTATCTTGGGGCCTGAAGTCTCTTATAAATATTGGTGATAGATGCTGTGGGGAGGGGGGCTATAGTAGCTTAAGGTATAAAGTACCATATTCTTCATAATAAGCATACTTTCGTACAAATGAAGTAACCATTTCAAAAATGAGGGAAATTGGTGTTCTAGACCAGCTGGCTTCATTCTGATTAACTGTAAATTTTACAGGAACTTTATTCTGTGTAAACAATCATCAGATCAGTTAACAGCTGATGAAATCTCTTTAAAATTTGAAACCAGTGTTTAATTATACTGTCATCCAGTTTTTGAAGTTCAAGGCCAATTAATGTTTGGGAGTCTGACTAAGATTCCTGTAAGACAGTTAAAAATTCTTATTTTGAATCCTTTATCATTGTTGGTTTATAATAAGAACATGTCTGCTTATTACATGTATATAGTGGTTGGTATGCTGCAACTTGGAATACATACTTAAACCTCTTTAACTTTTTATCCAGATTGAAAGCAATCTCAGTCTACACTTTACAAAAATGATATTAATGAGGCCCAGCCAGTGGGGTTTGTGATATGTTACATAATGTTTACCTGCATACATTAGCCTGCTTCCCTTTCCCCAAGAAATAGTTATGTTTTCTTACTAAAGTTGTCTTTGTTCCAAGCCCCAAGCACCTCATTTTTTAAAAGAAAATAAAATGAAATAAAAATAAAAATAAAGCAAAAACATTTTTCTCTTATTTAGGGTTAGGTCTAGTTTGTAGGTTGAATATTGTATGATTCAATATTAATGATGTATTAATTGGGGTCTGGGTCATAATGGGATGCTTTTATGAATAAATTGTATTTTAATTTCATATTTATTAGCAAAGTTCCCACTGACTCTGAAATAAGGGGTATACTGGCTCCCATTTTCTTAGTTTGGTACACCTAAATAAAATGTGAGCTCTGCTATTAGGCTTTTTATAAAATTTACTTTTGGGGGGTGGGGGGGGGGGGGGGGTGAGTTTTTGAATGGGTCAACTTTCTGTGAAATCAAGTATATGAAGGGATATTTTTGTATATGATTCGGATTGGGGTTGGTCTGAAAATACTGGCTCGCACACCCATACCAAAATTACCCACAAAAAAGATAAAGTTTAGTAAACAAAAAAAGAGATAATCCTTGCCCAAAATGATGAAGGGCCCTTAAAATGGGCCAATGACCCATCCCATTCAAAGTCATGCGAATTTCAAAATTTCAATGGGCCTTTTAAAATTTTTATGGGCCCTTTGCAAAATTTGATGGGCCCAAGAATCCTTAAGTTAATATCCACATTAGAGCAAAATTCACATGAAATTTGAATAGAAATTTATATGGGGCCAAGCAAAAAGTAAAGTCCATTTTCTAAACGCAATAAAACTTTCTCACAAAATGGATTAGGCCCATTCAGGATTATCCCTGCAAAAATAAAGAATATTGGGGGAACAGCTAGGAAAAAAGAAGACATAAGAGCAAGAGGAGGATTGAGGGTGGGGTGTAGGTTAGTAGTTGGTGAGGCCTTCCATGGGTTTTTGGAAACAGGGTAAAGGGGCATTGATTTCAAGGGAACAGAGGAGGTAAGTGCAACTTTTGAGGGGAACAAGCAAACAAAGAAAATGTTGGGGAACATGGAACCCAGGAAAACAAATTTTCGATTTTTGGGGAACAAGCAAGCTTATTTCAGCCTTCCCCCCCCCCCCCCCCCCCCCGTGAGGGCCTCGATGGTTAGTGAATAATTCAGCCAAGGTACAGACATAACCATATAGTTCCTTCTGACATTGGGTGAGCCCGGGGGGGGGGGGAGCTGTTGAATGGTCAATGCATGCGCAGATCCAGATTTTTTTGTCAGAGAGGGGGGGGGATCCAAGCCCAACGGCGAGAAATCGCGATCAGCCTTGATTTTTTTATGTTTGTTTTTTGGTTTTTTAGTCAAAAATTTTCCGGGGATGCGGGGAGGGGTCCAACTATTTACGAGGGGGGGGGGGGGGTCAAAATGCTAATTTCTATAGAATTTGATAGAACTTGTGATTTACCAGGGATGGGGTCCGGACCCCCCCCCCCCCCCCTCCCTCTGGATCTGCACATGCATGACATTTAAAGACTGAGGAATAAAGTCGAAAGGGGAAGAATCGGCAGCCCGGGAAGGGAACATTTAAGATTTCTCATTTCAAAGTAACGGGAAAGCCCATTTTCAGGCGAACGAAACGAATTAAAAATGAAATCTGCATACCTAGGATGCACCTCTAAGGTATTTGAACATCACAGTTCTTCGCCATTTTACAGAAGAATATGTATTGGCATTATTCCTTTAGAATCACATTTTTATAGATAAAACATATCGATTACAACACGTTTACTCGTAATATTGTGACGTAAATATGGGACAACTTTGACTAGTGACTACGTCATTTTAGAGCTTTGTCCCGCGTTTATACTCAGCTGAAAGATGGACGGGGCAAAGGTGAATATGTTTTAATTTATTTCATCAAAATCGGTTCTGGAGACAAAAAACGTTCCATTATATGCCAGAGCTTATATTTCATTTCTGTTTTTAAGCGCCTGTCGGTGGTGCATTTCAGAGCTTGATTTCGTTGCAAAGCAATATATTGTGGTAGGAGGGTGTTTTTATAAGATCAGCCTCGAGCCCCAATTGTGGTAGGAGGGTGTTTTTATAAAATCACTCATGGTAGGAGGCTACGATCAGGGTTGATTGTATCAGGAGGCTTGTTTACGACGACACAGACAGGGGACGACGACACAGATAAGTGACGTCTCGGCAGACCGGCGTCGACACAGACGACTGGCAATACAGAAGGACGACGACTCAGACGGACGACGACACGGACAGTCAGCTATTTTGGGGTTCTACCTAAATCATTCAAACATAACCGTAGCGAGTCAAAGAGACTGATATCGGCCTCCCAGAGTGTCGAAGGATGATACCCTACGGCACTCCCGCAGATCGTACAGTCAGGCTCGATAACAGGGTACGGTCTGGGTAGGTGAGGTGAGCAATCAAAATACTGATAAGTTTCCTATAATTTTAATATTGTTTTATTTACATGATATGTGATTTCAAATATGTTTGAGCCAGCTAGAATGAGAAAAAAAATCCTTAGTTTATAATGAAAGTGCAAGTTTTAAATAGACCAAAAATCAAAAGTTCTAATACAAAAGTATATGGATTTCGTCACTTACGTGACAGCAATTCGACACTTGCGTGTCAGCGTCTCATAAAAAAATGAGTGCTCCTAACTACCTTGTAGCCAATGAATTGTGGAGCAATGTTCGGAGCTTATAATAGCTTGCCGACCTAGAGATGAAAATATGAAAAGTTTTTAAACAATGAACACATTAAGAAAATGGGGTGAAATAAGATTGGCAGGCAGAATATCCCAAAGCTTGTAGACGACTGAGGCACATAAAGATTAGATATGACATAGTTCTAATTATTATCTACCATCTCTGTAATTTTTATAAAGATACATGCAAAATTTCTATAAATAATAAGTATTTCTGAATTCCGATCATTCAGCCAGTTAAAGATTGGTAACTGTGTGTGAATTAGCCAAGTACGGTATTAAATAAAAGAATTTCCGTAAAATTACACGAAAACAAACGAACACACTGGTGAATCCAGTTGATCTAAAAATAAACAAGCGATTCAGTGGTCAGATAATTATAACTTTGATTTTGGACCAATGAAAATAACGGAATCCCTGTAACTCTTCAATGAAGAAAATTAAGCACACGAGATGGTAGAAATGAAAGTAAAGTGAATTATGTGGCGTTTCACAACTTAACACGCCCATGAAGTAAGTATTTCATGGAATACATTTACAAACAAAGTTAAAGTTTAACATATGCAGCCATGTTCATGCGAATCATGTGCAATATGGACTAAAAATACTCAGTCGCGAAATAAAGTTATTAAAGTGGCGATGGGTGGGGTAATGACATAAACAATAAAATATAAGTATCCACATACGTGGATTCTGGCACCACCGTATCCACTCAACCCTACTACATTACTCCGGGGTTAAACAAAAAATAATGTTACATTATTTTTTAAGGAAATGAATTAATGAGAAGGGAAATAAAATCTGCCAATCCTATATCTAAAAAAAAATTCATTCTAGCTAACTCAAAAATAAACAATACAAAATTTCAGCTGGAGCTTATAAGTCATCTATGTAGTCAAGCTCCACCACATCATCCCCAGAGCCTCTCCAATGTTTCTTCGGCTGCCTCACGGTCGAACCATCAGCCCGCTGCACCACTTCCTGGTCCCTTGTAACAATACGAGCTCCCCTTTCGCTTAGCTGAGCCGCCTGGGACTGGTTGCACACGTCAGCCAGTCTCCTCCGTCGCTCTGCAGCCTGTTCTCTCGCAGAAAGGTGAGTCACAGTGCTTCTTGGCGTGGTTCTGGGCCTTGGAAGAGTTGCTGGACCAGGACTCATGTAACGGTTGTTCCGCTTCTTAAACTCTGTTATCCCGATTGACGACCCTGCAGGAGTCATGTGAGACTTCACATGACTCTTCGCATGTCTCTTCTCTACGAAGTCTTTCCTGCAGTAACTGCACTGGTGCATGGTTATTTCTTGCATGTGAATGTTATACCAGTGTCTCTTTAGCTGGTCAAATTTCCTGTAAAAGGAAGAAGCAGGACATCCTTGCACTGGGCAGATCATTCCAAACTCTGGAAACTCCATCCTGAAATAAAAGAAATATTTCTTCCATATACATGGAAATACTCTCTATATACATAGAGAACTTCCATATACATGGATGCAAAACCTCCATATACATGGACAAACTCCATATACATGGAAAACTTCCATATACATGGAAAACTTCCATATACATGGAAACAAAACCTCCATATACATGGACAAACTCTCCATATACATGGAAAACTTCCATATACATGGAAAACTTCCATATACATGGAAAACCTCCATATAAATGGAAACAAAAGTATTAATTGGCAATGCTCAATCCTTCCAATGGCTGCAAAACACAAGACTCCATTGGAATGATTAAGCATTCCCTAAATTGAATTGACTCTGTCATTATTTTAGTTAAACTGAGTCATGAAATAATTATGCATTATGTTGTCAGACTTTGAACCGTCATATGAAATATTCATATGAAGTAAATTTTATGATCCAGCCCCTACTTTTGAGCTTATCATATGTACTACATGTACATCTATTTAATATTTCTTCAAAGTCTGAACTTACATGAAATTTAACATTTATACTTCCAGCACTTAAAAAAAAACAGAAATACTATAAGACTGATTACTCGGGCGAGTAAATTTTGCGTGGCTTAACAGCCCGTCCCCGTCTTGTTCTTATCGTCAATGGAGTTGACATGGGACTTTCTGCAAGCGCATTTGGCATTTCTGGGCCTGGAAGTGTTTCCCTGGTTGCCCCGTCTGATCTCTCTGGGGTATGTGACATTGGTTCTATAACCTCAAGGGGTTGTTCCACTACTGGAACCTCATTAAGCCAACTCTCAGGGTGCCTAGGACCATCAAAAGGTTTCATGTCATCCGCATGTATAGTAAATGGCCTACTATTGACATCTTTTTGGATGAAATATTCTAAATAGGTAATTTTGCGGATGACCAAATAGGGTCCTACCCATCCTAGTCCTAGTTTTAACCCAGCTGTTGGTGGGTACCATCTCCAGATCCAATCACCCCTTTTATATTCTCTGGGTTTAAGTCCCCTATCATAATTTCTTTTCTGGCGGGATGCTGCTACCCCCAACCGACTGTAAGCATACTCAAATGCTTGGGCTGTTGCACTTTTCACCCATTCCACATACTGAATTGGGCATTCTACCTCAGGAGTCCCAGGGGGTTGACCTGCCATGAGGTCTATGGGAAAGTTTACCTCTCTATTCAGCATCATCAAATTTGGACTTAACCCTGTGGATTTGTGGCATGTTGCTCTATAGGCAGACATGACATAGGGTAGGTGGTCATCCCAATCTTTCCTGTTCTCATTTACAAATGAGGAGAGCATACTGATCAGGGTTCTGTTAAAACGCTCGACAAGGCCGTCAGATTTAGGGTTGTATGGACACGTTCGAGTTTTCTCGACCCCCAAGAGCCCACAGATATTCTTAAATAATTCAGATTCAAATTGTCTCCCTTGGTCTGTATGAATTTGGGTAGGGGCTCCCAGTCTTAAAAAAACTTCAGTGACTAACTTATCGGCTACAACTGCTGCAGTTTGGTTGGGAATTGGGAATGCTTCTTTCCACTTAGTAAAATAATCACCACAAACTACAATATACAAATTTTGGTTATCTGTTAGGGGTAAGGGTCCAAGAATGTCGACCGCAATTACAGACATTGGCTGAAATACTTTAAATTGTTGGATGGCATGCCTTCCCCTACCAGGACCAGGTTTTGCTCTTGCACAAGTTACACATTCCTTACACCATCGGGCTATTTCCACATCCATACATGGCCAGTAAAATCTTTTCTTGATGGCACTTAATGTTCGGTCACGTCCTAAGTGACCAGCGTATCGCTGTTCATGCAAATGTTGAAAAATTGTTTCTAAAATTTCTTTTGGGGCCACTTATTGGAAAAACTTTTCCCCCAACTCATTTTCATGTTCCCTGTAAAGTATGCCATCTCTGATTTTCAAGTTTTCCCATTGATTCCACAAAGTAATAACATCTTTGTGTGCTTGTAGAATCTCTGTTTTTTCAGGTTTATTTTCTGAAATACGTTTCAACCTGAGAATTTCTCTTAAGATCAGATCATTATTTTGAAACTCTCGAAGTTGATCTTGGGTCCATACCTTCAGCCAGTTTGGTATGTTTTCAGTTTGTGCTGGAAGTATGTTAACAATTTCATGTATATTTGACTGTTCATGGACTTGTGACTTTTTGATTGGCTCCTCATTTTCTTTACAATCATGACACTCAGGAAAAGGGCATAATCTGTTTGGCTTTCTCGACATGGTGTCAGCATTTGTATGCAGATGTCCTGGCCTAAAGACTAAATCATACTCATAAGCCCCTAAAATACTGATCCATCTGGCAAAGATGCCCGTGGCATCCTGAAAGTTACATAGCCAGAGTAGAGGCTTGTGGTCCACTCTGAGTATGAACTTTCTGCCAAGAAGATATTGTTTAAAATGTTGAACAAAGTAAACAATACTGTACAACTCTCGTTTGGTTGTACAGTAATTTCTCTGGGCTTGATTTAGTGTATGACTGCCATAAGAAATTACCCTCTCCTGGTTGTTTTGATATTGCGATAGTACACCTCCCACTGCAGTACCGCTTGCATCACAGTCGAGAATCATAGATCCTCCCTGCTCTAGTGGAAATGCAAGAATAGGTGGTTGTACAAGGCATTCCTTTAATTTTTGAAAAGCTGCCTCTTGCTCAAGACCCCATATAAATTTTGCTTTCTTTCTTGTTAACTTAGTGAGAGGCAAGGCAAGATCAGCAAAGTTTTCCACCATTTTTCTATAATATCCTACCAGACCTAGGAATGATTTGACTTCTGTCTTATCCTGAGGCTGAGGCCACTCCCTTAAAGTTGCAATTTTATCTGGATCACAGGTAATTCCAGTAGCAGACACCTGATGACCAAGAAAAACTACCTGTTTCTGTAAAAGTTTACATTTACTTGGTTTGAGTTGCAAATTTGCCTGTCTCAGCCTCAAGAAGACTAACCTTAAGTTTTGAAGAGCCATATCAAAGTTTCCACCAAGAACAATAATGTCATCTAGGTACACCAAACATTTCTCATATTGTAACCCTCGCAGAACTGTTTCCATTAGTCGGGAGAACGAACCAGGCGCATTTTTTAAGCCAAAACACATCACTTTAAACATGTACGTTCCTACGCCTGGTATTGCGAAAGAAGTCTTGCAGCGATCATGAGGATTTAAGGACAACTGCCAGTATCCGCTGACCATGTCTAATGTACTGTAATAGCTTGAATTTGCAAGTCTATCCAGAGTCTCAGACATATTGGGCAAGGGAAATGTGTCCAATCTGGTTACAGAATTTAGTTTCCTCAGATCGACGCAAAACCGCCATTCACCTGAGCGCTTGGCTACTAAACATATTGGTGAATTCCATGCACTATTGCTAGGTTCTATTACATTTTGGTCAAGCATTTTCTTAATTTCTGCCTCCACAACTGGTTTCTTAAACATAGGAATTCTGCGACAAGGCATCTTGAAAGGTTTGGTGTCCCCAGTGTCGATGTAATGTTCTGCCAAATGGGTTTGTTTTAATTGCCCATCAGGAGACATGAATACATCTTGAAATTCAAAGACCAAGTTTGACAGCTTCTTTTTTTCAGTTTCCGTCAAATCAGACGATGCATTTTCTACCAAAGATTTTAAGTGAGTTGGCAGCTCTTTTTCAGCTGCCATATCCTTTGATTTTTCTGAGCCCAAATCACAGATTGATATCTGTTCTATTGGGTGGATAGTACCCAATGTAATATTTTCTTTTAATTTTACACTTTTTGAACTAGCATTCACAACAGAAACTGTCATCTGGTCTTGAGAGGTATCAACTAGCGTTTTCCCTACTAGTAAGCCTCTCTGTATGTGTTTATGTGTTGGCTCCACTAAATTGAGATGGGCACAACAATTTTGAGAAGTATATGTCTTTAGGAATGTTTCTGAATGGGGTGGAATTGTCACACTTTCACATAATTGTACACGGCAACAAATATCTGGCCCTTGTTTATACAATTTAAGTTTTCCCTTTTTTGTTTTTAGTATTTTCTTTCTGATTTTTATATCAACTTCATACTGATCAAGAAAGCTTATTCCTAAGATTCCAGGCTCTTCAATATTAGCTATAATGAATTCTTGATCGAAATCCAGGTGATCAAGCTGCACTTTTAATGTACAAGCTCCTTTTATTTTAAGAAGACCACCATTTGCAGTACGTACTTTCCGAGCCGTTTCTTGTAAGATAGTACTATCTGTACTAATCTTCTCAAAAACCTTCTCAGAAAGTACACATATACTAGAGCCAGAATCAATTAAAAAATTCAATCTTGTTTGGTTGATCTTTCCATGCACATAGTAACATGCTTGATTTACATACTGAACTGTATCAGTGACTAACTCTCGTTTAGCATGACAATTTCCCTCATTACCATTCCTATCAGGACTTATTTTATCATGATTTTGTCCATTTGTATAGCAATGGCTATCTGTTTTGTTTGTACTTTCTATTTCAGATGAACTAAAGAAATTATTATCAAAATCATCTTGACTTGTTATTTTGTTTGGTTGATCACAATCTACATATATATATTGTTTTTCAGCTTCATTTTCATGCTTGTCATTTATTTTACAAGTTTGTTGCTCATTTTGTTTGCTATGACCTTCATTTTGTTTTGTATTAGCCATAGTATATGTTTGACATGTGCTAGCATTTTTATTTGCTGAAGTATAACTCAAAGTTCCAGGCTGACAATGTATTTCTAATGTGTTTTGTATTCTGTGACCAGCGGGATCTGGTTGACAATAATCACTTGTTTTATTTGAGCTACCAAGTAAAGCATCATGCTGACAGCATATTTCTATCTTGTTCTGTATACTGTAACCTAAAGGACTAGATTTACAACACTTTTCAGTTGTCCCATTATTATAGTGACCTTCAGTACCAGGTCGCAAACATGCTGTTTCATTTTGTAAACATAGGTCATCAGTATCTACTTTATGTGGTGAACTGTGACCTTCAGTATTAGGTTGGTGTATTTTCTCAATTTTACAAGGAGAACTGTGGCCTTTTACCTTATTTTGAGAGCAATTTTCCATTGACTTCTGTGAATTAGGACAAATGACAGAACAATGGTGTGTATCTATTTCATTTGTAAAATTGTGCCCTATAACAGATTGACGCCTTTCTATCTCATTTGTTAAACTATGACCTATGATAGGGTGACAAGTTTCAAGCTCATTGGTTAAACTGTGACCTATAATAGGGTGACAAGTTTCTATCTCATTGGTTAAACTGTGACCTATAATAGGGTGACTAGTTTCAAGCTCATTGGTTAAACTGTGACCTATAATAGGGTGACAAGTTTCTATCTCATTGGTTAAACTGTGACCTATAATAGGGTGACAAGTTTCTATCTCATTGGTTAAACTGTGACCTATAATAGGGTGACTAGTTTCAAGCTCATTGGTTAAACTGTGACCTATAATAGGGTGACAAGTTTCTATTTCATTTGTTATACTGTGACCTATACTATGGTGACAAATTTCTATTTCATTTGTTGAACTGTGACCTATTGTAGGCTGGTAAGTTTCTGTTTCATTATTTGATGAACTGAGACTTACGGTAGGCTGGTTACTTTCTGTTTCATTATTTGATGAATTCTGACTTGTACCAGACTGACAATTTTTCTTAATTGTATTCGGTACATTTTGACCGATACGTTTAGATTCTATCCCCTCAAAGTGATTTATTCCATAAACTTGTTCTTGGGGTGGGTGTACTCGTATCTGAGGAACGGGGTAGGGTAGGTCCTGAGTACTAGGTACTTGCGACTGACTCCTATCATTAACTTGATTTTCAGAAAACTCAGTCCCACTCAAACTGGGCATATGCTCAAGAGTCTGACCCCCGTTAACATTAGGCCTTTCATTTTTATTTTGGTTCCGACTGTGGGTCGACCCCTCGGCCGCAGGATCAACCCTTACGCGTTTAAAGGTTGCGCTGACCTTTTGGCTTCATCATCTTGCTTAAACCAACAACGGGACTCCACATGACCCGTCCTCTTACAATAATCGCATTTGATTCGCCTGGTCTCATTTTCATGTGGATCTCTATTGCGCGGTGACTGATCACGGCGACGGTATGGAGACTTGCTCCGTAACTGAGGAAGGTTTTCAACACTGCGATCTCTTGACCTTGACCTAGAATCTGGTGTCTTTGATAATAACTTATCCACAACACCCGTTACTATTTGCTCAACACGCTGTTCAAGGTCTTGCAAAGAAAAACTAGGTTTAAATTCCATTGGTCTAAGGGAAGCAACACTGTTGGTAATTCCAAGTTGGTTAACCAATGAGGTTATTTCCCTTGTATCTGACTCAGTTAAATTCGGCTTTGTCACCTTATCCAAGTTTCCGACTACCGCAGTATATTCTATGGCTAGATTTATCGCTGCCTCCAAACTAGGAGGATGGTGGAACTGTACGTGTTTTTGAAGTTCGACAGAACCTAATCCAAGAATAAACTGGTCTATAATTTGAACCTCTAATGCTGTATACGGTGTAGCTGGAAATGCTTTTTGTGCTAACCGCCGTAACGCATAACCAAAGTCACTTGGGCTCTCGCCCTTATTACGTCGACGACTGCGAAATTCGCACCTAAACGCGACTTCTCTTTCCTGCGGATTGAATCTTTGCGTCAGCAAATTTTTTAACGTATCAAAATCCGAAAATTGTGCATGCGTCAAACCTCCTATAAATTTCTGAGCTTCTCCCCGCAATTTAATAGTAAGCATTCTTGCTTTCTGGGAAGCTGACCAATTATTCCACTCAGCAATCTGCTCGAAATGTATGATGTAATCGGACCACTCAGTCTTTGAGGTCCCATCAAACGTCTCAGGTTCTAGCATTTTATTCCTCACCTGATAATCGCTGTACGCGTACGCATTCGAGTCGTACCTATCCCCAGAATACCAATTATTATTTGAGTACTGAGGTTGATAAGCATAGCTACCTCGAGCTCCGCGATCATTTGGGTACCCGCTATTTGATTGTGGGCCCCAGTATGAGTTGTAGTCTGCATAATCATTTGTGCGCCTGTTATACGATGGTGAAGGTGGTGGCATATTGTATGATCTTGTATAATTCCCATAAGTTTCAGAACCATACCCCGTTCCTCGCTGTACACTATTGTAATTCCCAGGCATGGCCATAGAGGACTGCAAGTCATTCCTAGCTAATGGCTGCTCAGGCTGTCTTTCAGTTCTAGTATACGCAGGGTTATAATTGTCCCTACTTGACCATCCCATCGGTTCAGGGTAGTTATTAATTGGAGATACTGGAGGAACTGACCCCATTGTGGTCTGCAAGGAACGAGGGGGTGGATAGGTTGGATAGGGTGGGGTATCAGCCATGGGAGTTGAATGCATTATCGGTCTTGTATTATATTCAGCCGTGTACTGCATTTCCCTCAATGGAATTTGTCCTTGGGCTTCATTTATTTGACCCCCGCTACCCACATACCTATTTGTTTCATCCATGCTTTTTGGATTCTCAAATGTCACTTTTCGCGTTGTGTTTGTGTTGACGTGGCTGCTTGGCTGACCAGTTGCGCCTATATATGGTGCAGGTATATACGGTGTATATGTATGAGTGGTTACACTTGGCTGAGGTAAAGGGGTATCCCAGTTAATCAAAGTTGTGTCAGGTTCTGACATTATTCTTTGAAAATTCAAATGTAATGGCACCTTAAACTAAGTTGTTTTTTCTTATCTTTTTTTTTATTATTTTTATGACGATTTTCCTATTTTTTTTTTTTTTTATTTTTTTTTTATTTTAATTTTATTTTGCTCACACTTCACAAACTCAGACACGCACCCCCGTCGAAGTATCAAATGCAATACCTCGATGTAAAAAGGTCACGGCACCAATTGTGGTAGGAGGGTGTTTTTATAAGATCAGCCTCGAGCCCCAATTGTGGTAGGAGGGTGTTTTTATAAAATCACTCATGGTAGGAGGCTACGATCAGGTTTGATTGTATCAGGAGGCTTGTTTACGACGACACAGACAGGGGACGACGACACAGATAAGTGACGTCTCGGCAGACCGGCGTCGACACAGACGACTGGCAATACAGAAGGACGACGACTCAGACGGACGACGACACGGACAGTCAGCTATTTTGGGGTTCTACCTAAATCATTCAAACATAACCGTAGCGAGTCAAAGAGACTGATATCGGCCTCCCAGAGTGTCGAAGGATGATACCCTACGGCACTCCCGCAGATCGTACAGTCAGGCTCGATAACAGGGTACGGTCTGGGTAGGTGAGGTGAGCAATCAAAATACTGATAAGTTTCCTATAATTTTAATATTGTTTTATTTACATGATATGTGATTTCAAATATGTTTGAGCCAGCTAGAATGAGAAAAAAAATCCTTAGTTTATAATGAAAGTGCAAGTTTTAAATAGACCAAAAACCAAAAGTTCTAATACAAAAGTATATGGATTTCGTCACTTACGTGACAGCAATTCGACACTTGCGTGTCAGCGTCTCATAAAAAAATGAGTGCTCCTAACTACCTTGTAGCCAATGAATTGTGGAGCAATGTTCAGAGCTTATAATAGCTTGCCGACCTAGAGATGAAAATATGAAAAGTTTTTAAACAATGAACACATTAAGAAAATGGGGTGAAATAAGATTGGCAGACAGAACTCCCCTAAGCTTGTAGACGACTGAGGCACATAAAGATTAGATATGACATAGTTCTAATTATTATCTACCATCTCTGTAATTTTTATAAAGATACATGCAAAATTTCTATAAATAATAAGTATTTCTGAATTCCGATCATTCAGCCAGTTAAAGATTGGTAACTGTGTGTGAATTAGCCAAGTACGGTATTAAATAAAAGAATTTCCGTAAAATTACACGAAAACAAACGAACACACTGGTGAATCCAGTTGATCTAAAAATAAACAAGCGATTCAGTGGTCAGATAATTATAACTTTGATTTTGGACCAATGAAAATAACGGAATCCCTGTAACTCTTCAATGAAGAAAATTAAGCACACGAGATGGTAGAAATGAAAGTAAAGTGAATTATGTGGCGTTTCACAACTTAACACGCCCATGAAGTAAGTATTTCATGGAATACATTTACAAACAAAGTTAAAGTTTAACATATGCAGCCATGTTCATGCGAATCATGTGCAATATGGACTAAAAATACTCAGTCGCGAAATAAAGTTATTAAAGTGGCGATGGGTGGGGTAATGACATAAACAATAAAATATAAGTATCCACATACGTGGATTCTGGCACCACCGTATCCACTCAACCCTACTACATATCATTAAACACTTTCAAAAAAGGAAATTGGCGATTAAAGGTTGCAGAATCTAAATATATAGCGAGAATACACTGTCATTAATTACAAATTAAGAATAAAGAGCGTTTAAAAAAGGGAATATTTGGCGCCATTTTTCGGCCGCCATTTTGGGGGAATATTTTGCGTCGCGCATTTTTACAATTTTAAAATACTTTAACTCAAAATACGCTCTTTGCGTTCCTACTGTAATGACGTCCGTGACAATAATGCAATTTTTCATTGAAATAATCAAACTTTGAAGGCGATAAAATCGCATTTAAAAGGTCATATGACAAACAGAAACTTACACTAGTTATCATTTCATATGAAATTTATTTATCACATGACGCCGCGTCTGGGAGTGATATAACGCCATGCAATAAAATCGACAAACCACTAGTGGGTTTTCAGATTTAGTAACGTAACGTAATGTCGTCCTTTATAATCTATAGCGTTAAATATGGCAAATGTTGACCTTTTCGCCAAAAATGCTATTTTTAAGTAAGTCAATGTCCTGTGATAAATAGAATCTAACATGAGTAATCCTGTCTTATTGAATTTATTAAACTCGTTGTGAAAAAGAGATACAATGCTTGACAAGCCTCGTATTTATCTCTTCTCAACTCTTTAATAAATTCAATAAAACATTAGCACTCATGTAAGATCCTCTATAGTGTTTCCAGGACTTTAGTGACCCCCGTTGTTTGCTAATTATTCTTTAATGGTGATTTTAATTGAAAAAATAATTAGAGAAATGAATTTAGATATATACCGCGTAATTGAATTTATTTTTTCTACATAAATATGAGTTTTTGTATAGGCTGGGATTAGATGGAATTTTGGTGTGTTTTTGCTGCTCTTCTTTAAATTAGTCCCCAAGTGAACCTAGAGATATAAATAAAACATGGCTTATACAGGTCAGTGGAGGTAATTTGTCAGTCCCACAGATAAGAGTGCGTAACAGAGATGTATTTTTCCTATTTCTCAACCAAAATTTATGTTGTGTGTACTCAAAACAACCGTCTCGATGATATGGTTCTTTTGAACACCCAAAACACGTGTTTAAACTGATAAAGACAATCGCAACTTCACGCTAAAATTGCTTGACTGGCCCAATCTTCGTGCATTAAGCTATGATTCACTGCTTATACTGACTCATAAACTTCACTGTACATCTAAAGTCGATGCATTGAAATGGCCTGTGTTAAAAAAACGATTCAAGCAACAGTATTGTCTGTACCTAAATAATGGCTGAATTTTCTTTCGAGACACTTGTTTCCTGAAAATATGTCTTTCCGGAATACAAGTAGGTTATCAAACAGTATGGATCCAGATAATGCCTAACATTTTAACATGAACTTGCCTTCGGCTGTTGACAAAGATTGTCAGCGAAATAGCTTTAGCAGGCAAATATTTGATGCTCTTTAAGTCTTATGTATATCCCCAATTCGCTATTTCTCGTCAACTCTCTAATTTGCTTGAATTGTCGTCATAAACTCTTTTCTTACTAGTGTCGTCTGCTGATTACCTTTGCAAACAATTTGGACCCAGATCAGGCCCGCCAAAACGTCAGGCATGATCTGGATCCAAACTGCTTGGCACTCTACTGATATTCCCGAAAGGTCATTTTAGAAAAAAAAAAAGAAACAAACTGATTTTGGAAAAAATATCAGCAGACGACAAAACCATGACAAATTACCTGGTAGACAAAAAGAGTCAATGAATTTAAATGAAAGGTGCTATATGTGCATGCACGTTTCATACTTAAGCCTTATATTTGCCTGCTTTCAATACGGCACGGTCTAGGACCCCAATATACTTATACAATTGCGTGTGTGCGTGCGTGTGTGTGTCAAAATGATGACGAGTGAGGTTTGCTGAATAGATTTTCGTTGAATCATCTGATAAAGATAGTCCTGTAGGCTAGTACATATCATCATAGCAATGCAAATATACCACGTGTATCTATTGGGGTACACATGGGTATATTCTCAGGGAAAAACAACTAAGTTATTCTTTTGTACAGGGGACTGGGGCTTCAGTTACAAATAAGGGCGTCTCCCAAAAATAAGTTTTAGTTACGCGGTGTGCGTTTAAATCCGCATGCTAAGTGCCGTTCTTCTAAGTTCAATTTAAAGCTGTTTAAAAACAGAAAAACGGTGGTCACGTATAACCTGGAAACACATTAGTATAAACTCGCTTGAAATTTCATATGAAATGACGACGAGTGTAAAATGATTTCACGAATAAGTACATGCACCATCATAACATCATAGAGCAGCAAGGCTCTGCACAGTTGCACTAAAGTCTCCACTGTCCGCAAACACAAATAAGGGTCATATACGAAGGCTAAGGCCAACCTTTAAGCATATTGCCCCACTGGCTAGTTGCGCATGCATGTTTAAACGAATAGAGTTTCGCAAATGCGACAAGTACCAAAATAAAATGAGCCGCGACATGAGATTTCCAACAATGTGGTATGTGCGACCAGGAAAAGCCTCAGATCAGTCTGCGCATACGCGCAGTCTGATCAGAGCCTTTGCTAGTCGATTAAATATTCTATGAGTGTTAAGCTACTGACTGAACATAATTTGGAGTTTATAAGTTTAAAAGGGGGCTGCATAGGCTCGTCTGAGTATACACATGTCAAAATGCCACATTGTTGGAAATCACATGTCACGGCTCATAATCATTAATTCCATTTCAGGTGGCTGTTTATCACACCTTGTCTTTTGTTGACCTTACTCCGGTTGAAGGAATCAACTCAACCATCCGAGAAATACAAGAACGTCGGGCTGGGTCCATGGCTATGGGTAGATTAAGGGGCCAACGACAACAGAAACAACAGGGCCCGGCAATTTTAAGTGTTTTTAATAAAGCTATCAGCAGGCAACCGCCCAAGAAACAATTTGGTTATAAGAGTCGCATTAAGAAAGTTGCGGACAAATATCAAGGCAAGTCACCGCGGGCCGTGTCCGCGAGAAAGTCTAAAATGTCATCAAGAGGGTCATATCACAATGAAGGCATGGTTAAAGGCGAGGACTTCCCCAATGTTACGGTGACGGAGGCATTTGACGGTGATATAGAACATGATGAACATGCTTTAGGCGGACAGGCTATCTCGGCTACATCAAACATGTCACAAGCTGCTTCCAAAGTAGACTTTAAACTGCCTTCAATTGTCGAGTGATTGCGACCAGAAAAATGTGTTGAATTAGTGACCTACATGACAGTGACTTATATAGGTCACTGGTTGCTACTTGTGTGAATACTTTGTGATTTGGGAAGAACCTGCTATAACCCTGCAAGTGTCTGTCAGCCAGAACACAAGATTTTGGTACTTATCGCTTTGGCGAGCAGCCAAAGATCAGGCGAGTCTAAATCGCAGACTCGCCTCACATACACAATGTATAGATGTACGTTTAATGCATGAGCTTTGTAACGGGACGCCTGATTGGATAACGCCAAAATTTGCGACAGTATATCATGCGATTTACTCCCAAAATGAACACTTAAAATACAGTTATCCCCTATTATTCTAATGCTCTCGCTTTTGTTACGCGACGCCTGATTAGATAACGTCAAAATTTGCGAGAGTATATCCTGCGATATACTGTCAGAAATAGTTTGACGTCATTAATGTCGTCACATTTCGCCGGATAATGCGGTTTGAAAAACTCCAATTTAAGATGCATTAGAATGGGGATAACCATATTCAAAATGTTCATTTGGGGAGGTATATTTGGGATATACGTTCGGAAATCACGTTTTATTGCTCCGCTCGCGCGTCGCCAAAAACTTAATTTCCGATCGCATACCCGACAATATACCTCCACAAATGAAATTTTGAATAACAGTTATCCCCTAAATAAAGACTCAGCCCAAACTTTAGAGATTTAGTCCGGCTGGATACGTCAGCATGAGCGATTTAAAGGAGGCTTTTCTTTTTATGCGATAAGTACCAAAGTCTCATAGACTGGCCCATAGTATACTTAGGCGTTAGCACTTTTCATCATATAAACGATAATTGCCAAGAAACCGTCATTCTCGGTTACAATGTTTAAGTGAGTCATTAGTGGCGATTTCGTAAAATATCACCAATGCTTGAATTTTAACACAGCTGTCTTGCTGTGTAAAACTATTAGACACGAATAGAATAAATGATAATTATCAAAATAATAAAACAGTAATTAAACTATCATGAAAGCAATTTATATGTAATGATAATTTCAGAATTAATTGAATAAATATTGAATAGATAAAATAATAAAATTATATTGGGTTGGTTATTATGTTAACAAAACATGCAATTAGCATACATCTGCTTTGAGTTGATGCTTAATGTCCCAGACAATGTTTCAGCGATGTAAAGACGGTGAAAGTTTCACATTTCCAAAATCCTGAACTTTTTTAAAACATTCAAATGAACTGAAAGTGCTATAGGGGGACTGCATATGTTGTATATCGTGTGCAACCGTGAGGCTATAGCTCTTCTATCTCCTATGACTTACTATTCTGTGCATAAAGATAAATTGCACTACACGCAGGTGTGCACCATAGTCACTGTGTGATTCCGTCTATCTGTCTGTCTGTCTGTCTGTCTGTCTGTCCCTTATCAGTTAGTGGAAATGCTAATAAATATTGAATCAAAATTTGAATACTTACGCATGTCAACATTGTCTAACCACTGGCATACGTAGCGACATTTTTTGATGGACGAGGCTTAGCTGAGCATCAGTCTGGTCAGTCGTGGTCACAACTCACAACTCTTGAACCTCATGGTATATTTGGATCAAATTTTGCATACTTATCTTTTTTAACATTGTGCAGCCACTAGACAATGTTGACATGCGCACGTATGCAAACTTTAATCAAAGTATACATTGTGATTCAAGAGTAACTAGAACACATTCGATGGCGCCATCGCAAATCCCCACGCTCTCGAAGAAATCTAATGATAATTGACCCTTTGACCCCATCTCAAAGTCACCAGTTTGATTGTAGGGTAAAATTTTTCAGTGTATCCTTGGCTACTGTTCATCCCCTTTAATTTGATATGCCACATGACCATATTCAGAAAATTAAATTTTTGACCCCCAGCACCCCAAGTCCCAAACCCTTGGGCATGACCCAGGGGACCTAATGAAAATCTAATATGTTTTATATCTTTCGTTTGTGAGAAGACACACAAAGTTTGGTTTAAAAATATTTGAAATTGACTGAGATGTCGCGTCAGATGTTGGTGTCAATTTGTGTAACGTCAAAAGTTCTTAAAACACGTCAAACAATTGGGTTTTCACAGATAAGCGAGGCGATCTCCCTTGCTTTAATATACTGAGGGAAAAAAGTTTAGCAATATACTTTGAGGATTCACAGTTGAGAAGAAATAGGACTTCTAATTTCATCGTGTCAAAAATATATGTTAACAAACGTTCTCAAGTACGATGACATTAAAGGGTTGACATTTCACATAATGTAAAGTCTGATTTTATGCCCCCTTGCTAAAACAGCTTATCTGGCAATAGTGCGAATAATTTTCGACTAAAAGTTTCATTTTTCTGTCCGGTGTTTAGATCCAAAAGCAAGAAAGTGAAAAACGGTTTAAAACTGAATGTTGTGTTCACCCTTTTCGAACAGTTTTTAGTTGAAAATCGTATTTTTCCAAATTACCTCCCTTTCAATTAAATAACATTTGAAATTAAAAGGCTCAGCAAATCAAATCCTCACTATAAAGTCAGATTTTGTTTCTTTTGACCACTTGAGGGTAGCCATTAGGTCATTTTCAAACAACTGACATGTTTGCGAACCTGCCAATTAAAAAGATCTAATGCTTCAAAGATCGCCTATGGGAAACCCCAGTATAAATAATTGCTAAACTTTTTTCCCTCAGTATATTTCTAAGCATACACGCCCAGTTGTAAAATCATCAGATGAAAAGTTTGTTTTGTTTTATATTTATGTTAAAAGCCTTGGTTAAGTTTAAAATGGTTTTACAAATACCTGCTACCGAGTAAAAGTACTACCCAGATAAGCACTATTAGTTTCAGTAGTAAATGCGATTGGTCGGCCAGTCTGTGTAATTGTACAGGTTCGTCAGAGTAAAGCATGAATGTAGATGATAAGTCGCTGTAGAATTGAGACTTCTATCACCGCTTGATATGTCAGCAATCAAATTTTAATGAGGCTTTTGCGTATATGTGATAATGACCAAAATATCGCCAAGAGTTAGTGCTGGTCCAAACAAATATACAGACACAAGTGCATGAAAATAACAAAGAAATTAATTTAATTGAGATTCGAGCAAGTCACGTTTGAGTTTCAGACACACGCTTTTCATCATAAGGCTGCCAATGAGTTGACTATCACTAATACCTAGCAATATAAAGTACAGTCTCGGGACTACGGAAGCCTATATGTGACATTGTGTTTTGTGATATGCCGTTTTGATTTCCGTGTTTTAACTTTTTACTTTCGTTTGTTGAGTTTTTTGTTATGTGTTCTGTGTACGATATTGTTCATTTTAAACGGCGCAATTCACAGGTAGAGATAAGATATAGACGAAAAACGGGCGAAAATCGAAGCTGTAAGTATTTTAATGAATTTATTGTACCTGTAATGTAAGTGGGGTATTTAAAATTTGAAATCCATGCAGCGGGTAACTATCACAAAGTAAAAAATATACAGGTCATGCTACAAAATGGGTATTCTCTCTCTCTCTCTCTCTCTCTCTCTCTCTCTCTCTCTCTTTCTCTCTCTGTGTGTGTGTGAAAGCATTCGAATAGACCCAGGACAATTCAATACAACACAATTTGGTTCCTTATAATAGTTTGACCAATTTAAATTGTTACGGAAATTTGTTCTAAGATTTTTATTTGGTAGGTCTGATGCAGTGCACTCGAACTTAGACGACATGAAAGGCTAAACGTATCTATTTATCTATATATCTATTTACGTACATGTAAAGTTACTGTATATATCTATCTATCCATCCATATATTAATCTATTTATCTATGAGTGTATCTGTCTTTCTGGAAATAACTAAATGTTTGTGAGCGCAGTGTGTTCTACTGGAGATCTTTAGTTTAACCATAAAAACGCAGTAATTGTACCTATTAGACTTTAAAATTTGGTAGTTTCACTGATATCAAATCAGATGTTCTTTTCTAAATACAACTTTAATAGTTGTTTAAATGCATGTATATTATGTGAAACCAGTCGGCAAAACACAACACAGAAAAACATATATTTGTGCATCCAAAGATGTTTACTGTTAAAGCTGCATAGTCTGTAACTTTTGATCTTTTAATTTTAAAAACAATGTTTTAATTTTTCAAGAACACAGTAAAAATACTCAAATTCAGGTAAACATTTTACAATTTTCGTAAATCTTAACAAGGTATCACTATCAAAACAACTGCATTTATGTTAAAATTCAACGGTCTAGAATTATTGGAGGGACGCAAATAATTACCAACAAGAGAAAAACACACCTATTTGATGAGATAATTCACTTTTCCATGCAGTTTTCAGCTGTACTGAACATTTTTATTGTGAAAACATAGCTTAATTCTACTTTTACAAATGATTTAAAAAGAAAATAAATTTTTCGAAAAATGTTAATAGTTACAGAGTATGCAGCTTTAATGATTAATAAAATCTATAATTTATCATTTTTATTTTCAGGTAAAAACATTTCTCTGCAAGATTAATGTGGTCATTTTGCTACACAGTGTGGAGTTGTTAATTTTGTTCCAATATACCTCCCTTAAAAGAAAGGCCAACCTAGAGTACAATTAATTCTGGTATATTTTGACAAATGATAAAGTTTGTTTATCATTGATTTACATTATATGGAAGACAATTAATATGTATCCTAAACACACACAAAAAACAACAAAAAAATCATGACAACGATTTCAGCATTCAGAACCCATCTCATATTTAGATGTTTTTCACTATTCTAGATAGCGCCAGATGATCTACGCTGTGACCTAGGCACATAGAATTGTGCTTCTGCAACCCTTTTTAAACACACAGCTGCAGACTCAGTTGTTGGATTTACATCTTCAAGTTTGGAAGCTGTGTTTCCAATAAGCAATAGAGACATGGCGGGAAGCGCTGAGGCGCCAGTGATTACATTGCTTGATACGCTTTTTAAAGACCTGAGAGATACGTGATAATTTCAAGACACTAACCCCATTTATGTTAAATGTATCCGACTCTGTTTTATTCATCCCATTAATCAGAACTAGATAGAAGCGCCCAAAACAAATGGGTATGGCCAAGAAATACCACAAGCATAGACCACAAACTAACCCATGACACCAGAGGGGAAGATACAAAAAACACCGACAGCCACACGACAACATAATTAAAGTAAAGCAACCAGCTCTCTATACCTCAGCAAGATGACAACAAACTAGAAAGGACAATAATAAGTAAACTAAAAAACAAAGACCCAACACAATGGGAGCCACAACAAACAATGAATCATCAAAACAGATTCACCACCTCAGGACGGACAGCAGCCAGGCCCTAGGGGGTGGAAACATCTTTGTGTCTTCTTTTATGGATGTTTTATGTTTTTTTCTGTATTGTGTTTGCTATGCCTTTGCGCGCGTCTGTTTATATGTGCTTTGTGGTCACCTGCTGGGAAAGGGCTGACCTCTTGACTCTCGTTTGTGGTGTCTAACTGTGAGTTTGTCACTTTCCCATTGGTATCCTGGGTTAGGTGTGGTACTTGATTGTATCGATTCCTGATCTTTGCACCCTTACTTACTTTGTGGTCACCTGCTGAGAAAGGACTGGCCTCTTGGCTCTCGTTTGTGGTGTCTAACTGTGAGTATGTCACTTTCCCATTGGTATCCTGGGTCTGGTGTGGTAGTTGATTGTATCGATTCCTGATCTTCGCACCCTTACTTACTTTGATCCACATCTGAACTAAGGGTGAAGTTGGCGCCGTGAAACTGGTTTCAGCCCTCGAGTAAAATATTTTAGGGACCTTTCCAAGGCGGTGTTTCATTTGTGGTTCATTTGTGTAATTAATGTCTTGTGTTTGTCATGCTTTCGCTTCTGTTTATTGCTGCTGTGTGGTCACCTGCTGGGAAAGGGCTGACCTCTTGGCTCTTGTTTGTGATGTTTAATTGTATTTTTATCACTTTCCCATGTGGTATCCTGGGTCAGGTGTGGTACTTGATTGTATCGTTTCCTGATCTTCGGCGCATTTCTTACTTAGATATATTTTACTGGCCAAACATATGCCCTAGTTGCCGCCGTTGATAAAACACAAGAAGTGTTTAGCTCACATGGTGGCTTCTTAGCTTGTGTAAAACTGGAATCTCCATTCAATAAGAGCGCAGAGAAAATGTTGATATACATGAAGGATAGCCTGATATACTATACCCAATATCACATTGAGTTTGAAACACTGGTAGATCAAGTTGATGTAACAACATGTTAAGAAATGTATAGTAAGAAGACGTGTTTAAATGAATTTCTGATGATACTGAGCCTTATAAAACCCAAAAACTGATTTTGAAACGTCAATTAATGTGTTCTTTGGACTTAGACCTACTGAAAAAACTCTGAAATACTCACGTTTTGCTTTACATACATGTACCAGTGAACACAAGTTCTATTAACTAATTTCACCTGCACTAGATTTGCTTAAAGCTGCATAGTCTGTAACTTTTGATCTTCTAATTTTAAAAATAATGTTTTTATTTTTCAAGAACACAGTAAAAATACTCAAATTCAGGTAAACATTTTACCATTTTCGTAAATCTTAACAAGTTATCACTATCAAAACAACTGCATTTATGTCAAAACTCAATGGTCTAGAATTATTGGAGGGATGCAAATAATTACCAACAAGAGAAAAACACACCTATTTGATAGAAAATTCACTTTTCCATGCAGTTTTCAGCTGTATTGAACATTTTTATTGTGAAAACATAGCTTAATTCTACTTTTACAAATGATTTAAAAAGAAAAGAAAATTTTCGAAAAATGTTCATAGTTACAGAGTATGCAGCTTTAATATGATGACAGTTGTGGTAGGAAATTAGGAGGTTTGCTTTGACGCTTCCAATTTAAGGACTTATCTATAAATGAGAGGGTTTGGACCTGATGTTGTGCCTGCTGCCAGGCCCACCAACGTGTAACTGTTTGATTTCTTTTGCTACGGTATTCAGTTGTATGTACTGTTGCGTCCTTATCTTTGTTTTATCACCTTTTTATATCTTGATTTATATGTACATGGAGACGATTCATGGATAAGTTAGGGATCTTTCATGCTAAACCAAACATATATGTTGCTTGGTCCACATCAGAATTAAGGGTGAGGTTGGTACCGTGAAACTAGTTTAAGCCCTCCAGTGATTTTCTTACTGACCATTCCAAGGTGGTATTTCTTTTGTGGATCTTTTTTTGTGTTTGTCTTTGCTATATTATGCAGCCTTGTGGTCACCTGCTAGGAAATGGCTGACTTCTTGGCTCTCCTGTATCTAATGTTTTAGTGCATTTGTCACTTTCCCATAAGGTATCCTAGGTCAGGTGTGGTACTTGATTGTATCGATTCCAGAACTTTGACACCTTCCCTAGACACATAGCACTTTGAAGCTTTTACATCATCCATAGAAGAGCAACGAGATGTAATCCTAAATAATTTTATTTTTAAAAACTTGAATTTGCTTAACATATGAAATTAGCAATAGTTGTCGAACAAATTAACCGTTACACGTACTCTGTTGGTTCACCAGGATTCAACCTCCAGTGTTCAAGTAGCGATGTGAAATGTCAGAGTAAGCGCTGTTTCTGTTAACTCTTTATATCCTTAGACCGGGCCGCCTAGCGCAGTTGGTAACGTGTCTGGCTACAGATGCGTGTCTGACTGCAGATCCAGGGGTTGCGAGTTCGATCCCGGCCCGGTCCCATACTTTCGTGGAGATTGATCATGAAATAATTTCGACGGTCATTTTCCTCCCTTCTGCTGATTCATTCAAGAAGGGTTGTTGTCAGTTACAAGCGAAAGTATGTGCACAAATTACTGGTTAACCGCTTGTTCAAGCCTGCCCAGGAAAAAGTGTGGTTAGGTGAACTGACCGTCCCGCAATGACCTTAGCTGTTGACTTGGGACGTAAAGCAACAAAACCAACCAAAAAGAAATCTTTATATCCTTGAACCACCATGGTTTTACCTATGATTCCTTAGTTGGCTGTGTTGATTTATTGATGAGTTGGAAACCTCCACGCAGGCTATTCAAATACATGTTTTAGAATCACATCGAAAGTGAGGATTAGGACTGAACCCTAGTAAAGTTAACTTAAATCCACTAGTAACGCATTACTGATCATTCCAAGTTGATGCTTTGTTGTGGTTACTTGCTGTTCTGAGTTATCATTTATTTGTCCTATCTAAGCTGCAATTTTTATTCAGTTACGTTCGAATTCAGAGTCGCCACCTGTTTGGAAAATAGCTGCTTACTCGGTTCATTATATGTCATTTGTTTACTCCCATCAATCTCGTTGTGATTCTTTTACCTTGTGGTTTTATGGACAGGATTAGAATCTTATTGTATCCGTTCCTGACATTGCTTTGCTTAATTTCCAAGTAAATAAATATTTGGTTTATTGAGATGTATGAAAGCTTCATTATGAATTAGGTTAATACAAATTTCTTCAAGGTTCAATCTACATTACTTGAAATTTTGATGAGATGAATGTATGATTTCAATTTAAATTAAGAGAAACATAGATTGATTGGCAGAAATGTTTTTGCATTCTGACTTTGACGCGATGTACTTTGGTTACACAGCCACAACAAAGTAATTAGCATACATGAAACGGGGGAGGGGGTTGTTTTGATAAAGAACAATAATTTTACGGAAGTTGGTGCTGCATCTCCTGGAGGCAGATAGACACAGACATTGGGCATTTAGTAATAAAGCATAAGATATAGGTCATAGGTCAAGGTGTTGACCAATTAGAACTTGGTTTCAGTTTAGGTCAATGTCTCCGAACCAACACAGGATTTTTAGGAGATGCCTTATGCACGCTTTGGTGATTGTAGACATGTTTAGACAATAAATATGTATATAGAAAAATGAACTGATCAAAGAGATGTCCAATACAAACTGACTTGCATTTTTACACATACAGAAAACAAATGCGCAGATCAGCTGTGCATCCACTGGGAAACTGATAAAGCATTGAAACAGTGATAATTAGCCTTATCGCTAGACATCTCGTTTTCGAATTTCGAATTTTCCAACTTTCTATTTTGGACTCGAATAGACCTTCTAAGCTACAAATGCCATAATGAAGAAAAAATTCAGCTCTAAATAATTCACTGTTTGGAGGCCAGTTGTAAAGAAGATCAAATCATGAGCGCATAGCACGAGTGATTTATTTTCGTACAATTGACTGACAAACAGTAAATTATTATTCAACAAAAAAAGTAAGTGAGTATGATCAGGAAATACCACAATCAGAAACCGCAGACAACCCCGTGGCACCGCGAGGAAGAGCCGCTCAACCATCACGAGACACCAGGAAGACAAATTAAGCATCTTCCTCATCAAGATGATTGCAATACTAGAATGGACATAGAGTAGCGTACAACAAAACATAGAACAATTACAGACTCCCACAATGGGAGTAACAATAAACAAAAAGTCAACAACAACAGAACCACCGCCTAAGAACGGACAGCAGCCTAAGCCACCAGGGGGCTTAAATGCATTTTACTGGTACCAAATCTTCGCCCTAGATTCTGCTGTTGTTGAAGTACAAGAAATGTTCACAAAATAGAGCTGATCTATTTTGATTTTAACATACAATGAACGACGAAAATACATTCGAAGTCTTCAGCTTCTTCCAACTTTCCGCCATTGCACTGAGGAATTCTCGCCAATAGTTGGATTGTGTCGCGTATATTTACATGTATAAGTTACGTCTTTCGAGCGTAAAAACGACGTTACACCGTCCACCGCCTTGACTGACGTCATTTTGCAGTAACAAATGGCGTCAGCTAGCGCGCATTTTCCTCGCATTGTCAAAGCTGTTAATTATTGTTTGATATATCACGTTTTAGGCGAGGTGAATTTGGTCTTGAAATAAGACATTAAACTTTAAAAATTGTGTGGACCAGCATGTTAGGACACATCTAATCAGTGCCTTTTTGTTCTCACATTTCAAATTTCAAAATGCAGGGTTTCTTATGACGTGGCTCATATATGAATTTGCATACATATGTATGTTTTGGGTATGATGCTGTGCATCATTTTAAACAACACAATTCATAGGGGTAGAATCAAGATGGGAATAATAAAGGGAAGAAAGACAAAAGTACAAGTATTTAATGCATCATGTGTAACGTTTGTTTTACATTTGAAATCGATGCAGCTGGTAAATATCTCAGTCCAAAAAGTCTACTGTAGGCTTTCCCTTCAACCAGGCTATCTGTGTAAGTATTCAAATAGATCTAGGACAATTCTGTACATGACAGTTTGATCCATTTTAATATTAACAATTTATTTATTCTGAGTATTTATTATGTAGGTCGAATACAGTGCAATCAATAATTAGATGGCATCAAATGCAAAACGTATCTATCTGTCAATCTATTTCCACAGCCTTCCCATATCCGATACGCTATCAATTGTCTGTCTGTCTGTAAGTTTGTCTGCTGCTAAAATTTGAAGAAATACTGAGATGCCTTTTTATCATAGAACTAGCATGCGAAAACCCAAAGCCAAAATACAATATACAAAAGTTTAAACACAAAAGACAAAAGTTAAAAGCTGAAAGTTAAAACGCAAAAGGCAAAAGACAATACAGGAAAGAACCCTTTCTGAGGCAAAATTAAAACACAAAAGGCAAAACACAAAAGATGAAGTAAAAGGGCCAAAGATAAAAGTCAAATCAATAAAAAAAAGTATATAAGTACACATATAGCCTTGCAATATAACGAGTGTCTGTTCACACCACCACATAAGACAGACAGGCAGACAGACAGACATGCAGGCAGGCAGGCAGACACACAGGCAGACACACAGGCAGGCAGATAGGAAGACAGACAGATATAGATAACCCCCAAGAAACTTATAGGGTGCAGGGTGGTAAAGGGTAGGCAATGGAAAACAGCTTTATATACATAGCGGAATCTAGGGTGAAGAGCCCCTCCCTAGTGATCTCGACAACTGTCCATTCTAATGCATTGATTATGTTGTTGTTAATCTATTATTCCTTGTTTCTTTCATTGTGTGTAGGGGCATTGTATTATCTTCTAATTCTGTGGTGACATTCGTAGTAATTTTATACATTAGTTTTGCAGTCATTTTACTGAGGAAAAGAGCTAGAAAACTGACTGATTAATTTTGAATGCTTAATTGCTGTTGTGTGACTGTCTGTGTACTGTTCTCTTCATCATAGTGATGGTGGAATGTCCGTGTAATACTTACTTGTTTTCTTATACAGACGGAATAACAGACAGACTGACAGGCGAAAAGACAGACAGAAGGCGGACAGACAGGTGAATAAACTCAAGCATTTTTTTGATTTTTGTAGGCGGGGGGGGGGGGGGGGAGGGGTTGTGGATATCGGGTAGACGGTAGAAAAATTCATTTAGGCAGATAGAAAGGTAGATAAACCCTAGAAATTTATATGGCAGTGGGTGTTGACAGATAACCTCAAGATAGATAGATAGATAGATAGATAGATAGATAGATAGATAGATAGATAGATAGATAGGTAGGTGGGTGGGTGGGTGGGTGGGTGGGTGGATGGATGGATGGATAGATAGATAGATAGATAGATAGATAGATAGATAGATAGATAGATAGATAGATAGATAGATAGATACGTTTTGCCTTAAATGCCATCACATTTTCTATTGCACTGTATTTGATCTAGACCTACAGAATAAAATCTCAGAATTATTTTCTGTAACAATCTATTACCCAGTATGTAGCATAATCAAACCAAAAGCCTCCGGTAGACTTTTTGACTGTGATAGTTACCGCCTGCATCCATTTCAAATATATTAAAAAACTAACATTACGACGGATGAATTGAAATACTAATACTCTCGTCTTTCTTTCCTCAGTTGTTCTCAATCTTGGCTCTACCTCGTGAATTGCGCCGTTTAAAATGTGCAACATTGTACACAAACAGAGAACACAACATACAAAAGTTAATACTTAAAACGCCAAAATCAAAAGGACATAACTAAAAACACAATGTCACATATAGGCTTCCGTACGGGACATAGCTGTTCGCCACTTTGCGACTTCGCCGCTTGAAACAGGACCTTTCTAGATTTGTTTGTAAAAAAGCCATGACAAACTTAATGGGTTACATTTTATAAAACTTACAGGGATGAAGAGCAAATCGAACGTAGCAATATACAATAAACGCTTAAAATAATTACACTTTTAGTTCTCAAGTTGAACGCATTTAAAACTGATGTAAATTTTTAAATATCACTATTCCCATAGACGCTAACGTTAACGCTAACGTCACCGAAACTGTAATTTTTAATTTGTGTTTGCGTTTAATTTACTACCATACGAAAACAACAGAAAATGAGAAGCTACAATAAAAATGTTTATTGCGTAAATCAATTTGCTTTAATTTGGTACTTTTTTCTAACCTGTAGCTTCTATAGTTTTAGGACAATATTGTTTCCCCAAAACATCTGGAAATACATCGATTTAAGCGACAACGTCACTGGATGGCGAGTGGGTGTGTCCGGTGGCTGTATATATTCACAGGAGCTTGAAGTTTGGTCCTTACATTACATGTATAGACTCATAACCAAAAGCTCAAATGCCATTACATAATGACATTATGAGCTTTCGGTTTAGGGGCTATATTAGTGAATAAGGATCGAATTTCAAGCTCATGTGATATATTTCCTGAAGATTCCTGAAAACAGGGGTTAAGGTCACTGAATATTCAGATTCCTCGGATTAATTCTGGCCAGTGACCTATTTTATATCATTTTAATATAGGACAGTGTTCTACAAGACTATACTGATGCATCAGTATATAAGTTTTAGGAAAATGCGCGATTAAGTTTTTAGCATTTACGCATATTATGACTTTAAAATGTTAACGTTTTCACGCCGCGATTAGTTACGTAAAAACTGCGTTTGTGACATTTTGGCTAGACAAAGCATTTTTACGATATTATAATCAATATTTATGCATTCCTCTTAATTTCAGAACAGCATAGAGTATGTAAAAAACGCATTTACACATCTTTTTTAGAGAGAAATAAGTTTTAAGAAACATCTTTTCATTTAGTATTGAATTTATGTCTCATATTTATGAGGACGCCATTTGCGTAAGTGTGACATTTTTGCTAGACATAGCAAAATAACAAAATTTTGCTTTAAATATGGAAATAATTACGAATAAATCCAAAGTTTAAGTCTATTTCGAAAACGCATTTTTGTGATATACTTCGAATTTGAAAAATACGGGGCACTAAAAAGGAATGCACCAAATTAAAAACACAGATCCTGTGTTTTCAGCGTTTTCTTTAAATCTCTACACGTTCCGTTTCTTTGCTTGTTTGGCTATTTCTGGTTAGCTTGCCGATTAACGTCAATTTCGCGCATGTCGTCGTGAGGATAAGCACAAAACATATCTGTACGGGAAAAATTACAAGATTTCATACATTTTTAGTTATAGCTTTTGGATAAAGAAACACTCCGCTTAACACTTTCTGTTACGTTTCTACATGCAAAAAATCGGCATTTTATACAGAATATGTTAGTGATAACGTTTTCTTTGTATCTTAATTGGTCTTTCTTTTTTTATCAATGTAAAATATAATTAATAACCTTTTGTATGATGTTTAGTTTGTATAAATGTGTAATGGAATAAGTAAAATAGCGAACTTTCAATAGAGAGGACCCCTAAGTTTTTGAAATTATCACCAACAGCTGACGCGACGTCTAAGTAATTGAGATTTAATGATATTTTACTTTTTGGCCCATCCCCAGGGCCCCAGGGGGCAGGGACCCAAAAATGGCGCCGATGCATGTGCCATTCATGTAAGTAACTCACACACCAAATCTGGTAGAATTTCGTAAAAGAAAATTTTGACGCCCCAAACCCCCTCGGTACCCCCAAGTCCCATCCACCCTGGGGCATGACCCAAGCGGCCAAATGAAAATCCCGTCTGATATGTTTTATATCTTTCATGTGTGAGAAGACACACAAAGTTTGGTTAAAAATCTTTGAAACTGACTTAGTAATTGAAATTTAATGATATTTGACCTTTTGGCGATCCCCAGGGCCCCAGGGGGCGGGGCCAAAAAAGTGCCGTTGCACGCCTCATTCATGTGAGCAACTCACACACCAAATTTGGTTGGCTTTCGCCCAATGGTTTAGGAGGAGATAGCGTGACGGACGGACGGACGGAGGCGATTACAATATCCCCGACGCTTTTTTAAAAAAGCGTTGGGATTAAAAGCATTTTCACTAACTGCTAACGGACAGACAGACAGACAGACAGACAGATACAGTGATAATAGTGCACACCCGCGGGTCGTGCCATTCAATATTTGATATTCATCATAAAAAATGTAAACATTAGAGATGCGGCGTCACTGGCCTTGAGCAAGACACATTTATCCTAGCTTAGTACTGGTTCAACCCAGGAAGACCCGCCCCTACATAACTAAAAGATTGTAGATTGGACGTAAGAATCAAACAAACAAACTAACAAAATATTAGCGATGAATTTGTTTTAATTCTTTACTCCATAATAACGCCATTCGACGCCTTTAAATATCATGTATTTGAAAATATTATGGAAAATGGAGCATTTGCCCCAAAGGAGCAAATGCTCTATTTTCCATAATAATTTCAAAAGTATTCAAAACTTTACTTTAAGTTTTCTTGAATTTTTCAATGTTGTCTAAAAATAGAAATGATCTAATGTACTTGATTGTATCGATTCCTGATCTTTGAACCCTTACTTACTTTGTCTCGTACGGGCACTACACGCTGATCGCAAGGACAACGCACGATTTTAGATAAGCATTTGGGCCCAAAAATGATCGTATGCTCTTGAGATAATCTTAGGGATCCCGCAAGGACATCGCACGGGCATCGTTGCCCGTGCGATTTTGTGCGGAGGTTGTGAAGATTACACGATGATTGCACGATATCTGTGCGGTTTCCGTATGATCTCCACAAGGTCTCTGCAAGGACTGTCCTAGTCTGTCGCCGAAAGAAAACGCAGGGTGATCGTAAGAATGAAAACACATACTGTTCATACTCCGTAGCGTAGAGCCTCCTACGTTGCCTGAAAAATCGTACCGAAAATCGAAGACAAATAAATCGTACGATGCTCGTGGCAACTGTAACAGGCATTAATTGTGTTTAGGCTGTCTGTGTTCTATGTCTCTTCCTCACGGTGACATGGGTTGGTCTGCAGTCTATGATGGTCGTACTCACGTTTTGCTACACTGTATTTCAATAATCATTTAATTGAAATGACGGGAACATGATTCTAGGCAAATGATACAACGTATACATAGACGCCATTTTTAATTAGACATGGGTAAAAGCAACAACTGCAGAGGGAGTCAGCACTCAAAGTCACATCCATTGTAAGTAATGGAAAAATGACAAGCATGTCGAATTCTGGTTCATTGATGCTTCAGTTCAACGGAGAATCAGATTACAAAGCATTTTTTCATACAAAGCCCATCTCATGGATGATATAAACCTGAAAAATTGTGCAACGCGTTTTAGAGATAGCCGTTGCGTTAAACTTTAAGTTTCGGCTCATGCTCTGTAGCCACAGAGTTTGTTCAACAAAATTTGTACGTCGAACTGTTGGATGACATTTACCGGCTGTACTTTTAAACGACGTTTAGGATAAAAAAAGTTTAGAAAACAATGTTTAAACGCAATAACATAAAATCATGAACAAAACGTCAAATTGTAAAAACTTGGTACCTTATTTCTCGTTGAAAATTCAACAAAATTTCAGAATTTGTTTTGCCTTTTCTCAGTATTTCAGTGACTAAACAATCGCTTGAAAATTGTGTTGGCTTCTCTCTATGATCAGAAATGCCCATATTGTCCGTCACGTTAGCACAACCGCTGCATTTGAAAATTCCTTAATTTTTCAAACGAAAATCCTTGACAAGTGATCGGCGTGCGTATCTTTATGCCAGAAACTCAACTTTAAGGTATGGCATTTGCAAAACAGTTTCTAACTTTATTGTGCAAAGTATATCACCATAGGCCTCTGTATAAATGAAAGGTTTGATAGGATCGTTCACAGTATTAGTAGTATTGGTACTGTCACGGTTACACTGTAATATCAAAGCAGGTTGTGATAACGCATAGGTGAATGGGAACTGATCTGATTCACCACAAAAAGGCCATTATTGCATATTACCTGTGCAATTATTTCGATTTGAAAATGGTCCAGCTTTGAAATGCATTTTAGAATGGATATTTCTTTGCAGATAATGTGCCGGGATGCATACATGACACGCCAACAAAACGCACTCTTTTGCACGCTCTTCGTTGACAATGTGAAAAACTGTTTAAAACTGGTTCATCGACAGCGCCATTTTTTTCCATCATAATAGCAACAATTCCAATAAACTGACGAGTGAGCATTGGCTACCATACACACGTAATGATATGCTAAAGATTAATCACCATAGAATTAATGCATTATTACCCATTGTTCTGGCGTGAAGGTTATATAATACACTCGCGTTAATCAAGGCAATGCAACTTTACATAACGTACAAGAGGCAGTGGGGTTCGAATCTCATAGTTGTTTCCTTGATTTAGACGCTTTATCCTCGTAGCTCAGTACTGATTCAGCCAAGGAAAACATTCCGACTGACTGAAAAATGGTTGACTGACAGGTAAAGGTAAACTCAAACTATACAAGAAGGAGCCCATGGGGATACGGCATAAAATATACGATGCCAACCAGCTGATCTCGAGTTTTCGGAACTTATCGCTATGTCGAACAACGAAGTCTCAGGCGAGTCTGCTTTCGCTGCTCATATATACAAGGTTTAGATGTTGATGAAAATTCAGGTCAAAATCTAGACCTCTAGATCCACTGACTACTCAAGCTTGGGCTTTTAAAGGGGGCTTTTGTGCATATGCGATAATGGGCGGGACAATATTATGCTTGTGTTAGAAATCTGCGCTAATTTCTCTTCGATGGACGTACGTTTGTTCGTAAGTTTCGCTCATAATTATAACATCGAAGCCAATATACGCGATATTCTTTCGAGTTATAACCATGTCTTTGATGAGTTGCTTTTCACTTGACCTTACTGAACAAAGTGTGTCCAGGACATATGGACATACCTCAATAGCAAAGAAGGGAACACAAAATCAAGTAAGATTTAACCAATTATTATCTGAGGCATCACAGAACAAAACTATCATAACGACGAATTATCAAACCGGTCTGGCAATTGGCACAGTTACTACCAGTTTATGCAGGTCGCACAGGTCATGCTAATACTTTATGCAGGGGTTCGTTTAGTGAACACGATCATGTGTTATCTTAATTTATTGGACGTTCTTGATTTTTGCACTTACTTTGCTAACCCTAATCAGATACTGCATGGTGTAGATACGTACATTAGAGGAAATCTACAACCAGTGATGGCCTGTTTAACTCTGAGTGTCCAGACAGGATGTGCATGTGCAAAACAAATCTTCCAAGACATGCGCGGATTCAGAAAATTCCATCGAGGGTCCTTTTTTTAGTCTTCAACGTATTTCACAGATGGGTCCAATTGCTTCTAGAGGGGGTTCGTGGTTCAATTGCTTCTGGAGGACTCCGCACAAGCATTTTTAAAGAAACCTATAGCCACTTGTGATTTTCAAGGGGGTCCATTGGGCCGGTCCGGCGGACCCCCTGTTCCCACTCTGGATCGACACATGTAAGATCGACGTGCTCCTAGAAGAGGACTATTTGTCCATTTTCTTCAGCAAATAGTTCATTGATGAATTTGTTGGATTAGTCCAGGATCCATAAAAGAAATTCAGCGCTACAAGTATACCTCATAAAAAAGAAACACATGTAGCCGGCATTGTAACTAACAATCGTGTGTTTGTGCACTCTTTTTGAAGGAAGGCAATGGCTCCGGTAGTCTGTTTGAAATTTCTTCAAATTAATCTTGTAATTGATTCACCAGCCCATGCCTCCAGATGGGAGTGCGTAATTGAAGTAAGTAAGGGTGCAAAGATCAGGAATCGATACAATCATGTACAACACCTGACCAGGATACCAATGGGAAAGTGACAAACACACAGTTAGACACCACAAACGAGAGCCAAGAGGTCAGCCCTTTCCCAGCAGGTGATCACAAAGCACACACAAACTGACGCGCACAAAGACACAGCAAACACAAGACAGAACAAAAACAAAAACATGTAGGACCCACAAAAGAAGTACCGCCCCATTTTCTTATTTCTCATCCAAAGTATACTGAACAAAAGTGAAAACGCTACACATTTATTGTTTGCCACCTATATACAAAATTATGCAAACCAAGGATGCAATTGAAAGTGCATCTTAATGTTCAAATACAGTGTAATGCATAACAGTAAAAATTTTACGGATGTTGTCACGAGGAAACACATGAAAGCCATTTAAATGTTACAGGGGTCCATTTTTCAGGTTGCCAGTTTGAATGGAAATCTAACACAACTTAGACCTTCAGAAATCCACTACCTACGAGATCTGACTGCACGAAATGGTAGTCTAGACATGTGACAACCAGAAATGTGAAGGACTTATGTCAAGTGTGTTTTGATCGTTTAGAAATGCTATCTTAAAAAGCGGATTTTCACTCAAATTGCCAAGTTTAAAAATTTAACACTGAAATCTCCATAGGAAAATAAATGTGTGGTTGCATCTTAGTATGAGGACATTACTAGTCGAGAAATGGTAGAAACAATTTGCTGAGAGGTCTACCTGATTTGGCAAAAGAAAATTATCGAAAATCGTGATAAATCGAAGATTGCCAAACATTTAATATTCCCTATTTGTTTTTCTCAAAGGGAGATAATTTTCAATATTTTGCAAATTTGCTAAATTCGAAATTGATTTCTGAGCTTGTTTCAAGTGATTAAGCAGTTTTCTTGTGTTTTCTTGTGCAACACAATTAAGACGGTATCCACTATTGCAATTTGCCTATCGCATATAGGCCTGGCCTGGTATCGGTGTTCCCCTCCTCCCTCTCCAACCAATATTTGCACATCCTATTTTTCATTTATTATCAAAGCTTATGTACTGTCAATGCTAACAAATATGCTTAAATCTGAGTCCTGCTTACTACATTGGATAGTCCAAGTGTCTTGTTTAAGACTTGGAGTATTTAATCATAAATTCCACCCGTGGACTTGCACCACTGCATGCTGATAGGGACATACTCAATAAGCACTTATATCTGTTAGCATTGACTGACTTCTATATTATAATGTACAGTATTCGATATGATCTGCCTTCCACTTACAACTTATTTCGCATTGGAGAAGAACTATATAAGCTACATGCTTCCGTTCTTATCCTCATCTTATTGTTTCAATTTGTATTTACCATGTACAAATTAATTTGAATAAAATATGTTTAAACCAATTAAGACCAATTTTGATAAGCATAACAATTTTAATTTGCGCATGCGCAATAGCAAATTTAATGAATAAAGCTTTAAACACTTAAAGGAGCATAACTCATACATCAAACGAGACAAATTGGTGGAGTTTCGACGAATCGTTTGTTGGATATCTGGGCAACATTATAAAGCTTAAGTAAATACTTTTTGTCCAATACTTTCTCATAAAATATAGATAATTGGAGTGTAGCGTTTTCACTTTTGTTCAGTATATAATGCAGTGGGAACGAGTTACTATGCCGTTTCCTTAAACTTACTATATCGTGTCTATTAAAGTCTTTGTCGGAGCCACGAGTTACTATGTCGTTCCTACGACTTAGTTAGTAGTGGTACATTGTAACGAGTTATCATGCCGTTTCCGCGACTTACTATGTCGTGGTCTCGAGTTATTATGTCGTTCCCACGACTTACTTGGTCGTGGACAATGGTTACTATGACTTATCGAGTTATCAAGTATTGAAAACGAGTTATTGCGGACCTCTGATTGGTCAGACTGGCTCGTCACCACAAGCTTATACCGTGCTTCAATTGGTAATCATAATGCATGTGTATGAAACAATAGAACGACTGTGCAAGGAAAATAATGTATGTTTTTTTTAATTGTCGACACTTCGGAAAAGCCAATCGATACACATGACTAATTCATGAGATTGACATGATAACTCGTTCCCATGAGTTAGTTAATACGACCGATAAGAGGTTTGTATCAAATCCTAAACGTGACTTAGTAAGTATCAGGAACGATATAATAACTCGTTACCACGAAAAAGTGAGTCGTGGGAACGACATAGTAACACATGACAACGACATGGTCACTCATAGCCACGAGCGACATAATATAAAAGAATTGCACATGTCCTTTCTGGGGTTCCTTACTATTTATCCAACGAAGAATTACAAAAAAGAAATATTTCGGAAATATGCATTATCATCTGATGCATGTACACATGAATACTTATTTTTTATTGAAGGCATGCTACCATTACTGGTCGCTTTGCTCGGTGCTACTGGTGCCTATGTGTTTCTTCGGTATTATTGGCCCGTCTTCATGCTCGACTGGATTTACATCCGGTCCAGAAAAAGAGTATCGAGCGCCATATTTAATGCAGTTGCAGCTAACAAACAACTTATAGACATCTTTGAGGACAAGGTTTCTGAACATTCGTCAAAGGCGTTTCTGATATTTGAAGAGAAGACTTATAGCTATAGAGAAATAGACAAGTTGGCGAATCAAGCTGCGCGGGCAGCCCTGGAAGTGGGTCTGAGACCTGGAGATGTAGTAGCCGTATTGCTTTACAATGAACCAGCGATCGTCTGGACATACCTAGGTAAACTATTTCATTTTGAAGTCTTCCCACATGCATGGTTGGCCCGTTGAATATAGGAAGTAAATAAAAGTTTGACCAGACCCCTGCTGGCGCACATTGTCGGGCCATCAACGGCCCGTCAGCGATTCGCCATTCAATAGCGTATCGCTGGCGGGCGGTTGGGGGCCCACTGTTGTGTGCTAGCTGGGTATTAGAATATGGAATATGTCTGTAAAATTCTCCGATGGTCTCCGCTGATGCCCGTTCTTAGGTTGTGATTCTGCTGTTTTTGATACATTGCATTAAAATTGTTGCTTCCAATTTTTGTGGGGGCCTTGTCCTTGTTTTGTAAATTAATGCCTGGTATCCTTTTTTTAGTTTTGCAATCATCTTGCTTCTTAACTGTAATTGTGTTATTGTTGTGATGTGGCAATTACTGTAAACTCCGAAATTTTCTCGGGGGGTTTATTTTCGCGAAACTTCGTTATTTATAATACCTTATCTTATAGACTGAAATGCTGGATAGTATTTTGTATATGAATTTTGGCCCATTTTGCATCAACCAAAGCATGTGGAGTACATGTATGTTGTTTCAACCAAGATATTGTCCTTGATCAGAGCTTATATCTCTGTAATCAATGATTTTATAAAGCAATGTTTTGCTAACCTCCTGACTGGAGCGAAATATTATGACAAATAACACTGTCGAGCAGTTGCATTTTCTGCCTATTCGTGGTCACTATAATACCTTTAAACCTAGCATCTGCACCTGCACAGTGTCATGACAGCCAGGCCAAAGCAGAAGTATTTGCATAGACCACATCATTCAGAATTGCATCCACACTCGTCAAGCTGAGCACTGCTGTAATCGGCGGATACTGTCCAACAATCTATCACAAATCTACTTTCTTGGTCCAACCCTAGTTGGACGGGGTCTTCGTTTCTGGTTGGCTTACTGTTGACCGTCTCCAGACACATATCAGCCTAGTAACATGCTCCACATGCTACTTTCATCACTTCCTGGGTAGATGGAATAGCTTCGTACAACATCTGCTTCTGAGCAAACATGTCCAACATCACGTAATCTACACTTTCTGCTGTACTGCCACAAACTTCTCCAATGTCTTTTACTACGAGTAGATACTGACTGAGTTTCATGGAGACTTAGGAGGGGGGGCCCTTTTCCACACAGCTCTGAAACGACATCGCAACCACAAAATATATGGGGGAAAGAGCATGCATTTACTCTTTTCTGCAAAACGATAATTCAAGTTATGTTCAGGGATTCATCTAATGTTCTTTTCCTGGCCAAAGGCAACCCATTACTGCAGACTTAGCTCCTGAAACCCATGCAGCATATTGACTCTGATTGCGACATAATTGGTGTGATCATTTTGATTTTAATTGATGCCTGCTTCTGTTGCATGTCACCCTGCGCCTCACATGTGTCCTTCTATTGACCTGGTTTAGAGCTTTCAGACTAGATGGCAGATAGACATCAAATACAATGTATTTTCTCTTGAACTTTATAGAGTATTCCTATATTGAAGGAAATACATCTAGTATTGCATACTCCAGGAATCTCTTTGCATGTCATTGTGGTAGACAGTTAAAGCTGCATACTCTGTAACTATGAACATTTTTCGAAAAAATTTCTTTTCTTTTTAAATCATTTGTAAAAGTAGAATTAAGTTATATTTTCACAATAAAAATGTTCAGTACAGCTGAAAACTGCATAGAAAAGTGAATTATCTTACCAAATATGTGTATTTTTCTCTTGTTGGTAATTATTTGCGTCCCTCCAATAATTCTAGACCGTTGAATTTTAACATAAATGTAGTTGTTTTGATAGTGATAACTTGTTAAGATTTACGAAAATGGTAAAATGTTTACCTGAATTTGAGTATTTTTACTGTGTTCTTGAAAAATAGAAACACTATTTTTGAAATTAGAAGATCAAAAGTTACAGACTATGCAGCTTTAACTAACGCTGCACAATCAATACTGATTGTTTCATCATCTTGCTCTACCCAAGGAATCGTGACTTTGCTTTTAAGAATGGTAGTGAGGTGGAGGTGGGAAGATTACTACCATCACCGGATGTGAATGGTTCCCATGACGTAAGAACTCCTTCAAAACACACTCTCTGCTCTGGTATATGTATAATATGAACAATTTAGAGGAGAGTTGACAGTCTTCCTTCATCTCCATTTGTTTTAAAGAGTCAATAGAAGCTGATAGAGGATATTCAAATTTTTGGAATGAATATGCCATTTATTTCATCGAGTGAAGCGAAAAATGCATATTTCATGAGTGGCGAAGCCACGAATGAAATATACATTTTCTCGCTTCACGAGATGAAATAAATGGCATATTCATTCCAAAAATTTGAATTTTCTTTTAATTATATACAATTTTAAGCGTAACAGATTTATGTGCAGTAAATGACGTCATACACGTTCGCACATTACGTCATATTAATGATGACGTTGCATAATGTACAATGACGGCCAAAACTGAAACCATAAGAGCAGGAGTAGAAAAGTGAAAATTTCAGCAAATCCTGACAATTTAATTACCAAAATTTTCCTTGCGATCTAACTAAGAAAATGAATACCCACACTTTGTGTTTTTGTCCACTAATAAGAAAGTTACAGGCATTTGAAATTCTGAAGTGGGCTCAAGGAAGTCAATGGAGAAAGCAGAGGACATCCAATTTCACCCGTGAAATACTATACAATTATTGACTTATGTTGAGGTAGACATGGAGTGTTAGTGAACAGTAAACGTCATATTGACCGACGCGGAGCGGAGGTCAATATGGTTACGTTTACTGTTCAATAACACTCCATGTCTACCGAAACATAAGTCAACAATTGTTTTATTATATAATAAATTTATCTTATGTATTTCCTGCCATTTTAGACCATTAAAATGTTGACGTTACGCATGGATCATGCGAAATGTCTTGACGTTCTGACGTCATTTCCCGTAAGCCAGTCAATATTGCCTCGTGCCGTGTGCTTTGCAACGTCACATCCGGCAAACCATGTAATATGTAGTTTTATTGACTCGAGTGGATATGCATCTGGGCCAATCAGAAGATGTTTATTTATAGATTATATAATAAAATCTTATATTTTCACTGCAGTGAAAATACAGCTTTTTATATTTTCACGGCTGTGAAATACAGCTTTTTTAAAATATGCATTATATTTAATCAATATTTTTCTGTATTTCATTACTTTGTATATAATAAATACTTATCTTAAATCCTGTCAAAAACTCCTTGAATCGGAGCTTGCCTTTCTCAAGAAGTGTGCTCATTCACTTAGTGGCAGTGTGGTGAGCGAATATAATTTGTATCTAGTGAAATCAGGTACCGACTCTCTTCTTGGCATATTATATCGTTTCACCTGGATCTTCATTATTTACCATATTACCCAGCCGTTTTGGCGTTTCCAGTATACAATGGGCAAAACCAAAATGGACAACCATGTTACGTCGTATCTCGTAAATTTGAAGTCCTAATAGGCTATGTACTTGTGGTGTCATTTCGAAAGCATCGAAAATTCGAATAGTAGGGAGGTAAACATAAAAAATTATAATCGCATAAAATGAGTATTTTCATTTTTTCTCTCTCTCTGTGTGCGTAACAGAAACGTCTCAGGGGGACGTTTCTCTTACGCACACAATACATAATATGTGTTTATATATAGTAAATGAAAGCGTTCACAAATAGGCCCTATACTTTGAATGCATTGTATCCAATATTTATTTCGGATAAGCGAGTATTTCGAAAAATCGGAGTTCGAATGTTCGAGGATTTTCTGTATTCTATTCTGATACGTTTAATGCTTCTTTTCAGGATTACTAAAGGTCGGTGTACAGATAGTGTTCGTAAACTATAACCTCAGATCAAGATCGTTGTCCCATTGTATCAACGCTAGTAACACAAACTATCTTATTGTTGGAGACGGTAGGATTCCTTATTTACTAACCATGTGATATTGAGGATTCTTGTGCATTTACTGAAGTTTCATACCTTAGAGTACTGGGCCCATATTGACAATGCTTCGTTAAAGTTAAGGACGACTTAAGTTAAGTACTGATATTTCAACATGTTACATTAAAGGTTTAATAGATTGGCAGGTATAGCCAAAGGTTTCACTGTGATCCTCAGAAAAAATGAAACTTTTCAATTTTAATAAGTTCGAAAAGTTAACTTAATTGTTCTTAAATTTAGGGAGGATAAGTCCTGCAGGCCCTGGTCAGATGCTCATAACTCTTGAATTTATTCAAATTTTGCATACCTATACAGTTTAACATTGTCTAGACACAGGTTTGCAAAATGATAACTAGGTTTTGCTAAGCATCAGTCCGGTTGGTCATGGTCAGTCAGTGAAAAGGCTCATAACTCTTGAACCACATGGTATATTTTCATTAAATTTTGCTTACTTACACATTTTAAGGTTGTCTTTGGTATATCTAATGAAGTTAGATAATGATAGACAACAAGAAAAATAACGCTCTAAACAATCTTAAACTTTTTCATAAATCTTAAGAAACGCTCCAAAATAATATTAACTTTTATCTGTGTCAGCAGAATTGGCCGTCATATTCTGGTCCTTCAGTTATATTAGGTTCTGACGCAAAGCAGAATACTGCTTAAGCCAGTGATAGGGGCCGTGATAATTGTTGCACTTTCCATTTGTTTTTACGAACAGGCTCAATGAGACAGTCTGCCGTTTTCTAATACATGGGATAGTGACAAAAACACAATAAAACATAACATGCAAGAGAGTCAAGACGCCAGCCCTTTCCCAGTAGGTGACCACAAGGCTGCAATGAACAGACAAGAAAGCATCAAATTTTGACAGAATCTGTGATCCTCCTCCTCATGGGCATCCTTTGATGATTTGTCACCAATTAACGCAAAGTGAATGAGTGCCTGATCATATACAATTTTTAAAATCTACCATTACCAAGAGTGTGTTTATCTTGGTAAACAGCGCAGACCCTGATGAGACGCCGCGTTTTGCGGCGTCTCATCGGGGTCAACGCTGTTTGTATATGTTCCTTTTTCGCATGCATTCAGCCTGTTCCACGAGTGCGTATTTTGAATTTTAGTCTAGCTATGCCACTGGTTCAGCTAGCATCAAATTTGGTGTAAATTTACATTACAGTATCATTTTTTTTTGTTCTAAAAATATGTTTTGCTTATTTCTTCTGTTAGGTCCAGCTCTAGTTGACGCTGTACATGAAGTCCTTCCGGAAATCCCTACAGTATCAGTGTATCTTCAAGGTCCAGCAGATGGCAAGGCACCACTGCCATTCTTCTCCTTCAGTACGGTCATGGAGCGGATGTCTGATGGACCAGTAGATAAATCATTACGTAAACATGTGACATTAACAACCCCAGCAATTTATATCTTCACATCGGGAACAACAGGTACATGTAGACCAATATGACACTGGATAGGCGGCAATCGAAAACGCCCTAATTAATCGACAAACGCAGATCTAAATTCGCTAGAAACAGTGTTTTCCATTGCCATTAATGGAAAACTCTGTTTTTAGCTATTTTTGATCTATGTTCGTCGATATTATTAACGTTTTCGATTGCCGCCAATCCGGTTTAAATATGAGCAAGTGAAATGACAAATCCAACAACATGACTCGTGCACCCAGCGATAGCTCAGATCAGACTTGGTCCAACAAGTCTGACCAGAGTCTTCGTTGTTCTGACGAAGAAACCAGGAGCCCTTAGATACCCCCTGATACATACAGCTCATAATATTAGACTTTGTTGTTACCAAGGCTTATAATAGTCTATGTCATGTTATTGGCTTTGTATATATAAGTGTAGATCCAGAAACACAATGTTATTTTGCAACAAATTTCTATTATATATAGTACTTTAATCGCTTTTAAATTGTATTTGAAATATGGATTTTGTTCGATGCATGGATTACAAGATGACATTATATTTGTGGAGTATTGAACCCCATACAAACTTTATAACCATTAAATGCTTTGCTTATCTGTCTTTTATATTTTGCCAATTTCAACACCAGGGTGTCGGTATAGAAAAACAAAAAAAACAAAATAAAAAGTGGACAACGGATATCTGGACACCGGGTACCGAAATAAATAGCACACAAAGTTAAACGTCCCGCCCTGCACCTTAACTCTTTGACTTCTTATAACATTTGCAAACAGTTTGGAACCAGATCCGACCCGATAAATTGGCATTTATATTATCATATTCATGTTTGCAGGTCTACCTAAACCAGCCATAATCGACCAACAGAGGTTGTTGGCAGGTGCCAGCTCATGGAACTGTTTTGGGATGACAGCAGACGACATTGTGTATGAAACACTCCCTATGTATCATTCTGCCGCTCTTATGGTTGGCTTTGCAAATACTGTCATGCAAGGTATTTTAACCCTTAAAGCGCCAAGAAAAAAATGCATCTGAAAATGTCGTCTGCTGAAGTCGTCTGCTGCAAATAATTGCCTAACATTACTGAGGAATTAAGTATATAATCAAACAGCGTGGACCCAGAACAGACTGCTCCTATAGGAGCAGTCTGAACTGGGTCCACACTGTTTGCCTTAGAGGCTTTTTAAACATTTCAGCAGACGAGAAAAGCAGACGACTTTTGTTGCGATTGGCGCATTAAGGGTTAAATTGTCTTCTTAGATTTCCTATCAATTAGGTGTTAGTTTAGAATTATGAATGTTTCTATATTATCGAAATGATATCTTCTAGGGGTGTCTGGTTATAATTAAAAAAATGCATTATTTTGTCTGAAGATATTTTTTTCCATAACAGACAGAGTAGACCCTAATGAAATGCAGCATTATGCTGCATTTCATCTAGGTCTTCACTGTTAAGTACTTATTTAGGGGATGTCCTGAATACAAAGGGTTGGGTTTTCAATTAATATTCAAGTGAATGGAGTGTCTCTGGGTAATTTTACAATCCATATGATTTTATATATGAGCCGCGACATGGGATTTTCAGCAATGTGGTATGTGCGACCAGCGAAGCCTCAGACCAGCCTGCGCATATGCGCAGTCTGATCAGAGCCTTTGCTAGTCGCATGAATATTCTATGACTCTTAAGCTACTGGCTGAACATCATTTCGAGTTTCTAAATTTAAAAGGAGGCTGCACAGGCCTGTCTGAGTCTACACTTGTCAAAATGCCACATTGTTGGAAATCACATGTCGCGGTCATATGATACAATCGCTAGGTATTTGAAGGGATGTATCATTAAGGGGTCTTTATTAGGAAATGCAATAAATTATAATTATTATAATGGCAGGTATATTCTTTTGAAGTTGAAACATAATAACATAATCTTTTATAATAAGGTTGACACAGACTGACTTTATTGCAAAATGGATGGTTAGAACTTTTCTTTGAGATTTCCATACTTTCTTTGTATGTTTTTTTTTTATTCCAGGCGCAACTATAGTTCTTCGAAGCAAGTTTTCAGCCACACATTTTTGGGAAGACTGCAGAAAGCATAATGTGACAATTTTTCAGTATATTGGAGAGATATGTCGGTATCTTGTAGCCAGACCAAAGGTAAACCTTATAGAGGCTATTCCAATGTACACATACACCATTAGTTTTCACCATATTTCATTTTACAAATTATTAACTTTTATCATTTATTTACACGAGCTTGTAGAAATGAACACGTTTTCACGTAGTTTGTCATGAATCTGAAAGACAATAATAAACTGTCTATTTCTTGCTTTTGACAGTTTATCTTGAGGCGTTGGAATATATTGCTACATTGGTAGTTGCAGTAAAAGAATGTATGACGAGTGTGAGGGTGGCTTGCCGAGTGATGTCAACGGTGATCGCGATTTTTCTATCCCATTTTCACACAAATTATGGATTCTTTTTCTTGCCCACCATTAAATATCGTATTTCATGTTTGAAAAAGGCTCCCAGAAGTTCAGGAATACGCTGAAATGCGACATGACACGATGACGTCAATTTAACATAACAATGAGGTCACTTGAGACCAGGACTTGAGAACCATTTGCGCGAGTTAAAATACATCCATTTTACAGCTCTCACGTGACAGACTGGGTAAGATTTTGAGTTTAAGGGTAGGATTTTTTTTATCATATCCTCACACGAATAATGGAACCTTTTTCTCGCTCACCCTTGAAAAATACCGCATTTTATGTTTTAAAAATTGCTCTCAAAAAGTTCCTGAACATGCTGAATACGCTGAGATGCGACATGATATGATGACGTCAATTTAAGATAGCATTGGCGTCACTTGACGACCATGTAGCGTGAGTTCCAATACAACCAATGTACAGCCCTCGCGTGACAGCCTAGTTCCATCATGAGTGGGAGGGTGGGATAGAAAAATCTGTCCCGAGGATCACCGATTGGCATCACGAGGCTTGCCCGGTGATCGCGAGGGACGGATTTTTCTATACCATCCTTACACGAATAACGGATTCTTTTTCTTGCTCACCTCATTTTATACAGGAAAAACACGTAAAAAGGCTTCCAGAAAATTCTGAATACGCTGATATGCGACATGGTGAAGTCATTTTATCATTACAGTGACGTCAGGGAACGACGTGCGTCCAGCGTGCGGCTGTTCGTTTTTTTTATCTTTCCCTAGGGCTGTATGTCAGATAGATCTCACATGGGTAAAAACACCGGAAATTCTGATCTGGTGTGTGAGAATACATGGGTAAGATAAGATTTCCTTTTCTTGTTCACCATTAAATAGCGCAATTCATGCTCTTAGAAGGCTCCAAGATGTTACTGAATACGGTCAGATGCAACATGACACGATGGCGTCACTTTAACATAACAATGACGTCACTTGACGACCATGCGCGCGAGTTCCAATGCAACCAATGTATTGCCAACATGTGACAGCCTGGCTAAGATAGCATGGGTAAGATCAATTTTCTATCACAGGGTAAAATCTCAGATGTCCTAATCCAGTGTGCAAGATAAAAAACTTTCAAAGACTCCCTTTAAGAAGGATATTGGCATTCATAAGATATAACTGATTGTTTCAGGATAAAATGGATGGCATACATAAAATAAAGTACGCCTATGGTAATGGGCTGCGTCAAGATATCTGGGCGGAGTTTCAAGAAAGGTTTAAAATACCTAAAATAGTGGAATTCTATGGTGCTACAGAAAGTCCTATATCTTTCGTGAATGTAACGAACAAAATCGGAGCGTGTGGTAGATCATCTCCAATGATGGTAGGTTGAAGTTTGGTCCTTATATCACTTTTATAGCTCCCAAACCAAGACCGCACAAAGTCATAACATGGTCCATTGGAGCTTGAAGTTGTGTCCTTATATTGTTTCTAAAGCTTCAAAACCAAAAAAGAAAGTCATGACTGTGTAATAATAATTTATCTTTGTGAGCTTTTGGTTTTGATGCTATAAAAGCGACTTCAAGCTCCTGTGGTAGGTTAAACTCTTGAAGTGCCACCTAAATTTTGTAGCTGGAAAAGTTCTCTGATATTAACCCTTAAAGCGCCAAGAAAAAAATGCATCTGAAAATGTCGTCTGCTGAAGTCGTCTGCTGCAAATAATTGCCTAACATTACTGACGAATTAAGTATAGAAGCGAACAGCGTGGACCAAGAACAGACTGCTCCAGGAGCAGTCTGATCTGGGTCCACACTGTTTGCCATATAGGCTTCTTAAACATTTAAGCAGAAGAGAAAAGCAGACGACTATGCTGCTGGCAGACGATTCTCATGAAATATCATACCTTATTTTTTTGAATATTTCGAGAGTTGTCACAAAAGTCCTTTGTCGTCTGCTGCAGTCGTGATTGGCGCTTTAAGGGTTAAGTACACGTTATGATTTCAGAGAAAGCAGGTTCCAGCCGTATTTGTAAAGTTTGACTTGGAAGCTCAGAGTCCAGTCAGGAACAAGTTTGGACGTTGTATACCAGCAGCAGCAGGCACGTATTTGTACTTATGCATTTTGGCATAGCTACGAGGGGTGATCAGAAAGTTCGCGGAAAAGTGCTATTATATCGCCTTGCTTTTATCGATTGCAAAGAAAATTCATAGATATAAACCACCATTCATGGCAAGATGACTGAAATTAAAATTTAGAAAATGGGACGTCAGACGTATGAGCACGAGGCGCCGCTATGACGTCATTTTGCTGCAACTGGCCCAGATGTACCCCTGGGTTGCTTCTCCGGGCTAAAATTCGTAGTTGTATTTGAATTGATTGGTATTTTTAACGAAAGTAATGTTCCCTCATTCTTTGAGGTGTTTATGTTAATCATCTGCGCTATGTTTCAAATAAATAGGTTTCAGTTCGAAGGGCAGGCCTAAAATGCGTCAATTTTTCGAGTTTTTATGAATTTTAAATAAAAAAAACGTATTTTCTTGTCTGTGTTCATCAAAATAATTACAATATTGGATTTAACTATCAATATTAGATCTACTTTCTTGAAAAAGGGTGTTTTTCGAAGTGTGTAAATAGCTTAATTTTAAAGAATTGGCATTCCAAAACAGGCAATGGGTTCAGAGAAGTTGAATGCTTTGCCTTTTGACAGTACTGATATTCGTTTCGATTTAGAAGACCACCCGTTAGATATAAATCTTTGACAGTTTGCATAGAAGAGAACTAAACATGTCGCTAAATATGCATGGAACGCAATATGAGCTATCACAGCATAATAAACTTTTTCAAAATGTTCAAGTTAAATTGGTTGTGCAGAAAAAACGTCGAAATGCGACGTAAACTGGCCGCTTCGCGCTATATAGCGTTGTCTTGACGACAGCTGTAACACACATAGACGACAAACATCAAACATGTTGTAACCGTTCAACCGCATATATGTTGCAATAGTATTTGCTGTAATTCCAACTCTATTGATCAAACGATGCAGAAATGGCAACTATTTTCCGCGAACTTTCTGATCACCCCTCGTAATTTCATACCGAGTTTTCCCGACATGTTCCGATTAGCTCCGAGCACTCCCGATTAGAAAAATATCTGGCCAATCAAAAAAACTTCCCAACAACGTGACGCATATTTAAATAAGCATTGCAGATACCCAATGTCGACAAGTGAAAAAGTGTGAATTTATGTAGTTTTCGGTTATATTAGGCATTCCTATCGCTAGATTGACTTGATAGCTTGATGCCACATTGCCAATGATGTTTTTGACGATACTTTGAGTCATGTTTCAAATGGTGAAATGTTTACATAAACACCGACTCAGTCAGTAACACCGGTGCTGTGACGTACTAGATACTGACGTCATCAGCCTGTAAACAACCACGGGTGCTGTTTGAAAAACATAAAATTGGTTTTCGAGGTAACAATAAACATACAAAACGGCTATAAGCAGATAAGTGGCCTCTTACAACTAATCCTCACTTCGTATGCAATATATACCAGCCTGTTTGCTTACAAAACAGAATTTCTTTTGGTGCTTTGACGCTGGCCTCGAGCACATGACTGCTTGGTCTCGTGGTAATGGAACAAATTTTGATTGGCTGAGAAAGGCATGTGATATAAGTACACGTGACTTGAGTCCCGATGGAAATCCGGAAAAGTACGGAAGGCCTATGAAATCAGCTATAGGAAACCAAATTTGTTCGTTTGAAAAAGCCCATGTCCAGAGGTTATAAAACGTTTTCATGCTCAACTCAACTGAGCACGAAATTTCAACTACTCATAAAAAACTAAAATACCAACAGATAAAGAAGTTTCTTGCTTTAAGTTTCTCAGATGTTGTATTTATCATGTTAATGAATGTTAAAAGGCCAACAATTGTTGGCATATTAACATTTATGAGCAGGATAAATTTCATCCTCAGCTGAGTTATATAAGCTCGTGTCCAGGTTTTATAACCTTTGGTTCAGGTTTAATGGAACCTTTTTTTTAAATACATTATTATCCCCACGTTTTTTTTCTTGAAAAAAGCGAAGGGGATAGTGTAATTGCCTCCGTTCTAGTGTCTATCCATCCGTCCATTTATCTCTCTGTTATGCTATCTGGATGAAATCGAACCAAATTTGGTGTGTGGGTTACTCACAAAAATGGGACGTGCAACAGCACATTATTCTTTGCCCCTCCACCTGGGTGGGGTTAAAAGGTCAAATATCGTTAAATTTCAATTGCAAAGTCAATTTCAAAGAGTTTATACCAACCTTTGTGTGTGTTCTCACAAATAAATTATATAACGCATGTCGAATGGGATTTTCATTCTTTCGCCTGAGTTATGCCCCAGGGATGAGACTTGGGGTCAAAATTTTAGTTTTTACAAACATGGTCATGAGGCATATCTAATTGAAGGGTATGATGATTAGAACAGAATACAAGTAAAAGTTTCACCCTAAGGTCTAACTGGTGGCCTTGGGGTGGGGTCATAAGGTCAAACATAATAAAATTCCAATTACGAAGATTGGTATACCAAACTTTGTGTGTGTTCTCACAAATAAAAGATAAAACATATCGATAAGAATTTTCAATCTGAGCCAGGGTCATGCCCCAGGAGTAAGACTTGGGGATGTTAGGGAGAGGGGTATGAACTTTAAGCGTGGGGATTAGTGATAGCGCCCCATTGGCTGCTCGTTCTATTTTTATTACGAGTGATAGCTGCACAGTTCAAGTGCTCAAAGATTAGCCTCAATATGAGAAAACCAACATGGTAGCTGTGTATTATGAAAAGAAGCAGATCAGCCTGGGTATCTATCCATTTGGATGAGACTCTTGAATGAATGGTCAATTGGTAGCCAAGTACCTAAGCTTTCTTCATGCTGACAGCAAATAATCTAATCAGACTGTTTTAAAGCTTAGGCTGATCTGAGTTTTCTCATGACGCACGGCTGGGGAACTAAAATGGTGGGTAGGAACCCTTTCCAGGAATTACGCCAAAATTTTGTACAAGTAATTTCCCAGCAGTTACACAAAGTCAAAATTGCATCGACGCTGATGTGGCGTCATCTGGACGTTTAGTGTGTTCTGGCCACGCCAAAGGTTATAAAACTGTTTTCATACTCAACTCAGTTGAGCACGAAAATTCAACTGCTCAAAAAAAACTAAAATACCAACAAATGAAGAAGTTTCTTGCTTTAAATTTCTCAAATGTTGTATTTATCATGCTAATAAATGTTAAAATGCCAACAATTGTTGGCATTTTAACATTTATGAGCAGGATAAATCTCGTACTCAGCTGAGTATAGCATAGAAAACGATTTATAACCTCGGGACCAGGATCATTTAACTGTAAATTTTCTTAGCTGCGTCTATGGCTGCTTTTATATTTCTACAGGTGAAGCTGGGCTTTTAATATCGCCGCTGGTTCCTGGTAAACAACAATACCGAGGGTACCTCGGTAGAAAAGCAGCAACAGAGAGCAAGATTCTTAGAGATGTGTTCACTGAAGGGGACCAATACTTCAACTCTGGCGATCTTCTTAAACTTGATAAAGACTATTATGTTTATTTTAGTGACCGAGTGGGCGATACATTCAGGTAGGGATTGGGCAATAGTACTGTCCTGCCAGCCAAGAGTGCCAGTGAGGTAATATACTCAGAAAAACAATTGAAGGATATTAAAATTATTTTGACTTTATAACATTTGCGAATATAATTTTCAAACAAATTATTTCTGTCATTGATAGAATTATCACTATGCAATTCACCAAAATGCAAATTTGAAATTTACGAGTCATTGGTTACGATACAGTACTTCACTAAATGCACCGACCCTCTCTACCCAAAGTTCACAAGCAAAACATTTAGCGCTCCCATTTTTTTGCTGCAACCGTTACCAGGTCATTGCTTATGTTCTAATTCCGACCAAAGACAAAAGTTAACACGAATTTATCAGTCATCGCCCCTAATAATGGGACAACTTCTTCAACAAAAATACACGAATATGGCATCCACTGGTAAATTTGACTACAAATTTGCAGTAAAACACTGAAAACAGCTTCAAAAATAGGTGTCATTTTTTTGGAGGGAGAACCAGCGATGAATTTGGAGCCAGTCATCATGGAATACAAATTTGAAAAATCGGTTTCAATCATTTTTTACGCTTGTGACTTTTCAGTATAGAGGGTTGAACCATTTGTATTTGTACTGTACTTAAAACATTGAAGCGTGACTAAAATTAAGCATCCATTTTGATTTCAGATGTCTGGAACTATGAAATACATGCATAATTAGTAAAGTTTTTATTGTATTGAATGTTAGAGATGGGACTGAATCCAAATATCTTTCAATTGTTTTTCTGAGTATATTTTGTTTATAATTGCTAAGTAAAGTTTAGTTTAACTTGTTCACTTTACTTGATCTAATGCGAATCGATAGATCACTTGTCTATCAATCCTATCCTTAGGATGGGGTTAATACACAGTGATCTATCGATTATGAGTCCCTGATAATGTTGTAAACAAAACTAGACGTGACTGTCACCTTTGGCTGGCAGGACAGTAGATGTGTTGTTTTTGTCAAAATTTAGTACTTGTTCAACACAGGAAGACCCATTCCGACATAACCGAAAAATTGTTGACTTGGACGTAGAGTATGAAATCATAAGATTTGATTGGGATGAGAGTGCTGGTTGCTTTGCTTAATTTGCCTTCCTGGTGTCTCATGATGGTTGAGCAGCTCTTCCTTGCGGTGCCACGGGGTTGTCTGCGGTTTGTGAGTGTGGTATTTCCTGATCATACTCACTATTTTTGTATTATTCATTCATTTCAAAGCTTATTAGTTAAAATGTAACATACTTTCAACATTATCTCTGTGGTTGAACTGGCTGGTTTGAGTATGAACTGGTCAAAACCTCAGGACAGGGTCTCATGGGATTTGATGCGAGCAAACCTGCTTTCGTGGTTTGCAAATAACAAAGGTACAGACCAGCTTGCACTTCCCAGCAGTCTGACCTGCGCCTATCGACATATATTGGAAAGTGTCATATCTAACATTGCCACAGGTAAAATTTCATTAGTCTAGCTAGCCTCTGTTGAGAAGGCTGGTTCGACCATGACCTAGCCTCGAGGTTATAAAACTTGAGTACTCCAAATAAAGCGCTTTGATTGGCCGCTTGCGGACACGTTTCCGCAAGCAGCCAATCATTGCGCTTTATTTTTAGTTTGAGTATAAACTAAAGTTTTATAACCTCGAGGCCTGGGCCCGGAATTACAATGCGTCCTTAGAGTGAAGGAAGACTTAAGTTCAGGGTGCGGAAAATAACGTTTTAAACTGATTAAAATCAAAGTAGTTTTATTTTTTCTGAAGATCACAATGGTATCTTTTACCATAAATACCAGATCGATCCAGGCAATTTATTTAGCATTCAATATAGCATATTGAAATTTAAGGAGGCATTTTATTCCCGGCCCAGGCAATAAACGCACAAAGACAGGTTTTCTCACGATTGAGGCCCACATATGAATCTGCAGCACGTAATTAAAACTATGTATATTTTAGATGGAAAGGTGAAAACGTATCCACTACAGAGGTCAGCAACGTTCTGGCGGATCTAGATTTTATTCATGATGCCAATGTGTATGGAGTAACTGTACCAGGTAATCAATCTATTGTTGTTTCAAAGATGCATAGTAATGTACTTTCAAAGATAGATGAGAATCGATGTAAACAATGGCAAGTTTACCTTGATTTTGGGCGTGCAGGTAGTCTCAGTTTACAGTTATATTGAACCTACCACAGATTAATGCATTTGAGCGAAGCAGTGAATAGTCATGCTTTACCCGTTTATAAGAAATATAGAACAGCCTCATTACTATGCATCTTTGAAACTATTATAATGAGGCAATTCTATTTTTCTTATAGATAGGTGAAGCATGACTATTCACTGCCACGCGCATATGCAGTAATCTGTGGTAGGTTCAATATAACTGTAAACTGAGACTACCTGCACGCCCAAAATCAAGGTAAACTCGCCACTGTTTGTTTACAACGATTCTCATCTATCTTTGAAAGTACATTACATGAAAGTTGTAATTTGTTTGTACTATATGTTTATCCGCTGTTAATGGACATTTTTATCCGACCCAAAAATTTAAATTCACACTTGATATGATAAAGATCATTAAAGTTGAATAAACCCCGTTAAGAAATTTACTTTCGTTTAGTCTATAAACGGATTTCTCTTCCAAGCAATGGTCATACTGATAATATCAAATGTATATTTGATTATTTGACTCCGATGAAAACTGCTCATTTAAGCGGTACATGTATACTTTAAACTTATCGTGAGACCCCATTCATCCTAAACTTTGCACTTATCATATCCTCGAGGCTATAAAGGTATCACTGTACGATTAGGCACCGTGAGTGTGGGTGCAATAGGATTTATGAGCATTAGAATCAAGTACGGGCGTACTTTGGTCAACCCCAATTTTTGCTCTGCTGGTACCTGGTAATGCTTTATTTTACGTACTAGAAGCTCTCCTTTAGCCAGACAGCTCCTGTAAGTTTCAGTTAATTCTTTATAGTTTCCACTTTGGGAAAAGTATTTTTACAGGTCAATGTATTCTTGTGCCGGAGCGGCAGGAAATTTGAAAAAAAGTACGGTCTCCACAAACTCTAAAATATTTTAGGAAACCAATCTGGCGAAACCTGGGCTTTCACTTTGTTTTGTTTCTCTTGGATTTTTGAGCAGGAATGAGTGTTGATTTATGATCAAGGAGATGTCCTGTAGAAATAACGTGTGTATTTGTAATAGTTATACAATGGGTTGTCCGTCTGTACGTGGAGATAATCCACAAGCTTTAGCGAGTGGTTATCTTACGTACAGGTGGACAAACATGGTATAACTATTTTATACCACATACATCAGTGTATACCTTGCTGATTACGAGATATTTCATATTAAAGTTGGTAAAGGTGGTATAATGAGCATTAAACTATATAGGAAAACGCATTAGTGCTGCGAGACCTTAATTTTTTTGCTCAACTCAATGAGAATGAAGTTCGTCATGCTCATAAGTGTTAAAATGCCAACAATTGGTGGCATTTGTCTCCCGTCTTTTTCAAGAAAAGCGGAGGGACAGTTTTCAGCATTTCATCCTTCCTTCTGTCTGTCTGTCTGTCCATTCATCCATCCCCTCAAGTACTGATCTACCAAAAGCTTTGAAGCGTGACTCTATTTACAATATCGATGTGTTGTTCTAGAAAAAAGGGTTTCAGGCATTTATTTACATTTATTATAAAAGCTTTGACATACACATATGTTCCATCCAGACTGGCCCATCTTACGCATTCTGCATCAATCGTTTGAAATGAAAAGACCCAAAGGGCATTAGTCAGGTCGTGGTACATCTTTAGTATTATCTTTTGCATGGAAATCCTACAGTTTTACTCCGATTGCTTTGAAACTTTACAGGTGTCTAGGTCATTGTCTGAAGATGCGCATATTGTTTGGGCATAATCCTCAGATTAATTCGGTCACTTTTTTTCACAAAATGAACTTAGTCATTTTTTCAGCCAAAATGAATAGATACTAGAGATACTTGGTATCTTGTGTATTCATTTTCTCCTACAGTTTTACTTCGATTGCTTAGACACTTTACTCAAGACTAAAACTTGTAAGACTGCAATACTTTCGACCTTCCATTAAGCTACCATTTTCTTTAAGATAATTGTTTTGTCTATTTGAGTGGCCGCTTAAGACAGGTTTTACCGTACCTCTTATTAATCTTGACAGGTGCTGATGGTCGAGCTGGTATGGCTTCTTTGAGTCTTTCCAACAACACAGACTCGGGTTTTAATGAGCAGCAGTTGGACGCTTTGTCAAAGCACGTGAATGGAATATTACCTTTTTACGCCAGACCAAGATTCCTCCGCGTTCAGAAAGAGTTCAGTATGACGTCAACATTTAAACAACAGAAGATGATGCTGGTTCAAGAAGGATTTGATATTTCAAGAGTCACTGACCCAGTCTATTTTTATAACCCATCAACTCAGACATATAAACCATTAGATCAAACTATGTTTTTGCAAATTATGGCAGGAAAAGTTCCTTTATGAAATATGCTATTAGAAAGTTGTAAATTATTTTTAAATTTAGCCTTCTCTTATACCATGTATACTATGGCGGCGAGCTATCGTATTTTACATTAAACACTAGATTGGCTTCCATGGTATGTGTATATTTTGGAATGTTAAGCCAAAATGATAAGATTTAACGTTTATATCGTTTGCGATTTCGGGTTTGCTTTTATCTCTCAATCCAATGCCATATGCAACTCTCAGGAATTACCACACTCACTCAACTTTGATATGTTGTATATTGGAATTCACTAGTCATTAAAAATTTAGCCCATTACTCATTTCATTAAAATTTTGGGTTATTCATTAAAATAAGACCAACTATTCATTAACGGTAAAAAAGGTGGCTAAGTAATCTGATTATTCACTTTTATTTTTTTCTTCAATTCATTAAAAAAGGATTATTTATTTTTTTAGGCCCTCAATATTCTCTATTATTTTTTTGGTTTATTATTCACTATTCATTATAAAAAGGGCCATTATTCACTAATTACTATACCCTATCTAGAGCGTCATATAGTTTGGGCCTAGGTCAGGCTTATTTCAACTGTTTGACACCAATTATAGATTTGAAATAAATTTCTGAAAGAAATTGAAAATAATCAGCAGACTAAAAAACGCATGAAATATTACCCTGCATTCAGAGTTTAATTCACACGTAGAAGTTATTGTGGGTGATCGAACATGTGCAATTTTGTTTGTGGGACTATGTCAAGTAATACATAGTAATTGTATTGGTCAGATATACACTATCATGGAAGTTTGCGACATCCTAGGCGTGGTTTAGAAGCATTTATTGCAGAAATAGAAGAATGTTTTGTCCGTGTTTTAGCTTTAAATGGAAATGTCTATATATTTAAAGGAACATGTGTAAACATTTGACGAGCGTTTGATGCTTAATATAGCCACATTTGTTTACTCCAATATGATAGACATTGTATATTACTTATCCATGGCTTTAAATCACCTTGGATGCCAACCAAATGATCATTTTAGTAAAAATGTAAATGATATTAATCAGCTTTTGGGTCACTGTCAGGCCTCTCTCACAATTGGTTCCTATCTCAGTTAGCTTTGCGGGACATTGCACACCTCGTGGGGATACAGTGACCAATAAGCTATACAAACATTGAGAAATAAAACTTGGCTGATGTGTGCATAGACGTATATCGTATACATAATAAAAATTGCGAAATGTTTGCAGTTTATTTCATTAACAAGTCATAACAAGAATGTCACTTATGAAAAAGCACCAGGAGTCCAGCTGTTATGGCAAACCATAGATTACCTGCAACGAAAACATTGGACAAAATTAATGATTGACTGATGGTTAATTGTGGAACGACGCTGACACCATTGCAAGGTTTGTCACGAAAATCCAGCAATGACTCTTCAAGATATTAAGGAAACAAAACATTACGGACAGACGCATGGATGGACGCATGGACGGATGGACAACCTGAAAACAGTATACCCACCACAAACAAAGTTTGCAGGGGGTATAAATATTTAAAGGAACACCTGATAATTTTCAATAGGTGATAGTTTTAACCCCTGTCCAATAGACAAGTAATGCATTTCACTAGACTATAAGGCAGAAACCCAGTTTTTCTTGCCATTTTTGCTATGAAAGTCAAAGTTTTGGATAAAAAAATTGATAAAACAATCGCTGCTTAAGTTCAGCTAAAATTTTGTAATTTTTCATTTTCTTGAAAATGACGATTTTTTCTGGAACTCTGTAGAATCTTCAGAATTTGTTAATAGTGTAACCTAATGAACTCTGCAACATTAAAAGGCTAATGACTGTACTGAAATGATGCTGTTGTGTGCTTGATTAAAAAATTCTTCTTAAAATTTGGTTTTGAATAAAGGGATATTTTTAAAAAAATCCTTTTCACATGAAACGTTCCGTGGAGATTTCTGGATAGGGATTTCTTCATTTATATCAACAAGCATCATCCTTAATAGGTGACCAAACTAATCACAGGACAAACATGTTTTTGCCATATTATTCCAACTCATGCTATGGGTCAGACTATGAGTGCATTTGTATTGTCATCAAGGGCAAAATATGCAGTGTTCCTTTAAATATTTTGAGCAGTGTATAAACTTTGCTGTAGCATTGATACTTATAATTTCCAGGTAGGACATACAAACCCAGTAACCATTGATAATTATTTGACAAAATTAATAATCACATAGTTTGATCAATCTGTTTTATTTGGTAAGACTGTACACAAATGATATACCTCGAAGTTTTAGTAATAATCCTAATGTCCTAACCTTTAACACTTTCATTTTTTTTAATTCAAACTATTATTCATTGATGGCACCCAGTTCTATAAACTGCGCTATCCTGACTAAAGATATTACAAAATAAATTTGTCAATCATTTTTTATATTAATTGGAAAATAGCTATTGTATCAATCTATCAATAGGAAAATATTGACAACCATAACAGGCGCCATATGATACACTTTTCAAAAAAAACCCAAGGCCACTTATACTTAAACTCTTTGTCTGAAAGTGTCTTCTGCTAAAAACAGTTTGACCCTTATGGTATTTGAAAGAAATTTTTAAACCAATGATTGATAAAAATAGAGAGAAAGCATGAACAAATTACGCAGAGTTACATCGGCTAACTGCAAGGCAAACCTCAGAGTAATTGAGGGAGATTTAATATGTGCAATTTTGTTTATGGGACTGTTACATGCTTAGTCAGCGTTTCTTTGGTCAGTTGTACATGATTCAGTGACTTGAGTGACATTCTGGGCGTGGTTTGGAAGCGTCTTTGGTAACCAATCTATAGTGGAATCTGAATTTGAATTGCTGCTTTGGCAAAGTTGTCAAATGGAACACCTGATAACCTTTTGCAGACAGTTTTGACTTCGATCAATGTAAGAAATAGGGCAAAGATCAGAAATCGATAGAATCAAGCACCACACCTGACCAAGGATGCAAATGGGAAAGTGACAACGTCATAATTAGACGTCACAAACGAGAGCCAAGAGGTCAGCTGTTTCCCAGCAGATGACATAAGGAATCAACAAACAGATGTGCAGGAAAGCATAACAAATAAGACAGAAATAACATGAATGATCCACCAAAGTACCACCTTGGAATAGTCAGTAAAATATTTTACTGGAGGGCTCAAACCGGTTTAACGGCGCCAACCTCACCCTTCATTCAAATGTGGATCAAGATACATAGATATTTGGTTTGCATGAAAGATCCCTTACTTATCAATGCATAATCTCCCAGAACATAAATCAAGATATAACAATAAGATAAAGCAAAGAGGCTCAACAGTAAATAAAACTGAATACGGGAGCTAAAGAAATCCAACAAGTAAACCCCGGTTCGGCCCAATGAAACTTTCAGATTTATTTGGATACAAACAGCTTGACACTAATGGTAATCACCAAAGAGTTGAACAGGTTGTATAAAGTCAGGTGAAATTACCGAGCATGTAGAGTCTAATATCCATGGACGTTCACACCTCTTTAAAGATGAGATTTGTGATGTGGATAACAAGAGATAGGTTGTAATTCAGCTTGAAAAGCTATTTAAGCATCTTTTTTATAGTAAAGATTCTATTAAAAACATACGCCGCAAACAGATTATGACCATACAGTAAAACTTGTCTGAAGCGTTCACGCGAGACCAAAATGTTTTTTCAAGAAATTTATCACTAAATGCACGTCACATAATACAGGTCAAAAGTATTGCAGAATGCTCCAAGAGAGCATTCTGCAATACGTATGCCCTTCATTAAGCTACCATTTGTCATTAAGACCTCAAGTTTGTCTTTATGAGTGGACCGTGTGGACCGTAAAGATTTTACTTTATTTACAAAGCTGAGCAACGCTAAAGGTTAAAGTAATGTATTCTAGTTGCATAAATAGTTCAGTACCTATTGTGGTAGTAGCACTGTTAGCTCCAGGTAGAATATGCAACATTTTGGATGTTGAGAAAACCCTGTCATCAGTATTTGTTAGTTGGTAAGCTCCAGCACTTCGCTTTCTTTTACTGCAACTCTGAAAAGAGAATGTGGAAATGTCAATGATTGGGTGTACGTTTGTCATTTTTATCCTTTTCAGACCAATGGAAATTTACACGAATGTACATAAAATTTAATAACCAGATGGTCCATTGTATAATTAAGAGGTCACAGGCTATAATTTCAAAACATTATTGGATATCTATCTTTGAAGAACGTTGGGTCTTAGCAAATAGTGCAGACCCTGATGAAATGCCACAATTGGGTCTTTGCTGTTTACAGAAGTACCCATTATCTGGTTTCCGGTGTCCAAAGGGTTAAATGTCAATAAACTTGACTTTGTTATTTAATTCAATATCGCAAAAGTGTTTCAAGTAACAATGCAAGTGAAGATCCAATTTGCTTTGAAGACATGGAGTAGGTCATGTATCAAGTATGCATATACCAAGAGCAAGTTCTAATCGGTCACCTTACATTTTAAGCTAGTCCATAAAGTGAAAAATATGGCATACAGAATTTGTGCTTTTATAAATGAAGTAAAACTTTGCTGAGAGTCTGCAAGATATTTCATTGAAAAATAATGCGAAGGCACCCCCATTTCAAAAAGTCACCTTTTCTAGGATATAATATTCAACAGAAAAATCACCTTTTCTAGGATACAATATTCAACAGAGACGCTATCAATTTACGTTTGATTGATGGAAGAGGTTACTGACTACCATGATTTAAGAACAAACCAAGTTTTGTTGTTTCGATAGTCTTACTGTTTTATGTAAAAAACAAGTCCTAACACTATTAGCAGCTTAATAATAGGAATTCAGCTTTAAGCTTTAAATTCACAAATTTGCACTGCTCTGTACGCTTTATCAGCGGCACAGCAATTATTCATTATTTAATGGTATTTTGAGGTTTGGGCGATGGTGGTATAAATTTAAGGTTTTGCTGAGACCTTCCTTACCCATTGTCAACAACTTATGAAATATTGGCATCAGATTCCTTACTTTCAGAAGATCTTACAATAGATGCATACTTACAATATCACAGCTGGATGAGCCACTTGGACACACAGTAACTGTACAGGAGAAGAAAATATCGTTACTGTTGTAGAACTTGAAGACATAGAGAACAGCCCAGTAGCGTTTAATACCAGAAACACCAGACTCTTCATTGTCAAAGTCACTGCCCATTAAGTTGCTGTCTTGTTCACATCTGAAGATAAAATGGATACGCAATTCGATTTTCTTAAGTTCAACTTATGCACCAAGGTTATTATCAAAAAGATATTTACTTCAAATTCAATTCCATTTAATTTACTAAACGTTTTGAGTATTTATACAGTTGGGGCAGTTTTGTAAATAAAGCAAACAATACGTTGGTGTTAAGAATAAACAAAGTCCAATATACGAGGGTTGTCCCAGAAAGTCGTAGACTTTAAATAGCAAGAAAAGTGGACGCAGCAGTATGTTTATATTTTGTAAAATTGTTGGACTATATTTAATCAATATTTTAGTGCATTTACAAAAATAAAATGCAAAGGAACAATTTTATGGTCCTTCTATCTCGGCAAGGTATGCGTCACTGGCGCACATCAAAAAATGGAAGAACCAAAATAGTGTAATTCACATTTGATAAATTGTTGTATCCAAACTATAGTGCGAATCATGTTTACTGTCGTCGCCCTTGGCCCGGTCACCTGTTAAACTAACGGTACCGGGAGCCAACTCACGACAGTAAATAAGAAACGAATTATAGCGATGATACCCGCAAAATATTTATATAAAAGGTTTTCAACTCATTACATGTTTTGTCTTACAATTTCAAAGTGATGGCATCATTCACGAACTGACGACATTTGATTAAAATCAGGCAGTGCGAACCTCCGGCGGCAAAAATTGCAACGTTAGACGTACAGGTGGAGCAGGGCACAGTTTTGTTTTGCATCCGGAATGATGCCATTCGATACATTAAAGTGAATAAAACAAGGTGCATACCACCAAAATGTATCACAGGCTTTAGCATAGAAATTACTTTTAATATTCCGCGTGGGCAACCTGCAGCAGAGGGTATGGCAAGTCCATCTCTAAAAGAAATACTGGCAATGTTACAAAAGTTGAATCAGCCATCAGCAATGAAAGAAGACACACCATGCGGAATCTAACTGAAATAAGAGGTTGAGGGAAGTCTACAGTGCATAGGATATTAAAATTACACTTGGAAATGTTTAAAGCACGATGGATTCCCAGTTAATTATTGGAAGATAACTGCAGACACTACCCAGCTAGGTACAATTGTAAACTTTCCGATGTCATTAAAAATTAAATGACGTGCGTCGCAGGTTCAGACCTATTGCTGGTAAAATTAGTGAATAAATTTAAATAGTTGATAGTTGCATGTAAATGTAGAAATAATGACCAAACTCGCTGGTAAAATTTGATTGCAATAGAGAGTATAGTTTTCTTGATACGTAAAAGTCTACGACTTCCTGGTACAACCCTCGTACAACTATACTTAAGGAATAAAGAAACACAACAGACAAAAATATAATTTTTTGCGTGTTTAAATGACGGTTTGGTGAAATCTCTTTTGAAAATTTCTTATTGAGTATTTATGGCATGTGATGAAATATCAAAACGTCATTTTAAAGCTACATTTTACGCTACAAGTTGAAAACCTATGGGAACGTAAAATATAACGTCAACGTCAGAATAAAGATCAAGAACCCCCGTCTTTTTCATGTTTGGTTATTTGGCGTCGACTTGACAATGTGCAAATTTAACAAACGTCCAATCATATTCGTAATACAGTCAAATATTGCGTCAAAACACAAAACTTGAATGACAAGATACACAATGGTATAAATGGTTTAAAAGCATTAGGGTGTGACTATCATTGAAATAGTGAAGATTTGTATACAGGTAAATACCCAGAGGTCCGAAATCATCTATAGTGAAAAAACGATAAACGTCACTTAGAGCCGTCGAGTTTGAGTCGCTGGTGAATATACAGGATAAGATAAACCTAAAGACATCAGAACATGCTTTCTTTGGATAACCGATTTTTTCAGATACCGTAGACATACGCTGGTAAGGTGTTTATATTGACGTTAGCCAAACAAAACACGGCATAATGCAAGAGAAAACATCTGATTACATGCCGAGAGTGGTCACCAAACTTGCTAACTGTAACCTAAAATTTGTCACTGGACCATTTTATCATTAAAAAACACACAAACATCATGGAAACTATTAAAATGTAGGATGTCGAATTTTGACGTCAAAATTGAGGTTTTTTGACGCCTGAAGATCTCAAGTCATAGTTCTTGAACAAAATGCCCTTGTAATGAATAAATCAAGCAGAAAAGAAAATTTGCGCTTTTCAGGCAGTATTCAGAGTTGACGCTAATGACGTTAAGACGTTTCAGATTCCTACAGAAATGTCGCCATTTGATCATTTCCTTGATCAGCAATCTATGCAAAGACTTTCTAAAACAATAAACCGATGGTTGATTCAAACTTTGCCTTTATTGACCCTGTTTCAGCAGTTTGCTACGGGGGGGGGGGGGGGGGGGGGTGTCAAGCTGGTTACGCGCATACCAAAATGATTACGTAATCGATAATTACGTTTAACCTGCTGTAATTTGACGGACACATACTGCTCCTATAGATAAATATCATTTGCATTAAACACTTGCATCATATTGTATGCTTAAAATGACTTGAAGTGTTTGTTGCGTTTCTTTATTCCTTAAGTATATATGAAATGTGTGTAAAGTTCAAACTAATTCCAAATAAGGTATTTAGTTGTGTTATTATTTGTAAGGTAATTTACTGGTATCTAATGATAGTTATGGTTATATTTTGTGTACACCTAGGTCTAACTTCTCTGAGCAATGAGCTTCCTACTGTGAGCTCACAATATTTTTGGTACTCTTTTAAGTTACCAGTATATCTTCGTTATTGAAAGTGGTATCGATTATGGGATTTACCTTACGTCACTGTCAAAAACGATTTGTGGAATAGACAGAATAAGAAACATTTGTCACGTTCATGCTATAACGATGCATAGTATATGTCCTAGATAAAGTTGGCCAAATTTTTGCTTATATCTGAGGACTATTATAATAAACGCCAGTTCTGGTCTAAAGCTTCGAAAGATTAAAAGACAGACAATTATGTTTAAAATAGAATATAAGTATGCTCAGGAAATGCCACAGCAGACCAAGGAAATTGCAAATCTAGAATGGATATTAACATTTACATTTTTACCCTTTGTGTGTGAAGTATTCCAACAGCTTTGTCCTTTAGTTTAAGAATCACGCTGAGGAAGAGCCGTATGCTTCACTCTAAACTATTGCTTTTATGCATGTACATTTGGAAGTATTCCTACGTCTTACTCATGTCGCCATGTATTACATGTCGTGCCAACCTTGCAACCGAGAGTGACAGTGACAGAGTATTTTGTTTACAATTGTTAAGAAAAACATACGTGTACACTCCACTTGAGCTAACGCGAATCGGTAGATCACTTGTGTATCAATCCGATCCGCAATCAATACACTTGTGATCTATCGATTATAAGTCCCTGATAACTATGTAAACAAAACATTGACGTCACTGTCACTCTTGGCTGGCAGGACAGTTGTCTATGATCTGTTAGTGGCTTTCTTTTTCATATTCACTTACCATTTCAGGCAATGCTTGGGGTAGTTAGATGCTTCAACCTCAATTAGTTCTCATAAACAGACATGCTGATGCAGATACAGTTAGCTCTATTCAAACAAATTGCTGGCGTATAAATATACTGCTCAACAAAGTTTAGCATGGATAAATAAATGCTAAAGTTTATGTTTTTGCAAATGATTAAAAGTTAGAAATTTTCTGGTGAAATCTTCGTTTTATACACGTTTAAGTTGAGGAAAGCAATTGGTGTTATTTGATTACATTTCTAATGCGTCGTTCGCTGCTTTAAACATCGTAGGGGTCAAAACGTGTTTTTAACTGCATCATTTGCAATACAAAATCGATAGAGCATCGTTAGATAAAGTCTTGTAATCCAGCTTGGAGTTGGCCTTTGAAGCAAAATATGAGTCTTGGAAACCTCTAACGTGGTTTTATAATGATTTTTACAAGTCAAAAAACAGTACTGCTTTCGTTATGTATTCATTCTTAATTGAGAGAGTTTTTCATGTTAAAGAGGATGCCATAATAACCAGTTAATGGTAAGGCTTGTTTTTATTATTTTATCCCTGGGTATTTAATTCATGAAAAGTTACGCTAATCTGAATTAGACTAAATATAGATGGTATTGAATCCATAGAAGACTTTCAAAGGATCGGCTAGCAGAACTGGTCTGGGTGCTTGAACGCATGATTCAGTTCGCTGAAACTTCAAGAAATGGAAAAGGGCATTTTAACGTCATAATGGAATGCAAAAGCGAGGTATAAACGTATCATTCACTGAAGTTTTGATCGTTTCATTAAAACCTTTTGCTTTACGCAAGAACCAAAAGTTTTAATTTGGGCTGTAGTCTTGTATCGTTTACATTTGCAGGACATAAATGTAACGTTAATCCACTGACGTCTTCCCAGATTTCCTTTTGTCTAGCGGACACGAAAAAAAACGTAAATAAGATCCCCATACCTGTTGATTTAGATCAAATAAAAAGTTTTATATTCATTGAAAGCTGGACACAGTATTACAATCCGTGTATGTTATAGAGCAGATCTATGGACTACTGGAAGAACAGTTTATTCTATGGAGGCAATGAGGGGTTTATGGAGTATAGCCTTGTTACATGTAAGTGGGTACGTATCCTCCTAATGTAGAACTTACCCATCATCTACTAAGAACTTGCTGGGACTTCCGCTGATAGAGGAACCAGAATAGGCTGTACAATCCATTTTAGCAGAATATTCGGCTGCAACATAAAATTTATGGCTCATTTCTCATTGAGTAAAGTTTAAGCATATTTATCCAAGTAAATAATAAAAGTAGCTGCGATTGGTTTGTATATTTGTAATTATTTTGCTCATATGAAAAGTCTATTTTGTATACTTATCATTGATACAGAACAAAATTTAGTGAACAATGAGTAGAAAGGATATTTCAAAATACTTGAAGACCGCAAAACAAGTTATTTCATTGGACCCTAGCTCAACTCGCGGTTCTCGTTAGCCGTTGAGCGAATGAGTGAAATTTGCAACCAGTATGGTTTCAGATGAAACCCGACTCTGAACACATATACTCAATAGCTAATTGCATACCGATTTTTCCCCCCGACACGTTCCGATTAGCTCTGAGCCCTTCCGAATAGAAAAATCTGGCCAATCAAAAACACTAGACAACGTGACGTCTATTTAAATAAGATAGAGTCATTCTTCATTATGTTGAAATATTTACATAAACACCAACTCAGTCAGTGACACTGGTGCTGTGACGTACTTAATACTGACGTCAGAATGTAAACCACAGGGTGCTGTTTGAAAACATAAAAATTGTTCGAGGTAACAATAAACATACAAAGCAAAGCTAAGTGGCACCTTACAACTATTATCCTCATTTCGTATGCAATATATATACTGGGTTGCTTACTAAACGGAATTTCTTTGTGTTTTGATACTGACCTTGAGCACATGATTGCTCGCTCTCGTGGTAACAGACGTAATTTTGATTGGCTAAGGCAGTCATGTGATACAAGTATATGTGACTTTAGTCCTGATGGTGATCTGGAAAGTACGGGAGGCCTATGAAATCAGCTATTTCGATCTAGTTATGTCTTTTGTGACAATGAAAGTTAGACAAAAGAAAGTGTCACACAAACGCCAATGCTAATGAAATCCACACCATAAACAGTATGCCGCCTTCACATTCTATGGGGAGGGACATAAAATCATTGTGAAGGTTTCCATCACGCATCCTGTTCGTGTTGCCCAACTTACATTTGTGCCTTTTTCGGTCGGTCAATAGTAAAGCGTGGTCTGACTAAAGATAAATTCATGGTGACGGCTCTGAATTGTCTGTAAACTTGTAGCACGAGAAAGGTTGACTTATCAGAGTGGAAAAAGCAGTCTTTTTAAGAATTGTTATTAAAACCTATACTGAACGAAACTTCTAAACCGCCACTCAATATTTTGTCATATATCTTAACATTTATGAAACATGGCTGCAATTTACACTCAATATGGAAAAATCCAATAAACAGAACCTGCCAAAATTTTATTTTCATAAATTGAAATAAACATGCTCAATTGATAGACTGTATAAAGGCACCATCGCATTTCATTTTCACACAAACGCTAAAATTTGAACTCATCGCTTAAAACCGAGTATTCCAGGGACCTAAAGTAAATAAACACCAACTTTAGTGTGTTATAAATGGACATTTTTGAACATTTTTGGGTTTCACTTTTATTAAGTAGGAATTTTCAGGTAATCCAGAATGTTCCTATGCAGGCCCATATGACATAAAACACAGGAATGCTTTACGGAGATGACATGTTTTTGTCTACAATATTATTGAAACTTTCTGATGGACATTATTGAATACTGTTGTGTTTATTTTGTAATAAAGTATCCATTTTCGTGCAATTTAGTTCTCCTATGGAGGCCCATACGGCCTAAAAGAACAAAGAAATGTGTTTATGCTGATGAAATGTTTTTGTCTACAATATTATTGAAACATCCGTCACCCATTAACTGTACTGCACATCAAACTCGACACTTCCGACGTTCCAATGCAGCATTTGTACATCACCGAACCAAAGTATGGTGGACTATACAGGACATTTTATGGCGTACGTAATACTGAGTTTTTGTCGATTTTTCTCGTCATACGAGTGCAAAAATGAAAAATGACTGACAGGTTGTGGTGTAAACTTTCGGCTCTATCAAAACATGTCAAACTTTGATAAATTATGAATCAGTCTCAGCGAGGCCCCGTTTTCGATTGAACCCACAGCCCGACCCCTCTACTTTATACTCTTACAACCCTAACGTTGGTATTTTTGTGATAAAATAAAGTTGTCGGATAGTTGACGATGAAAATACGAGTATACACAAGTCGAAAAACATTTAGCATCGTGTGACACGTGCAAAACCGGTATTAGTACTTTATCGTTACGCATAAATGAACATCCTCATTGAATCAAACTTTGTTATGTTCTATCGACGGATACATGAGCCCAAATATACTGTGCCAAATATCATTTCAAATAGTTTAATAATAAATGAGCTATATTGAAAAAGTGCGTTTTATTAACTGGTGGTTTAGAAGTTTCGTTCAGTATATGATCATCCTGGTATATCGACTTGGATTAGGAAAATAATTTCCTCTCCAAGCAAGCATGTTCTATATGTAGAGCGTTTCCAAGGATTTACTGCTCAGTTTTATTTGTAAATTATAAAGCTTTAAAACTGGCAGGTTCGCTTGAAGACAATTTGTCAATTATTTAATCTAAAACTTACATGGTATGTCTATTGTCCAGTAAAGAGTGTCTCCGACAGTTGCTGATGATGCAGATGAACCAAGTTGATTAACAGTTCTTAACTCTGATGATACAACGAAAGACGGCGTGACAACATCTTGAGTGGTAACTTCAATGCTGAAATGGATTGAAAATTGAAAGGTACTTATATTGCTGCCCAATATATGGACTTTACCAAGCTGAAAAATTTAAGTTTTGTTATTTCATTCCAGTTTATAAACTGTATTTAGAAGGAGATTAGACTTCTCATGCGCCTCCATTGTTTTATTTGAACAACTTTACTGTATGGCTTGAATATATATATATACAGACAGACTTTAAAAAGTAACACGTGGATAGCAGTTTTTAATTTACAACTCTAAAAGGTTAAAAATCATGCTTCTATGTTAAAGAGTGTTCATTTTTAGTGGCATATAGAAAAAACTTGAGCAATTAAAATGAAATAAATGCATTAAAATGTAAAATTTTAGATAGGGGACAACTGTTTTAGTGCTAGATTCTCGATTTCTTTAAAGAAATACTAGAAGCATAAAATTGTGTTCTGGACTTTGTTATAGACATAGAGAAATCACTTATTGTTTGGTCTGCGATACAACTTGTTTTGCGTGTTTGGCGCTTATCTGTTTATACCCTCTCGTTTGAGGATTTACATCTCCTCTTAAGCAATGTTTAAGTGACTAAATTCATACTAAGGAGTTACGTCGTCCAATTTAGTTGTACAATTAGTTTAAACAATATTTTATTTCTGAATTTACAAGCATAATACAATATATACACATGTATAGTGGTACAGGATTTGACAGTAAGCCGAAGGTTATATTTACGTCATTTCCTATTACAACGTGGATCATACAAATATATATGAGAATGGCACTGGCAATCAATGTACGCTAAGAAATATCAACATCAATGCATGGCAGATAAAGAGAAGAAAAAAATGTGGGGGAGAGGGGAAAGGGAATGACTACAATTTTCTATGCTGCGCATTGAACATGGTGGATAGTGATTGTTCGACTTAGTTTCGAGTAAACCTTCCTGATTCCACTATAAATTCTTGTACCTTCATAAATAGTGCCTCGTTTTCATGGATCGTTTGTTTTCCATTCCGAACAAAAGATCCCTGGTCGTTAAACTGTTTACGTTTGCTGGTAAGTACCTTGACCTAGCACCTACGAATATTGGACAGACAAAAAAGAAGTGGTAAGAACTTTCAAAACCACCACATTGGCATGTAGGCTCTGATACTATGTTTTTCCTGTACAAGTGGGCGTTTAGTGAACTGCATTCGAGTCTAATACGAGTATGGAGGATTTGACCCATGCGTGTGCCTGTGTTGTAATATTTTGGTGGTTTGTTCATGTCTCTATGAAGTCGGAATTTGAAGGAAGAAATGGATGGGGATTGCTTTGTATCTTCGGGCAAGCTATTCCATGCCCTTATCGTTGATGGAAAGAAGGAATTATAGTAGAAGTTAGTGCGAGTATGGAGAGTTTGTATGTCATCAGCGTTCCATAGGTTGTAGTTAGTTGTTTCTTGAATAATGGGAGGGAAAAGATCGAGAAGATAGTTGGGTGCAAGACCATTGATTATCTTGTAAAAGATGATGAGTTTATGTTTATTTCGTCTGTTCTGGAGTGATTCCCAACCTAAGTCAGATAGTAGTTTTTCGATGCTACACAACTTGGTAGCACCGGTGATGATTCATGCGGCTTCTATGTGCACAGCATCAAGCTGCTTATTGGAATTGACTGATGCGTTGTCCCATACTGAGTCACAGTACTCTAATAGTGGTCGAACAAAAGATATGTACATTTGTTCCAATGATTTGCGACTAACTCTAAATTTTAGGGCACGCAGTAAGTTACGTCTTGTCCAAGCATTCGTGGTTATTTCTTGAATATGATTGGACCAGGTGCATGTATTTGAGAGTGTTAAACCTAGGTGTTTGTGTGTGTCCATTTCTGTTAGTACGATATTGTTCATGAGTAATGGTGGGTGCTGTGGAGGGTTTGCTTTCCGTGAAAATATCATCGATAATGTTTTACCAGCATTAAAAGCAACCAACCATGCTTCTGCCCAAGTACTTATAGTGTTTAGATCTATGTTTAGTGAGTGTGCAGCCCCGTTAGGAGATTCTACAACGATGTACAAACTAGTATCATCAGCGAACAAGCGAATTGAGCAGCCTAGGTTATTGACTGTCGTTTATATAGATAAGGAAAAGAAATGGGCCGAGAATCGAACCCTGAGGGACGCCTGCTAGAACAGACATCCATTCAGAAACATGACCAGAAAGGACAACACGCTGTTTTCGCCCAGTCAAGTAACTAGAAAACCAGCTAGTTATCTTATCTGAACACCCTATGCCTGATAATTTGTGGAGAAGTCCTCTATGCCATACCCTGTCGAAAGCCTTACTAATGTCGCAAAAAACTGCTCGAACCTCTTTACCACTGTCAACAGCATTACAAAATGTAGGATAGATTTGGAGTAATTAGTTAGTAGTAGAGTCACCTCTAACAAATCCTGATTGAAATGGAGTAAGGATTGCATTTTCTATAATGTAATTGTATAAATACTTATGGACACATCGTTCCATGACTTTGCCTAGAGAGCTTAAGAGTGTAATGGGTCTATAATTTGAAGGTGCTGATTTATCGTCTTTTTTATGAATTGGTGTTACATTTCCATATTTCCAGCATGTAGGAAAGTAGCATTGCTCCAAAGAGCGATTGAATATTATTGAGAGGGGCCATGATAGGATGATCCCACCTTCTTTGAGTAGGCGAGGGCTGATTAGGTCTGGGCCACATGCTTTATTTACATTAAGATTACGAAGCACATCCTTGACATCTTGAATTGTGATGCTGATGGAAGAGAGGTTGTGTTGTAATGGTGCAAACTGTGGTAATGGTCAGTTATCGTCGTCTAATGTAGCCTGAGAAGCAAAATAATTATTTAGCATGTTTGCCTTTTGAATGTCGGTCTCGGCACATTCATTGTTCATGATAACATGGGGATATCATGGTTTGATTTTCCTATAATTAGCATTTGTTTTGAAGTTTTCCAAAAAAGTTTGCTGTCTGTAGTTTCTGAGGATAAAAGGTTGTCAAGCTTATCAAAGTCGTCTTTTTTAGATTTCCTAATATCTGATACAATTTTATTATGTAGTATTTTGTAATGTTCTAGATGAAGTGGGTTTGTTGTCCTTTTGAATTTCCTAAAGCTTCGTTTGCGTTTTCTTATTAAATCTTTGATATGGCAAGTGATCCAAGGGTGCTCTGTTGGTCTTATTGTTACGTATTTATTTGGTATAGCTTGATCGGCAGCATATATTATGGTTTCTGTTACTTCATTAGTGTTTTGGTTGATGTCGGTTGTTTGATTTAGTTTCTCTTCCAGGTTTGAGTTGGTTAGAACGTGGCGGTATTTATCAAAATCTGCTAGATTATAATTCCAAATACGTCGCTTAAATGCTTTGTTTGGAGGTCGTAGAAATTTCATAGGTACAATAATGGGACAGTGATATCGGGTAAGGTCGTGTATGAAAGTGTCTGCGACTCCGCTGGTTAATATGTTTGGGCTGTTGCGAACAAGAATCAGATCTATTAGGGAGGACGAGTTTTCAGTGAAATGCGTTGGGTCGGATATCAATTGTTTCATGTTGTAAACCTGAATTAATTCTTTCATTTTGTTATTATTGCCATGAAACATGTTGAAATTAAAGTCGCCTAATATAATGACATCTGGAATATTTGTGTTGTATGCTCTGTCTATGCTTTCATTGATGTGGTTAAAATATTGAGCATTGCTGTTTGGGGGCCTATTAAATCCTCCTATTAGGACCTTTGATTTTGTTTTAATTTCGACCCAGACTGCCTCAAGCCCTCTACATGTGAGTGTATCACGTACATATACTACCACGCCTCCACCAGGGCGATCGCACCTGTCAGTTCGGAAAGGTTGCAAAATTTTTTGATAAGGATGCTATCGTCGTGAACTTCCCATTTGAGCCAACTCTCCGAGAAGACAAGTATATCATATGCAAGAGATTCCCCCTCTACCAGGTCTAGCTTTGGGACGAGACTGTATATTCAGGTGCATAATACTAAGGTGGTTAGAGAGACTATCAAGAGAACTAAGAGTGGTGTCGGTGAGGCTCTCGACAGAGTTTGGCCCAGGGTTCGATTCTATATCTCCACATAACAGGATCAAGTGGATTGACCAAGACGTAAAGATTATTAAACTAAGTAAGAGTACGAGTTGTTTGGTAAATAATGCATTCTTAGTGTGACTTTGTACGCGATGACCAGGGTGTTTGATATTTCTGTAAAATTCATTACTGTGTTGCAAATCAAGTATAAGGCTGAAACATGCAATGGTATGCGTTTGGTGCGTAGTAGACATTTCAGTTACCGCGGACCTTAGGATTTGTAAGGTGTAGCACACCTTAGACTTACGTTATTTAAGAGGGGTGATCTCAGCAGTGTAATTCAGAAACTTTTAACAACTTCATTAGTTGTAACTTGCGACTCTGTTAATTTCTTGTTAGGAAATCATATGAAGTGCTTTAATAAAGTCATCTTCAGCAAACTAATATTTGCTTTTAAAGTGCCTATGTATTGCAGTCGTGAATTTGTTGCATGCTTTTTATGTCTGCTGAATATATTAAAATGCTCTCTGGACTAATTTTATGATGAAATAAACATAATGAATCCAGAACAGACTGCACTCGTGCAACCGTTTGACTCTGTTAGAGAGATAGATTTAAGTAAGTAAGCGTGTAAACCTCCACTTCTGCACTAGAAACCGAAATTATATTCAATCTATTGAGTCTGACTGCAGAAATAAATAGAGGATATTTCTTTTTTGAGTGAATACCAAATATATTTCATTCTTTTATTTAATGATCAAAACAAGAACGGACGTTCATGCTTGATTTCCATGTCCGCTCTATATCTCCTTTGCATTCGAATGATTTTCAATTACTGTGGTCCAGCTATATTGGCTTGCACAAGTTGCGAACGCCTTATGTGTTTCCACTGTCCATTAAACTGAGCTTGATGAAATATTGACGCCAAAAAATAATCATATTTGGCGCAAAAACATCGAATTTACCTACTCGAAAGTTACAACAAGTGAATGCATACATGTATGGAACAAGAAATAACTTAAAAAAAAAAAAGAAATTCGGCTGCATTTCAATTGTGAGATATATTTTTCGGTGGCATGATTTTTACACTTGCAAACTGGTGAAATGCCATCATGCGGCATTTCATCAGGGTATGCACTGTTAAGGTAAAGATCTCAGGGCAAAAAATATAATATTGAGTAGCAGACGAAACAGATAGATTCCAGTTTTTACTGACATCGCCCCTCTTAAACAAAGTGCAAAGTAAGTCTCCGTTGACGGACAAATCGTAATGTAAGGTATAACTGAAAAATGTCTAGTAGTAAGTAACAGACATAATACAAGAAGATAAGTGTTGTGAAACGTAATGTGTTTCCTACTACCAAGAAGAAGAGTGCTCGATATCCCTGAGAAGCCACCTAGACCATCCGATCTTCGTTTAGGAGACATTATATCTTCCGAGGAGCAAGTGCAGAAGGATTAGGAACAGTCTAGTCGGCAAAACAGGGCTATGGATAACATAGTAATGCAAAGATGCATTTTCCGAGCTCTCATGCGCAGCACAGCAACTGTAGTTGTTGGGGTATAGGCTTGGGAAAAAGGGAAAGAGTTGGATTGACATTAAGTAGAAGGTTAAATAAATCATAAAAAAGTAAGTGAGGAAAATGGGAGATTAGTACTCGTTGTGATGTACATTTGTATATACAAGGATAATTCTTATTGACTTGTGTCAAAAAACGCACGCACGTTCGCACGTGAGTGGGAAGGAACGTTAGCAGAAGGAGAGGAAACGGGAATTAAATAGACATAAATTACAAATCAGTTTCAGCAATATTTATCTCCCCTGGGAAAGATAAAATACAAGAGACATTACAAACAGCGCAAACCCAGACCAGATTATTCAATTATTCATAATCTAGTCAGGGTCTGTGCCGTTTGTCACCAGTAGGGTACCTGAATTAGCATGACATTTCGGGGATAGCTACAGTAGTTAGACAAGTTAATATCAAAATGACCAGAAACTGTCGCTCGCCAACACGTCCGCCGCCTGTAGGCCTCTCAAATACACTCAGGGTCATTTCGTTATCACAGGATTACAACAAATTACCCCGATCAGACTGCTCCTGGGGGAGAAGTCCGACCTGGGTTCGTTTTGTTTGTATAGTAGGTCAGTAAAGTGCACGAACAGACGATCCAGCAGACGCCATCTGACGCGAATGATGTGGAGTACGAAGTAACTAAGTCTTTGCCGCTTACTGCACGAGTAATTACATATGTAACATGCATTCTTAGTGGTCGATAGAATTATCTTGTCGAGCACTCAAAGTTATAAGCAACATAAGTTACAAGTTAAATGTTTGAGCTACTGTCGTGCCAACCAAGAGCAGCAGTAACGTCACGTCCCGTTCACAACGTTATCAGGGTCCTAGAATCGATAGGTCACTCGTGTATTAATCCTATCCGCAGGATAGAATTAATACACAAGTGATATATCGATTCGCGCCAGCACAAGTGGAGCGTACAAGCCAATGTTTTACTTGTTGTACAATTAAAGCGTAAGTGTTGGCTGAAGAAGCAAACATCTGATGATAGTATAGAAATAAAAGTTCATTAAACTGTCTTTTGAAAGATAAAAAAGGGAATTAGTGTTGCGTTTTAAAGTCAGTTAGAATATTTAAATCATGCCTTTGACTGATGTAGAAATAATGAGATAAATTTTGTGGTACTGAAACGGTCCGCTTATCAACGCAAAGCACATTTGGAGGCTCTCAAAGTCGAACAAATAGAACTTACTTAGCAGCAAGGTTGTTGACAGCGGTCCTATCAACTCCGCCAGAAGGAAGATCATTACATTGAACTTCATAAGAAATCGCGCTGGTACCAGCAAAAGTGTCCACACTACCAGCTCTGTTGGAGAACCAGACCACAATGGTATTGTCCTGAAAATACATGAAAGGAGTTGCCATGCTTTTTATTAGATAAAGATAAATAAAGCTAGTACACTAGAGGGCAATTTTAACCTTTGAATTGTGAATAAACACTTTTATATATATTATTGTATATTCGGAAATATTCGCGAGGGTTTAATTTTCGCGAAAGTTCGCATGTGCGAAGTTACGTGAAAATTAAACCCTCGCGGAAAGGCGAAATCACTGTCGTTTACCGTTATACGAGGGTCATTCAATAAAAAGTGGGGATTTCCTTATAATGTATGAGTTCTTACCGTTTAAACATCACAAATGTAGCCATAAGGAGGCATGTCGGACATGCAACAAATATCCAAATATTTGATGGAATCCTAACCGAGTCGAGAATTTAACCGTCGCAAGTATGTTTTTAACGCTATTCGTGAAAAAAAAATCCGAGAAAATTCAAACTTAATAGTAGTATTGGTATACCACTGAAATTGTCTGATATAGGTTGTGTGTTGATGTGTTGAAGTTTTACATTCCAGAAGGTTGGGAGGACAATTGCACAACGCAGTGCCTTCGACGAGGCCCTAACCAGCGGCCATAGATCCCAAGTCAAGTACAGTTGTACTACCTAAATGTAAGGTACGTGTATTGCTGCCGAATATATGGACTTAACCCAACTGAAAAAAATAATGTGAAAAAAAAAGTTTTATTCTATTTCATTCCAGTTTATAAACTGTATTTTAAAAAGAACTGACAATGCGCTCCTTATTTAAAATAGGAAAACTGTAGAAAAGACACGTTGTGCGTAGCATGTAAACTAGGTTATTATAAGACGACAGACCCAAGTAGTGAAAGCTTACCTGAGAGCACCCAGTTATGTTACTTTGTGCACCACTTGTAGAAACTGTACATTTCACAGCTGCAGAGACGCCTTCATCCTGGACAGCAAACACGTGACTATAGACACCAACGTTTGGATTGGTTACTTGTACAGTGCCATCAGGTAGACACACTGAAATAATGTTCAAGGACATGTTACTAAATTATTTACATGTTGTATTGTCCAAAGTACTTTTCATATATACATATGCGACAGGATACACTTATTCGTTTTTGATTGCAACCAATTGCAAAGAGTTATCTCAATTAGACTGAATGCACGAAATCATATCGAAAACACAACATGCGCATGCGCAAACTCATTAATTTTTACTTGGTCGTCTCTGGGTTATTATCACCAATCAGATGATAAGTTTTAAAGACAGTTTCCAGAAAAAAAGCAGATTAAACTTTCGACTCAGTTCTCCCTTGCAATTAAAAATAACGATTTATTGCATCCATGTAGCGAGTACATTTTCTAACCAAATTCCATTTTGATTCGTGGTCCGTTCTTTGCTGGTTGGACAATGTTTTTTGCATACAATCTTAATGTAATAAGGTACCTATTCAATCCATACGACTCAACAATTTTCATGGGATCTTCTAAACAAACTGTAAATGCCATTGTGAAAAGGCCTTAAGTGCGATGTTTAAAGTGCTGTCTTTCAACGAAAGATCCAGTTCAAGCAAAATGTGCATGCTTTCTTATGAAACGGTGTCCAAAGAAGGTTTAACAAATGGGAATTCCAAACAAATTGACCATTTAAGCAAAACACTGGCCAATAAAATGCACGTTTAAAATGCATTTTCAAATTTGGACCCTTCCCGCCTTCGGACATTAATTTTAAAGCTTCTGTCAAGATATTCGACGATAGTAAAGTGATTTGCTTGACAAATGCTTTAAACTCACAAAACCCGTGGCGAGACAATGGCCTACCAATGATTAACAAATATTTATCCCATGACTTCGTGTGTGGAGGAGATATAACACCATGGACTAAAATCGATAAACCACTATAGGGATCACACACTGGATTTCCCTAAAAAATGGCGTCATGCAAACAAATCGGGGCCTAGATAAGCTTTCTTAAGCTAAACGCTATGTTAAAACAGCATGTGAATCTCATGATTTGCGGCTTCAAACAGCTATGCGTAACGAATTCCTATGCAAGAGGAGTGGTTTACAGAATTTTTAAACGTTACCTAATTACGTCCAAAAAGATGGTAAAAATTTGACAAATTTACCCTATAAATGCTTTTAGTAATTTTAATGTCTAGTGATAAATTACATATAACATTCGTGCTCCTGTATTATTGAATGTAATAAACTCGTTGCGAAAAAGCGATAAATGTTTGCCAAGCCTCGCACTTTATCGCGTTTCCTCAACTCATTTAATAAATTCAATAAAACATGAGCACTCATGTAAGATCCAATATATAACTTACCATGGACGAGATCACCAGAGGTCCCCTTTACAGCTAGAGCTAAAACTACCACAATCGTAAGGAACATCATTCTGAAATAACAATTAGAGTAGTTAACATTCACGTACAAATACTAGGCCCCAAATTTATAAACTGTTCATGCTCAAATCAACTCAGCATGAAATCTATAGTAGGTATCAAAAATAAAACCTCTTTGGTAAATCTTATTAAAATCGAAATGCAAATTTTAACAAAGAAAGGGGCTAGCATGCAACTTACACACTTGTACAAGTTTAGATATCATTCAAGCTTTCGGTATTTTGTGTAACCATCGTTTACTACTTGCTGTATGTGCACAACAGCTTTAATAAGCATATCCATACATGCTTTTGTAGGATGTATTATATACTGAGCCAAAGTTCTAAGCAACGCGTAAAGAGCCAGCATTTTTACGACAAAATGGTGAAGGGCAGTTTATGTTGGGAAACTTGTTGAACTAATCTTAAAGAATTTTTATCGCACGGATATTACGTTTTCTTGAGCATGGTTCTGTGAACTGTTGTCTTATTGGTCAAAACCGCTATTTTGGCCTCAGGAATCAAGTTTTCACAGCCCGTAACAACCCACACTCCAACACTAGGTCAATAAGTGTTTTTTTTCCATTGAAAAATCGTTCTATCGAATCACAAAAGTAAGCGTCGAGTTTCAGATAGAGATTTGAGCGATTATCGCCAGGACGTCTGCATGCGTACGGAATACACATACGATTGTGACATTTGTCATTGGAAAGATGAAACTGGTGTCTTTCAGTTTTTAGATGCTTCCGCCCATCCCCTAGACACAAAATGCCTTTTGCATATGTTGGAAATGTTTATTACGACATGCCGTTGTCCAAAGGGTATCTTGGGTCTAGGGAGGAAATCATGTAAAAAAATAAACTGAAAGAGACCAGTTTCATCTTTCCAATGACAAACGTCACAATTTTAGGTGTATTTCGTACGTATGCGCAGAAGGTATACGGTAAAGTTTGGGAAATAAAGAGCATTCCTATCCCTAACATTTTAGCACTTTTACTTTTTAAAACTAGCAATGCATTTACTCAAGGTCTGGTCTAAACGGCAGCCAGTATAAAGACGTAAAATGAGGGGTGGGGTAGAAAGTGCACGTTTTCACGGTATTGTAAATGGTGAATCAGTTTGAAACGTGTAATTTGTTGCTTACTGTGCATATTTTACTGCTGAACTACACCAATTTTTTAAAAAAAAACATTAGGGCAAATGGAAAATTTGGTGTTTGTAATCATGCCAACAAGGGAAAATGTACGCCTTATCGCTAATACTTCTAATAAATTCCAAGTAAGTGGAAACTTGAAAATCTTTGTTATAGGAAGAGCAAATAAACTTCCACTTACCTGCAATATTGAAATCACTGAACTATCGAAGTACGTAACAAACCCCTCTTTTATATCCGAGGTACTCGTCTAACCCACGAAAGGCACGATATTCTCATAATCTGCAATAACCGAAGCTCAGCTTATACTGTCTTATAAGTCGTACAGTGAGGAAGAAATGTTTGGTTTTAGCTCGATATACTCAAGGAGGACACTTTACCTAACGCTGTGGGCAGATCTATATTCACCTTTTACCCTTTGGTTACCAATGGAATTTCCCATAAAGTCTGATGCAGTTAAGTCAAGAGGGTCCGTTGTTTTATTGAGGGGCCACAGGTCATACCTATTGTAATACCAATAAAATATTATGTTTCACTCTCTGAAGATTGATTTTGTCTCAGCAAACACTGCAGACCCTGATGAAACGCAGCATAATGCTGCATTTCATCTGGGTCTTCGAGGTTTGCCAAAGTACCCGGTTTGGGATTTCTGGTCATCATAAGGTTAAACACGTTAGACTTAATTGCAAGTTAATTTTTATACAGAGCTTCATTATCTGGTACTACTGTGAAGGTCCTAATCAGACGCTGCGATTTTCATGGAGAGAATACGAGCATGTAACATAGTTTGCGTATATGTTGGAATGCGCCTGCTGATATAATATAAAGTTATGCAATGTGGTTTATTTCAAATTCCATAACCATTCTCATAATGATTTATTTATTTATTTATTTTATTATGATACACATTTAACATTATTTGATGGCACATGGGCTTAAACACCATACATTTGTTAGCGCTGGGATATACCACCTTATTTGCATTTGCATTGTCCGTTCCTCACGAAAACATTGTAAACAGCATAAAAAGAAGTGAGTATGATCGGGAAATACCGCAATCACACACTGCAGACCAACCAATGACACCATAAGGAAGAGTCACATAACATTTACAATAACAAGACATCTGTAAAACAATAAAAGCAAAGCATCCAGCTTTCTCCTGCTCTTCAAGATGATTGCAAAACTAGAATGGACATAAAGTAATGAATAACAAATCATAGACAAACACAGAATCCCCACAAATTTCATAGAAACTATAAAAGATAAAGTGTTAGAACATGGTTAGCCATGTAGATTACAAAAATGATAATAAAATTATGAAAATATGTTCAGAGTTATGGCTCTTATTTAAGAAAAAGTGTAAGCCTTATGGACAAGCATGTGGTATGGGCTGGACACAGTTCTTCACAAACAGCTTTAAGTTTACAAAAACTGGAGGGGAATTCATATGTCCAAAAACAGAATACATACTATCAATGGCAAGTCAAACTCGGCCATCATGAGTTGTTCAATATTGCTTGTTTATGAGTTTTGCTATATTTGCAGACATTAATTTTATCAGAGATTAATATGGTTAATATATGATACTGAGCTTATGCCAAGTTTAATGATTGGTTAAGTAGGTCCGGAGTGCACATGTAGTACTTAAAATATACTGTATGGTAAGGGTTTCGCCGAATACTGATAAATTGGTCGCCCACCTAGACATCGACACATGTTTGCATCGTGGCATAACCACATAGCATTCGTATATAGTTCGCTCGCCAGCAAGTTTTCTTTGGAAAATGGTTTTGTGTATAGAGAGATCTCGTACAAGCCTGTGCATTGGTGCATTCTTATACATTATAATTGAGCCAGCACATGAGGGTTTTGTTCTTATGACATCAGCGAACATCAAGTGCTAAGGGATCTGTGCGGTCTCGCCAGAACCCTCACAGCTCTCGTATTCAAAATTCTGACCTAAAAGGGGCCCCTATCTTGTTATACGTGCATGCTTAAAGGATCAATTTACGCATATGTATTTGTACCAAAATCTCATGAATTGACCCATCTGAATCTTTAATATCTCTCTAGGTGTCCGAGAGTAAATATGGCCTCTGAACAAAATTACTGTATTCTATGGTGATGGCCTTCAGTAATTCAAACAACAATTTACAAGCGAGTAACTATGATGTGCCAGGGAGCAGATTTCTGAAAGTTTATGATTTGCACGTAACATCGCTTCAAAGTATTTTCAGCACGTGCAAATCACAAATTGTGCATTGTCCCGCTGAACCAGAATTATGGCATGAGAAGCAGACCAGTCATCTAAAGCTAGCTGATCACGATCTACGAAAGCTGATTATCATTTAGTTATTAACCCATATTAACCCATTGTAATACTTTAATGGTTCAACCCAACTAATCTTTTGTTAGGACAACATGTTAGGCATAATTCAATCAGCAGGACATAGGTTGATATGACTGAGACGTATATACCCTTTTATAAAATTAAGTTTGGCAAATAGGTCATATAAAGCATAATCCAACCTCAACCCTGGTTTTTGTCTGAGGCCAGTTTAAAACGCACAGCTACTGTATTTATCCTGCTGATGTTGGCTTTTTAGCACTTATGAGCATGCTCATTTTCAAGCTCAGTTGAAATGAACATGAAGAGATTTTATAACCTAGGGTTCAGGTTAAACACAGACATTCCTAGAAAAGCTAAAGGTCCAACTAGGCCAGTTCATGTGATTTTGAAGCTTGTATGCGTGTATTTAATCGTGCCTCTTTTTGGGTCAGAGTCCATCTACTTTCATATTTTGTGCATTTAAGCAGCAACGGTTCGGGTCGTCTGTAATGATGTAGATATCTGCTAATATTAGACATTTTTCAGTTACCGCGGACCTTAGGATTTGTAAGGTGTAGCACACCTTAGACTTACGTTATTTAAGAGGGGACATCTCAGCAGTGTAATTCAGAAGCGTTTAGCAACTTCATTAGTTGTAACTTGCGACTCGGTTAATTTCTTGCTAGGAAATCATATAAAGTGCATTAATAAAGTCATCTTCAGCAAAATAATATTTTCTGTTAAAGTGCTGATGTAATGTAGTCATGAAAATGTTGCATGCTTTTTTATGTCTGCTGATTATATTAAAATGGACTCTGGACTACTTTTATGATGGAAGTAAACATACTGAATCCAGAACAGCCTGCAACTCATGCATCGGTTTAAAACTGTTAGAGAGAAAGATTTCAACCTCTACTTCTGCACAAGAAACCGAAATTGTTTTCAATCTTTGAGTCTGAATGAAGAAATAAAGGAGAATCAATTTCATTTGCACACTCTTATTCGTATGCTTGATTGGACCTTTCATGCAAGAGGACTCAGTTTGGAATTTTGGTCCGATTGAAGTTGAAATATATATGGAGCATTCTGATATATGTAGAAGCCTTCCATGCAAGCTGGCTATTTCCTGTACTTCAACAACAGCAGAATCTAGGGCGAAGATTTGGTACCAGTAAAATGCATTTATGGTACCCAGTGGCTTAGGCTGCTGTCCACACTAAGGTGGTTGTTCTGTTGTTGTTGACTTTTGATTATTGTTACTCCCATTGTGAGAGCCTGTAATTGTTCTTTGTTTTGTTGTACGTTACTTTATGTCCATTCTAGTTTTGCAATCATCTTGATGGGGAAGGGAAAACTGGTCGCTTTGCTTAAGTTGTCTTCCTGGTGTCTTGTGATGGTTGTGCGGCTCTTCCTCGCAGTGCCATGGGTTTGTCTGCTGTTTGTATTTGTGGTATTTCCTGATCATACTCACTTACTATTTTCTAGGTAGTGAATACCCTTTATACCTTCTTTACATGAACCACAAGACTGGTGACCTTGAAACATGGTTTACATCGTGAGTATGAGCTGAAAATGCCCCTGACCAGGTCCCATACTGTTTTGGAATTTGATCATAAAATAATTTCGCAATAACTAAGTCAGATTGCAATAATCGTTTACCTATTTTAGTATGCAGGCAGAGGTGCAATAGATATTGAAACATATGAAGCGAAATTTTGGTTTGAAGGCCTGGGTTCAACCCTTTGTGTGGACTTGGCGGTGGGGAGTTGGCCAAAAAATCAACTTTTCACAATGTGGTATATGCAGCAACATGGTAACATATAGTTTGCCAGACGACACACCCTCTACCCTTGTTAGAGCTCTACTCCTAGGAGGTTTTTATTGATCAAAACTGAGTTCTGCTGGTACAAGAAGGGTTGTTGTCAGTTTGTAGCGTAGGTATGTGCATGAAGTACTGTTAAGCCGCTTAGCCAAGATTGCCAAGAAAAACTGTGGTTCCACCACCAACCCACTTCACCAAATTAATAGCATGAGGTTAAAAGCTTTACGTATTGTCTTTTTGTATTTTACTCCTTCTGAATTTCCAAGGGGGCTCAACTAAGTGTGTATTGAATTAATCAGTTTTAGCATTTTTCCGGAGGTAAGAATAATGATTAATAATAATTATAATAGATTAGTGAACTCTTACAGTGTGTTGAAGTTAGATGCAGCTTAATCACATACGTGATGTAGCCCCTCTGCGTGTCACTCCTGTAGTCATTTATGATATTTGATGCATTTTGATTTTTTATGATCACTACCAACGAACAGAAAAAAAAGCTGGCGGCCGTTTAGCCCTATCATTGTATGTATTCTTGAACACTGCATGCTTCCATTTTGAACTTCTAGAGCTTGTCCATGTAGATTTATTCTAAGCTCTGATTATTAACATCAGACCTGTGATTTGTTACTGTTCACAAACCAAATTTGGAAATCCTAGAATTTATGCACGTGACACGATTTTTCTAGATCTGATGGCAGTGGTAAAGGTGTGTGACGCTCCATGACCCTAAATGCATTAAGACACGAATTTTGGCATTCCTACCTAAAATGTTATAGGAGATATACTCCCGATATGATATGAACACTCAAACACTTAGGACACTACGGACAGGCAGTTGGATTACTATATGCCTCCCTTTGGGGGCATAAAACATGTTTGTCATGACCGTCATAATACAGTGCCTGAATTCTTAGTAATTCTATGTGATCAGATGTGGATGACAATCACATAAGTACGTTTACTGATGTGAAGTTCGCTCACACTCTTTGCCAATCAAGGACGTTTTGGCTTTGGGACGTTTCACTTTCGCCAGCCGTTTTTGAAAAGCTAATACTTATTGCGTTTATATAAGCGGCAGGACAACTTGACGTCTCCTTTGTGAAAATTAAATTCGTAAACAAGCTTGCCTCGCGCTATACGTAGCCCTACAGATTTCACGGGAAGTTTACTTCACGCTGTAGGTCAACCCACGATATGTGGTACCCCACTTGTTGTTCGGCAGCTAATAAAATATAGCATGAGCGCTGCATAAAGGTTTAGTCAAAACCTGAATTTGATGTGTGTTTTGAATGATGTTTATATAAGTGGCCGGCAATGGCCGGCTGCAATAAGGTTCACCAAATCAACTCAACAATTATCTATATGCATGCTGGGTAATTTTGCATGCCTATTCATTGTCTTCAGTTTCTTTTATCATTCCTTTTATTTAAATTAACTCATTAAAAAAGATCCTTGGGGAATACCATGACAGTGCTCAACAGTTTGGATTTGGATGAAGCCCGATATTTTGCCAGGCCTGATCTTGTTCCTAATTGTTTGCAATTGTGGCTCATCAATAGATGACAACAGTCGACACTAGTGGAAAAATAACAACGAGTATAATGACACTAGAATTACTTGAATCAGCTGAGTTAGACTATATTGACTTTTCCTGTATTTACAGGGGCGTATCCAGGATTTCTGGAAAAGGATGTTCATATGTATCAAGGCACAGGGTTCTCTTTTCTGATTTTATCTCATTTTTCTTAAATAGCCCATGAAAATGAAATAATTTGGTCTCACTGAGAGCAAATTATTTCATTTCCATAGGGTATTTAAAAACAGCCGGGGGGAGGGGGAATGGAGTGAACCCCCTGAACCTACTCTGGATCTGCCACTGATTTAACTTAACATTAGCAATTTCCCAGTATGCGTCATGGCTTTAGTTTAATGATGCGGGCAACTGAATAGTGTAACACCAGTCAAGGCGATGAAACGAAAGCTGCCTGTGTAGATGTCACTTCATTACGGCGTCGTGTGTGACTGCGTTGGCGAAAGCTTTTTGCATACTCAGGGGCGTACTTACGAATTTACGCATGTGCGTACAACTTGACGATGCAAGTATAGGGTTTTAGCTATTCAATTTGATTTTTGGAAGAAAAAATCAGATTATTGTGTTTATGTTGCGTATCTTCACAGCTCAGTTTAGCCCCGTGAAATGCTCTTAAACCATTTTTTGCAAAAGGGCCAAGCCCCTGGCTTCATCTAGGGAGACTATTCTGAGCGGGAACTTTATAAAATGCCCCAGGAACGCGCCTGATACTTGTATCTCAAGCATCAGCTTTCTGCTGCAAGTGAGCTCTCTCCCAATAAGTATAATATAGCAGTTGGTTTTAACCACGCACAAAATCCCCTGACATGGGGCAAATGTACCATGTTTTAACATTTTGTATTGTCCCCTTAGTGCAGAGAAAATGTGCTGCATTAGATATACAAAGGCAAATATGGCATTCTAAAGTAAAACATGACAGAAGGTGGAGAAAACTGCCATGATTTTAACAAAAGTCAAAGTCCCCGTTGTTCTCCAGATAGAAATGACAAGTGCATGAATTCAAATCCTCTTAAGGATGAAGGGGGAACCCAAATTGGCTAGTAGGTCGATTGACTGATCCAAACAAGATACGGACGTTCATGCTTGAATTCCATGTCCGCTCTATATTTCATTTGCATTCGAATTATTTTCAATTACTGTGTTCCAGCTATATTGGCTTGCACAAGTTGTGAACGCCTTATGCGTTTCCACTGTTCATTAAAGCTGCATAGTCTGTAACTTTTGATATTTTTCGGATTTTTTTAAATTCTATTTTAATCATTTGTAAAAATAGAATTAAGTTATGTTTCCACAATAAATCTGTTCACTATAGCTGAAAACTGCACAGAAAAGTGAATTATCTTATAAAACAGGTGTGTTTTTCTCTTGTTGGTAATTATTTGCGTCCCTCCAATAATTATAGACAGTTAATTCTAACATAAATGCTGTTGTTTTGATACTGATAATTTGTTAAGATTTACGAAATTGGTAAAATGTTTACCTGAATTTTAGTTATTTTACTGTGTTCTTGAAAAATAGAAACATTAGTTCTAAAATTAAAAGATCAAAAGTTACAGACTATGCGGCTTTAACCTGAGCTTGATGAAATATGACGAAAAAAAATATCATATTTGACGCAGAATTATCGAATTTACCTACTCGCAAGTTACAACAAGTGAATGCATACATGTATGGAACAAGAAATAACTTTAAAAAAGATATTCGGCTGCATTTCAATTGTGAAATTATTTTTCGGTACATGTTTTTTAACCTTGCAAACTGGTGAAATGCCATCATGCGGCATTTCATCATGGTATGCACTGTTTGTTAAGGTAAAAAAAGATCTCAGGGCAAAAAATATTATTATAGTAGCAGACGAAAAAGATAGATTGCAGTTACTTCTGACATCGCCCCTCTTAAATAAAGTCCAACGTTAGTCTCCGTTGATGGACAAATCGTAATGTAAGGTGCAACTGAAAAATGTCTAATACGCACTCATATGTCAATGATACTTCTGATATGCGCGTTTTTTGTTTGAGTTGTTTCATCACATTCCATACACTTATCAGTCATGTCAGGACGCTTCCTGCGTTAAACCAGTAGTATGCAGGAGATAAATGATCTTGCTTAAGGACACATCAAGTATCTCCAGTGAAGCTCGAACCAGCGACCCCACTTACAATGTATCCACTTTGCTTCTCTGCCATACATGCTTGAGCAATTTGTTAAAAGAACACGCATGCGCAGCTATATAGGTCACGTGGGCCAGATTTCTAGTCTAAACAGTTAACAACCATCACCAGGTAGGCGGCAACCGCAAACAAACTGGTGTAAATTTAAATGAATCGTTTTCGATTGCGAAAAAAACCCTTTACGATTGCCAAAACGACGTATATCAAATTAAAGCGACGAATAAAAGTTGTCAAAATGTTTTATATTTCGGCATTCTGAAACACATTTACCAGGGTTGCTGCCTACCTGGTGTGAAATTTCCGATTGGCTCATTAAAATTCTATGTTCAATTAGCCCATATAAACTTAACATTCCTTTTGTGGAATATAGACAAACAGTGCAAACCCAGATCAGACAGAGCGCAGCGTCTGATCAGGATCTTCACTGTCAGCTTACAAAATGTTCCTTTAGATTTTGAATAAAATGAAAATTAAAAAAAAATGACAGTAGTGTGCACGGCCCACGTTGAATATTTACTAAATTTAAATTTAAACCAATGTTCAGGTAGCCAAACTAAATGTTTAAACATAGCTGTTCTGAAATAGGTTCCGTACGAAAGCGGGTTCTAATACATTTTAACATAATCCAGACACAGGTATGCAAAACGGTGAAAAGAATTATTGGCAAAGCCTTATCACCGTTTTGTACGGAAGCCCTGGAGGGACATTTTGACTTATTACTTATCACTTATTACTTACTACTTATTACTTATTACTTATTACTTACTACTTATTACTTATCACTTATTACTTATTACTTACTACTTATCACTTATTACTTATACTTATTACTTATCATATCATTTATCACCCCTATAACGACGGGAAGCTCCATTGTACATTCCCTGTCATAGCCATAGCAGCAGCAGCAGCAGTAGTAGTTGTAGTAGTAGTAGTAGTAGTAGTAGTAGTAGTATATATGTAGTTGTTGTTGCTGTGTTTGCTGTATTAGTAGCAGTGTAGTAGTAGTAGTTGTAGTAATAATATATGAGAAGTTGGTGTTGCTGTTTTCGCTGTTGTAGTAGCAGTAGAAGTAGTAGTAGTAGTATAAGTAGTAGTGGTGGTGGTAGTAGTAGTAGTAGTAGTAGAAGAAGTAAAAGTAGTAGTAGTAGTAGTAGTAGTAGTAGTAGTAGTAGTAGTAGTAGTAGTAGTAGTTATAGTAGTATATGTGTAGTTGGTGTTGATGATTTTGCTGTAGTAGTAGTTGTTGTTATAGTAGAAGCAGTAGTAGCAGCAGCAGCAACAGTAGTAGTAGTAGTAGTAGTAGTAGTAGTAGTAGTAGTAGTAGTAGTAGTAGTATATGTGTAGTTGGTGTTGATGATTTTGCTGTAGTAGTAGTTGTTGTTATAGTAGAAGCAGTAGTAGCAGCAGCAGCAACAGTAGTAGTAGTAGTAGTAGTAGTAGTAGTACTAGTAGTACTAGTAGTAGTAATAGTAGTAAAGCTAGTAGTAGTAAAAGTGGTGGTTTAAGTAGTAGGAATACTGGTTGTTATTGATGTTGAGGTAGTGTATAAGTAAAATAGTTATAGTTATAGTTTGTAGATGTTGTTTGATGCTGTAGTAGTGTTGTTGTAATAGTAGTAGTAATAATACCACCACTATTACAGCAACACTACTACAGCATCAAACAACATCAACAAACTATTACTCTATTCTACTGATACACTACTACTACTACTACTACTACTACTACTACTACTACTACTACTACTACTACTACTACTACTACTACTACTACTACTGCTGCTTACAAGTACGTATTAAGTAATAAGTATTAAGTAATAAGTAATAAGTAATAAGTATTAAGTAATAAGTAATAAGTATTAAGTAATAAGTAATAAGTAATAAGTATTAAGTAATAAGTAATAAGTAATAAGTATTAAGTAATAAGTAATAAGTATTAAGTAATAACTAATAAGTAATAAGTATTAAGTAATAACTAATAAGTATTAAGTATTAAGTAATAACTAATAAGGTATAGCAAAAAAGTCATTACTATAACCACCACTACTACTGTTACTAACCACCACCACCACCACTATTACAACAACACTACTACTGCACCAAACAACATCTACAAACTATTACTATTCTACTGATACACTTCTACAACATAAATACCAACCAGTTTTCGTACTACTTAAAGCACCACTTTTACTACTACTAGTTTAACTACTATAACTACTACTATTACAGCAAAAACAGCAACAACAACACATATACTACTACTGCTACTACTGCTACTACTGCTACTACTGCTACTGCTACTGCTACTGCTACTGCTACTGCTACTACTGCTACTACTACTACTACAGTAACTACTACTACTACACTAACACTACTAATACAACTGCTACTGCTCTTACTACTACTTCTTCTACTCTTACTACTACACTACTACTGCTACTACTGCTGCTGCTACTACTACTATTACTACTACTAATAATAATACTACTACCACTACCACAGCTACGACTTTTACTATAGCTATTTTAATATTACAACTACTACTTTAACATTTAACAACAACCATTTCTACTGCTACAGCCACAGCTTTTACTCTACAACTACTACTTCTACTATTACTTCTACGACTACTACTACCACTACTACTTCTACTACTACAACAACAACAACAAAAACTACTACCACTACTACTACTAATACCACTACTACTACTACTGCTACTACTACTACTGCTACTACTACTACTACTACTACTACTACTACTACTACTACTACTACTACTACTACTACTACTACTACTACTACTACCACAACTACTACTACTACTACTACTACTACTACTACAACTACTATTACTACAGAAATAACAACTGCTACGACTATTCTACTACTCCTTTTCTACTACTACTACAACCACCACTTTTTCTACTACTACTACTACTACTGCTACTAACAAGTAAGTAAGGGCTTCCATACTCTACGGCTATTACAGGGAATGTACAATGGAGTTTCCCGCCGTTATAGGGGTGAGAAATGATATGATAAGTAATAAGTAGTAAGCAATAAGTAGTAAGTAATAAGTAGTAAGTAATAAGTGATAAGTAATAAGTAGTAAGTAATAAGTGATAACTAATAAGTAAAAATGTCCCTCCAGGGCTTCCGTAGTTTTGTATACCTGTGTCTCGATAATGTTAAAATATCATGCAACGTTTGATCAAAATATAGCATGCGGTTCAAGAGTTATGAGCAATTTGACTAAAATACCCTGACTGACCAAAATGGTGCTCGGCAAACCATCGGCACCGTTTCGCATACCAGGGTGGCTGGACAATATTAAAATAAATAAGTATGTAAACTTTGAATTAAATATCCCATAAGGTTCAAGAGTTATGAGGAGTTTCACTAACAGACCACGACAGGCTGAACAATTGCTCAGCAAACCCATGTCTATCAAAAAAGTGTTTTCACATGCCCGTGGTTAGGGAATGTTGACATGCAAAATGTGATAAAAATATACCATGTGGTTCAAAACTTATGAACATTTTCACTAACTGGAAATAGACAGACGGACTCGCATAGTGATTATAGTTCAAACCTATGGGTTCTGCAAATTACCACCCATGTCATGATGATCAGACTTACATTATATTAGGTATTCTGAACTTTCCTTTACTAGATTACTGTACTCGAAATCGCAGCGTCTGATTAGGGCCTTCTATGTTTGCATTAAATAATGAAATTCCGTAAAATAATAAATTATTATGAATCTGATATCCCCAAAATATAAAAATGGGTCGACTTGAGTACCCGTATCATCACCACTGAACGACTTTTAAGACCGTATAAATTGTACGCGGATTTATTTAGCAACTTATGAGAACATCGTGTATTTCGTGGTCTACTCATGAGAATATCGTGCATTTCGTGGGTAAGATGACTACCTCAGATATAAAAGAGAGGTTTGCTGCGTTCTTCAATAATTCAGTAACTTCACTATAACAGGTAAGTAGTTTTTTTTCTATGGTTAGAAGATCTGGTGCCGAGGTTATAAAACCGGTTTCATGCTCAACTCGACCGGGCATGTTATTCATCATAGTCGTAAAGTTAAAATGCCAACAGCTTGATATTTTTTTTTATTTATGAGCATGATAAATACAACATCTGATAGATTGAAAACAAGAAAAGTCTTTACTTTTCAGCATTTTAGTGTGTATGAGCATGAAAATGATTTTATAACCTCAGCCTAAATAGCCATTCCATATGCCTTGTGCACAATAATATTAACTTTAGATGTAAATAGAAGTTCAGCGTGTTTTCCTTGCCGTTTTTAATTATTTAAACATTTTATTTAACGTATCCATCTAAAGGCCATTCCGTTTACAATAAAGTAAACAAGTACTGTAGTATTGCACCTCAAATGGAACAGTTTTTCGTTTTTAAAATTTTACATGAAGATTTCTTCACCCTGAAAATTTGCATGTGCATAGATACTAGATTTAAATTTTAGCATAGAATGATATCAATCTCACTGCTCTGATATCTTGTAAAAATAAATAACTTAGTTTTTGTTGGAATGAAAATACCAGTTTATTACGCATTTTTGTACTGTCCGTGCCATACACCTGGGATAGATATCGTAGTATTTGCTTAGCTATAAAATATACATTAGAGATAACAGCAGACAATTATTTTGTAACATGAAATGGTGCGGTTTATGATGCAATCCAAGGTGCTTATATAGTTCTACCGATAAAAGGCTTTTAACGCATTTCATGCCTAACAGGTACCATCATTTTGCCGGCTTCCGTCTGTCTACCTAACTATATGTGTTGTTCATGTGTCTGTATGTGCGAGCGTACAACTAGAATTGCACAGGCCTTAAAATACGAAAAAGATCACAGATGTATGGGCACGTACATGTACTACATTTCATTTTATTATTAACTTTTACTGCTTCTTTATATGATGGAAAGCCTATGCCTGTTTTCATATGGTAGTGGTGAGATCAATAAGCAGACCCATTCACGGAATAGGCATTTTGGGCAGTCTGTAGCCTTCCGTTTATCTCCCTGTCTTTGTGACATGGTTAGATAACTGAAATATTGTTAACTATGCTGATAAACAGCAACGCAAGCCAATATGCAGCTACATTTAAAACTCACTGATGCATTGTAAATTGTTTTAAAATAGTTATATACATGATTTTATATTCAACTGATAGTCATTGATCCATATCGCTAAAGGTACAAGCAGGGAAAGTTTTTTGGCATACAACATTAAGAACGTTAAAATTCCATCCTATCCCAGCATTTATGAAAATGTGTACAAACTTCATAAAATAATTTGGTTAGGGTTTTTTGGTTATATATTTTTCGAATTAAAAATTCCCATTTTAGATTTAATGTTATTGCCAAAAATAATGTTCCATTTGAAGGGATATACTACAGTAGTTTATAACTGTCTTTACTACTCCAATAGGTTTCTTTAATATTTCAGAATGATGTACTTTGCGCTCGTGGTACTTGTAGCCCTGGCAGTGCAGGGGACCTATGCTGACCTCGTCCATGGTAAGTTATATATTTGTATATATATAAAATGCGATAAAATCTAAATAAACATAGCTTTTACTGCCTTATGTTCCATCTTCAGACAATAAACAAAAATAATATTTTAGTACATAAAATGGAAATGATATAAAAGTGCCAAAATGTTTACCTCGGCAAAAAAATCCTGATCTTTGCACCCTTACTTTTATAAGCATCATTATAAAGATTTCCATAGGGCTCAATATACTGAGCATACCCCTTTGCCACTCACTAACTTTTGAACTTTTACTTCAAATTCAACGAAATTTTCAGTGATCATAGAAAATACAGTGGTCTACAGCTTTTTACACATTTCACTCGTTAGACGGCCCCATGGATGCCCATTGGTTGGAAAACGCAAAATGTTACATCTTTGAAATTCCTCCCCAAAAATTCCAAGTTTATTTCTATCTTCAGATACATGAAATGTGTTTGAAGAACAATGTTTTATGTCTTGTATCAATGAAGCTAGCAGTCATTTGCAGAACAGACGTAGAAGATGACAACAGTTTCCGTTGTCTTTTAGAGAAGCACCATGTCCACTGCACAGGAACTTGTCACAAACTTTTTTATGAAAAAGTAGGCGTGTATATCTGTAAACATAGACTATAAAAGTAAATATAGGCCTACTTTTCATATTCTAAGGGTTTGTGACTAGTTCCTGTGGTCCACTGAGGCTGAAATTCGGGGTCAACAATTCTAAAGCGATAAAAATCTGTTAAAAATCTTGTCAATATTCCATGATGCAGTCTGCCTTTAATAGATAATACACTACTATCAAAGATTAGATACATCAAGGGAAGCCCAGTGGCTTTGTTGGTAGCAAATCAGACTTGGGATTGAAGGGTTGCTAGTTCCAGTCTCACCGCCGGTTGAGTCGCTGTGTAATGTCCTTGAGCAAGATACTCTATCCGATGCTTAGTACTGGTTCAACCCACGAAGACGGGAAATTGTCTCGACAGGCCTGAAAAGGTGTTGACTGGGACATAAAGCACCAGAACAAACGAACCATTTGTATTCTAACGGATTTCCGCATACATATTGACACAATGAGTATGCAACTTCCTAATGTGTACTTTAGGGGTCGAAAGTGTTAATTTCAAACTTCTGATAGGTAGGCCAACATTTGCTGGTAATCTAACAAGCGTATGATAGATTTCATGCTCAATTGAGCTGAGCACGAACAGTTTTATAAACTCAGGACCAGGTCTTTGTGAGCAAATAAAAAGGCTACTCTATATTTTTTTATTTGAAAAAAAATAAAAACATGTTGAAAACTAATGCAAAACTTGTTTTGAGTAGTATATAATGAAATCGAACGACCAAAAACATAATACATTTTTTTTCAGTCTGTCTACCTGATGGCACCGTACAAGTAACCAATCCAAACGTTGGTGTCTACAGTCACGTGTTTGCTGTCCAGGATGAAGGTGTCTCTGCAGCTGTGAAATGTACAGTTTCTACAAGTGGTGCACAGAGTAATATAACTGGATGCTCTCAAGTAAGCTTTCACTACTTCGGTACATAGTCCAAACGTTAGCAAACCTAGGCAATGTACCTTTATTGTCATAAAATCATTTTCTGATAAACGTTTTCCAGTTAATAGATTCAATGGCTGCTAAACACATACTGACGTCAACAAATACGCCTCTCTCATAATCATAATTGCACCCTTACTTTTTTTACTTAGTAATAGTATAACATATTGATCAGCCACACACTGCTTATTCATGCAGAGGTTGGGCGAGTTTGGGAGCTGACTTTAATTTGTTATCCGGTGTCTTGTTACTCGGATCTCAGACGGGTCAAACGAACACATGGCGGCATTCTTCATCAATCGCTTATGATTTCGATTTGATAATGAGCACTCGGTTTGCGCGTTGTTGTCTTGCAAACCATGTTCAAATTTTGGATCAAGTTTCAGTCCGGCTAACGAGTATTAACATTTTTAAAGCTCAACTCGCCTATCTTCTCATAAAAATGCTGGAAAACATAAGATTTCCACCAATGAAAATAGCCTTATGTCATTCGATCTGTGAAAACTATTTGTGCCCACTCTTGTGGTCACAACCAATTCTTTTCTCACCGAATTCCTTTATTCTTATGCGTTCCATTTTCAATCAATGAGGTTTATTCTGAAACGAATATGGCGGTGAAAATAGACATATTTCCAATGTATTCACGATGTCTTAGTCATTTGTTAACTTCCTTCATCACCAAAATATACCAGTTTTATAAGGACATAACCAGTTTTATCATTATAAAAATCGATAAACTACAAGTGGTTTACAGATTTTAGAGAAACTTGATGGCATCCCTAATAGACTTCGAGCTAAAAATGGTCCTGCTCCCCCCCCTAGGGAATTTTTCAGACATATCCTATCTTAAAGGAAATTTCAAGCCGCATCTTTTAAGAGACGTTTGCACTCTGTGCTCCGGGGCGTTAGTCTCTGACAGCCTGTTACATATGTTACTGTAACAAACTAAGGAAACAATCAAAATGAAAGTTTGAGCTACAGATAGAAGACATTGAACCATCTAATTATTCAAATTTCTTATGTAATTTGCAAGTTGGAAGCCTAAGCTACCTAAAAGAAGCATTTTAAACAAAATTTCAGCCTTCAATGGTGTTATATACGTTACATATACTGAAGGACTTTAAAAACGCACCACCTGCTTAAATGCTAATTTATGTCGAATATTTGATATTTTCATTATGTGAAAAATAAAATTGACAAGTTCCGTCATTTAGCTTGCATTCAATAAGAAAATCGAAACGCTGTGGCTTATGATTGCCGTGACGTCGCGATAATTCTGAGACAACTCAAATTCAAAAAGTCACAGAGTCCCCATACCTTCCATTATGAACGAAAAAAAGTTTTCGAACCGATGTTTGTTTTTGAAAGCAAAAGGAATGACAAAATCAAATCGTGAAGTTTTAGGCCTCTGGCAACGTTCATTACGTCTACATGACGTCATTGATTTTTTACGTAATTGGCCGTTTATATCCTAAGGATCACAAGTAATCAAAATCTTTTTGTTGCCAACAGATACTCCTCAATCAGTTGCATAAAAGACAAAAGTATCGCGACATGCGCGGACGTCACTCGTCTGTTATTGATGTTTGAAAATTTAAGCCTGACGTTAGCAAAGAAACGCTGCGCGTGGGAGTGTAATAAAACGATTATTTCTGAAAACTTTTGTGTTTTTCCATTTGTTAAAACATCTGGCTACCACCTAAATGTGTTTGTTTTCAAATTGAATCAAAATCACATTTGTCAGACGACAATTGTTGAAAAATACTTACGTCGATATTACGTCAGAATGAACAGCATGAGCAAATCGAAATAATGGCAAACCATGGTCCATTTTGCAAGAGGATAAAAAATGATGAAGAAAAAATCATCAAATTAATCATGTGGAAGAGACAGAGGATGTAAAATGGTGCGTTTTGAAAGTCCCTGAGTATAGATTAAATTTCCCTTTGAAAGTTGAAATTGTGACTAACATCATTCATTTTACAGACAATTTGCGCATTTTTACAAGTGTTTTAATCTTAGTTTACTAAAATACTCATTTGACGAATATAAAAAACAAAGTTTGCTTTTCCTTCTCAAAAACATTGTTTTATATGAGCTTTTAAACAACCCTACCCCCAATTTTAAGTATCCAATTTGGTATCAATTATTGAAGAAAAATATATGAAAATATTTGACGCTCGTGGATATCTTACATTTTTGGCACTGTCTTGCTAATGCAATAAAGAATCATACATTTGCAAGTTTGACATCAGGATCAGAGCACTTATTAAAGTATGTAACGTATGTTACATGGCATAATGAATGAGCTAGGAAATTTTCTTGGAAGTAAAAGATGATATTTCAGAAAAATACCGTTTTTCACATGTTTTCCTATTAATCTCTAGCCTCTGGTGCCTTAGTCTTAGTAATTACAGTCATTGCTGATAACAAGCCTATGGAATTGTGTTACCTATGTTATATATAACCTTTTTAATCACATATTTCCTTATGCCTATAATATTAAATATATAGACATATAGATAGAAAATAAAAGTTCTCATTTAAATGACACAATTTACTAAATATTCCTATTAAATAAAATTATTGAAAAACAATCTTTATTCAAGTCACCCTGACAATGTATATCATTGTGTCTGCTTCCATGGCAAAATAATCACCCATTTCATCACAACCAGTAGAATCATGGCATTGTATTAGGACTGCAAACTGAGTACAATCCTGTTCCTAACTCCACCCCTTTGGGAATTGTGCAGACATATCCTACCTTAAAGAACAATTTAAGCTGCATCAAATAAGAGATGTTTGCACTCTATTATCTAGGGGTTTAGCCTGTAATGGTATGATACGTATGTTACCATATCAATTTAAGAATAAATGAATTGAAAGTCTGAGAAACAGAAAGAAGACAAAAAAAATATCTATTTATTTGAATTTTTCATGTAGTTTGCATTCTGAATACCTTTGATACATAAAAAAATATTTTTAACAAATAAACAGCTTCCTGTGGTGTTATATGAGTTACATTAATTAAGATTACTTTTTTAAAATTGGTAATTGTGACAAACATCACTTATAAGCATTTCGTGTGATCCTCCTCTTTTGCCATCAAAAGACTTAATTTTCTTTGTATGTGTGGGCAGTGCCATCGTCAAACAACTTGACTCAGCCAAACTTGAATCCTTAGCATTCTTCAAAAGCAGAAACAGCATGTCAGTGTCATTGGATCAAATACCTGATTAAATATGGGTTCAATGCCATTTCACATATATGCATACAATGGAGGATGACTCTGGTATATATCTCTTCCTGTGAGGTGGCAAGAGCAATCTTACTGCAGCTGCATCTGCATCCGTGCTAGTCAAATGATAACTTTGCTCTGATTTTGCAAAATCTATATCTCTACCGTGTACCTCTATGAATACTTTAAGATTTCTGACATTGGTCAAACAGAAATGTGATAGGCTGCTTTTTTGCATCATTTACCATGGAACCTATCCAGTCTTTTGGTGCTTAAGTCCTCAGGTCTTAGATCAATAGTATTTTGCTGCGCCTAAAGAACTTTATAAGTTTTCTTTAGTTACAATGTTGACTCTTGATGGTTTTGGCAGACCGCCTGAAACAATTTCTGTTACACCGTGAAAGTTATCTGGTATAAGAGAAAGAATATGAAGTTGGACATTGCCATCAATTATGTTTGCAGTAGGTTGTTTTTTTGATGTCAGTACATTGAAGCATGTCTTAAAATAATGTAAAACCTATGATTTCACAGTTTTTACAGCCATATCATTAGCTGTTGCATTCAAAAGAAGGAAAGTGAACTATAGGTAGAATGGGATAACCAGTAGTTCTATATTATGCTCTATAGAAGATTTATACAGAGATAACAAGTTGATAAGGTGCCTCGTTTCATGATCCATTGAAAACACTGAAATTGAAAACACTTGCCTCTGACTGTGTAATCAAAAAGAATGTCACGACAATGCCCTTGCTCATTTATTATGACGAGTTATATATGTTACATCCTTTAATAAGCGCTCTTATCTTAGAAACTTAGTGAATCATTGAATTGAAAGGGTCTATTTGAGCTCTGTTCATCCTGCATTTCATTGCTTTACCTGCTGTGATACATCTAGTTCGTTTATCTGAAGGGAAAGAGTTACCTCGGTTTCAGCACTTCAGAAGTACTAAGACTTCAAATAAGTTTTCGAATGCTTGGGGAAAGATAATAAGTGCAGAGACATTATTAGATGAAAATATGTGGGTTACATGTATGGAAAGGCTACATTTATAAAAGTTAACCAGCTTAGATATGATTCTTTATCACAGAAATATCAAGGTACATCAGTCGAGGTACTCATTGCTCTTAATGGCATAGTTTTCCTCCTTGTAAAGCTTTAGTCTTTCTCCTACTTGCAGAGTATCACTTGAAACACATACTCAAAGAGCCAAATTTTAGGAATTCATATCAGTTTCTGAATGTTTCCAAGCCATAAATGGCAAAATGGGAGCGCAGTGGCTCAGTGGTAGAGTGCTTGACTCGAGACCGAAGGGCCGCGGGTTCGAGCCTCACCGGCGTCACTTCATTGTGTCCTTGAGCAAGAACATTAATCCTAGCTTAGTACTGGTTCAACCCAGGAAGACCCGTCCCTTTATAACTGAATGATTGTTGATGGGACGTAAAGAATCAAATCAAACAAAATAAATGGCAAAATTGGAAAGTTGATAATGGCTATCAATTTTGAGTGGACTGGTGGTAAAATTGAATAACAGTAAATGATTGAAATATTGTGTGATGATTTTACTAGTTGCAAGGAGGCGTGTGATAACAATGATTACCACAGAAGCAGACAACGACAAACGTTTAACATGAGTGTTAAATCGATGAGAAATAGTTTGGACCATTTCATTTATTGTATTTTCTTGTAAAAATGAAAAACTATCTTTTCTATTTGTGGCTCTATATTTAGCATTATATGCACCGTATAAGGAAATGTGTCCAAAAGGTCATTGATAACATCTGTAAAAACAGTCCATGGGCTTGATAATCAGAAATGAATATAATTTCTAGTGTTTTGGCACCAAAGACTTATAAGTACACATTAAGTGTCCTGATCTTAAGCTTAATGACATCTTGCAGATATATGACCAAGACAGACTAAGAAAATAAAAAATATCCACATGCTGTAATCGCTTTCATGTGTTTTACTTAAACGGTAATAACAAAATTCACTTCTCTGTAAAACTGGGAGTAGGGCTTGTATTAGCTCCTATAAGACAATATATTTAAGATAGAAAAGCAAACTTGGTTTTTCCTATTCATCAATTGAGTATATGTTTGTAAAATCTAATAAAACAGTTTGAAACCAAATCATAGAAGTTGTTTAACTAAATTACGATAGCCACAATTATAGCTTTTAAATTATAATGCTAGGTTTACACTATGTTCCCGGCAGCCACGGCAGTCACGGTGGCCAGAAACGTAGCTCGCCGTGATGTTTTTAGTCATTTTTGTCTTTGTGTTCTAGTTCTGTTAAGTCTCGCTACGTTTTCTCAAGGTCTGTCAAGGTCTGCCGTGGCAGAGGCTCGCCGGCGCGCTACGGTCTGTCACGGATGGTTCTACGTTCCATCCCGGCCTGCCACGTTCTGTTGGGACCTCTCACGTTTTGTTACGTTGCGATCAAGTTCTGCTACGTCTATCAAGTTGTGTCAAGGAACGTGGGCGATGAATGGTGTTTGAACCCCAATATGCCCACGGTATAAAGAGGAGGTCCACAAAGCTGCTGCAAGCGTTATATTATGCACCCTTGATCAAAAACATCATTACATGTAATGGCAATGAAGAAGCCGATTTCGTATTTAAATAATTGCTAGGAGCTGCGGCAGAAAGTAGGCCACCAGCAGCTGTGTAGAAGAATGATCGTCTAGCAGGAAGGTTAAAGACAGGTGCAAAGTGCGGGCATGGTTTTCGGAAGAACGATTGCAACAATTGGGATATTTCTCACTTTTTATAGCAAGAGAACTTCGCATCGAAGATGTCAACGATTTTCAGGCCTCAAAAGCTCTTCGAAACTGTTCCATGAGAGTCTTGAAACAATAACACAAGCCATTGGTACCAGCATTAACCCTTTGTACCCTAGTTACTTATTTATGAGTGTTTTTAAACACAAAAGATTCTAATGAAATGGCGCACAGTGCAGCACTGATTTTATCAATTTCTACACTGACTGATCTTCAGAGAAATAAATGCAATATTCATAGTACAATGAAACTACCCAAGTCTTTATTGTATTAAACCAGAAGAAGAAGAAAAAAGGTACAAAGGCTTAATTGCACAAACTAATGCACGCAAGCACACAAATACATTCGGTAATGATTATTTCTACCCTTGTCACTACTTTCCTCCTCAGATTCATCTATCTGAGATTCTTAGACTCCATGTTCAGGTTCGAGCTGTGGGGTCGGGTTAGGAAAACGTGGCAGACCGCAACAGAACTTGATAGACCTTGACAGACCTTGGCTTGCCGTCTCGTAACAAGCTGTCCCGCTACGGACATACTCCAAGTTGTGTTAAGGTCTGTTACGTTCTGTCACGTTTTGTTGCGTTCTCCACGTTCTACTACGGCACATTTAAGTAGGTCAATCCCGCCGTGGCTGCCGTGGCAAATTTTTTGACTGTTTAAAAATCTGTCCCGGCGATCACGGCGACCACGGCGAGCTACGTTTGACGACCCCGTTCCCCTACGTTGTGTTACGGTCACCCCGTTTCGTCCACGGTGGCCGAAATCGTGACTGCCGTGGCCGCCGGGGACATAGTGTAAACGTAGCATAAGTAGGTTCATGTAACGCACATAATGCCACAGTTAGCCGCATTAATGTTAAACAGCTTCCATATGTAGTAAAGACATCCAGTATAAAGACTATAAGAATGTCAATTTATTAGATAATTTTAATGTCTTTTAGTAGCTCAAACATTCAAAATTCTTATTCTCAAATTGATATAGTAATATATGTAACAAGCTGTCACAGACTAACGCCCCGACTTACAGAGTGCAAACATTTCTTATTAAATGCACCTTGAATGGTTACATAAGATGTAATTAGTCTGCAGAATTCCAAAGGGGATTAGGATGGAGCAGGCCCTTACTCAGCTTGATGTCAAAATGCTGTTTGATGATTTTACTTATCACGCTAACATATGTAACGCTCTCTGATCTTTAAAACTTGATGACAACTAGCAGATCTATAAGTCTTTATCATAGGAGCCAGTTTAAAATCTCTAAACAATGTAAGATATCCAACAGCTGCAAGTTTTTTCACAATTTTAGCTCAAACTTTCAAACTACATTTCCTTTATTTGATATAGTAACGCATGTAACACGCTGTTTCAGACTAACGCCCCAACATAGAGAGTGCAAACATCCCTTATTCGATGCAGCTGGAGTTGTACTATAAGAAGGAATATGTCTGCAAAATTCCCTCGAGGAGATTAAAACATTTTTAGGCATATCTTGGGTAAAGACAATGAGCTTGCCCATTTATTACATCAGGTAACATATGTTACAGCCTCTGATATTAAAAATTTTGCAACAAACTTGCAGATTTATGAGTCTTTTCATATAAGCAAATAAATCCCAAACAATGAAACACATTCATCAACTGCAAATATTTTTTAACTATTTTAACTTTAGTTTTAATACCAAACATTTCACCTTAAAACTGGGTAGGGGTAGGGTTGTTTAATTGCTTATTCAAGAAAAACTATTCAAGCCAGGGAAACAAACTTTAATTTTTCTGTTAGCCAATTGCATAAGCTAGTCAGACATGGTTAAAAACCTTTTGCAAAACACACAGAGATTGTGAATGTAAATGATGTTAGCCACACTTGCAAATTTTAATGGGTTATCTGATTTATGTAACGCATATGACACCTTAGGAAGCGGCAATTTTGTTCAAATGGCTGTCATATGTAGTTAAGATATCCAGTATGCAGACTATATGAATGATTTTTAAAATAAATATTTAAATGTCTTTAATTTGTAGCCCAAACCTTCAATTTACTTTTTCTTAGTTTAAGTAACGTATGTTACAGGCTCTTACAGACTAACGCCCCGGAACACAGAGTGCAAACATCTCTTAAAAGACATGGCTTTCAATTCTCTACAAGATAGGATATGTCTGCAAAATTCCCTAGGGGGGGGGGGAAGCAAACCTGTTCTCAGCCATCTGTCTATAACCACGTTGCGTACATAACGACAAAATAATCACCTAAAACATGCACTGTAAGGTCCCCTATTCAAAAAGCTCTTTACAGCTTTTATTAGTCAAAATGCTAGTTTACCATATTTCCTTTATTTCCAGGACAATACCATTGTGGTCTGGTTCTCCAACAGAGCTGGTAGTGTGGACACTTTTGCTGGAACCAGCGCCATTTCTTATGAAGTTCAATGTAATGATCTTCCTTCTGGAGGAGTTGATAGGACAGCTGTCAACAACCTTGCTGCAAAGTAAGTTATTGATGTTCCATTTTGAAATAGAAAAGTTTACTACTTACTACTAAATGGTTTTAAAAAACTTCATTGACATCTCTTAAAATGACCATTTAACGCGCACGCAACAGTTAAAACCAATACATCTTTTCTTTCCATTATGAGAAGTCAATTTATCAAACTATGACGTCGCGCGTCTGGGAGTGAAATAACGCCATGCAATAAAATCGATAAACCACTAGTGGATTACAGATTTTTGGGAAACGTTATGACGCCCATAAAAGATGGCAAAATCCGGACAGGTTTTCGTGCCAAAAATACAAGTTTTAAATTTAATGTCGTGTAATATAATAGAATCTAACATTCGTGCTCCTGTAGTATTCAATTTATAAAACTCCTGCGAAAAAGTTATAAAATGCTCACCAAGCATCACATTTTATCACTTTTCCCAACTCATTTAATAAATTTAATAAACCGTAAGCACTCATGTAAGATCCCCTATACGAGGGACGTTTTTTTATGTTCGTAGAAAGGCAGATTTAATGAAAACGGCGAAAGTAAATGCATACATCATGCATATATTTGGAAAGATTGAGCTTCATCTAAACATGCAACCTAAAATTATTTCAAAATGCATTACTTTAATGACTTTTAAGAGGCAAAGACATACCTATATATCGCACACTGGAAATATGGTAGAAATATTACATTTATGGACTTAGTCTCTGACAGAACGTTAGAAACAATTACATGAAAATTGGTCCGTAGCCATACACAGCTTCTGAAAATATGGCTGCAGATCAAGGACACCACGTGCTACAATATTATATCAACATTATAGCTAATGCGCAGCAATTATTGGATATGGAAGATTTAATTGGAACCTCAGCAAATTGAACAGTAGGCATATAAACTTTTATTGTAAAAAGTTGACACAAGTGGAAGTTGGATACGGGCTTTTGAATGCGGCTTAATATGCTAGCTGTAAAGTAGTATTATCTTTTTTCTTATTTATATGGTAGATGGAAGTGTTATGGTAACTTTCATCCCAAAGCAAGGTTAATACTTTTGTTTTATTAGAAATGAACTGCAAAATAAATAGCCTAGGGGGTGCTAAAATCCATTATTTTGTATATAAATGACGCCATGGAGCATTAATATATTTAAGAAAATACATAAAACTGTTTTTGTTCCTCTTAACATCTACAATAAGAAAATTATGCAGATCCGATTGTTATTGTGTTTTCTACGCGGGGTTGATTGACCCCACCCACTTTTTATAACATGGGGGTATGCCAGTACCGGAAGTTGCCAGTTACACGCTTAAATCGATACATCAATATAACTGCTGACGAATGATTGCGTATATCATGTGCTATGCAAAACCAGAATAAATTTTAAAATTTGTTCACAATCGTAATTTTAACAGATAAAATAACTAGCACTTGACTGTGATTATTTTGGTATATTGATGGCTGTTTTAAAATTGTTATAGAAGAGCAAACAACATGCTTATAGTTTTGCTGCACTTGTCTACGATTAGCGTTTGAAAAATTAATTTTGATGGTGCAAAAAAAAATCGGCTTGAAAAATGCTTATGTCACCATAGCGAATGGAACTTAACAGCGTCTAATTTCCTAAAAGCTGCGTGGTTAAAATGACACGGATTTCGGCCAGTGTCTTTTTTACGCCCTAATCAAAGCTATATATCTTGACCGAACTAAGCGCTGATGATGTAAAACTTATATCAAGTGATAGACAAGAGCTAGACCTTTCAAAATATATACAGTTATGGTACCGTAAATGCTATTTTTGTAGAGACACAGCCCGATTCTACGAACATAAAAAATGACCCTCGTATATTGGCAATCAGCATGTGTCTTCATGCTTTGCATGCTAGGCAATTTTGCATGCTTTTGTTGTCTGCTGGCTTTGTTGAAAATTTACTTATTCCAACAATTCTTTTGGGAACCCTATCACAGTCAGTCCTGATTCAGACCAGGAACGTTCTAGCACTCCTGATCTGGGCCCAAACGGTTCGCAAAGGTAGCCGACAGACAATTCGCAGCTAGGAAGGGAATAGTTAATGTTTTTCAATTCATTTCAGCATTGAAGTTACCACCCAAGATGTTGTCACACCGTCTTTCGTTGTATCATCAGAGTTAAGAACTGTAAGCCAACTTGGATCATCTGCATCATCAGCAACTGTGGGGGACACTCTCTACTGGACAATAGATATTCCATGTAAGTTTTTTTCTATTCTATATAGACCACCCCCGGCCTAGAATATGATGCCAAATGTCTAAAAATTCTTGATATTGGCAATAAGGGAGTAAAGCGAACAAATTTAACTACGTATGGACAGTAAATCCTTGGAATAAACCTTTGAAATTTAATCATGGGCTTTTACTAGGGACCATTAAAGACAAAAACGTATATAGAAAATTGCTCGTACATTATGCATATTTGTGATCCATGAAACTTCTTTTCTTGGAAGTATCAATAGGCACATCTGTTCTAATAGCTGTCATTGTGATTTTATAACTATTCTTATCTCCTGAAAGTAAACATTTATAGGATACATCCTCGTATGAAACTTGCCAGTTTTTAAGCAATCTCCAAGATAAATTCTGCGCCTACCATTTGAGGGATTAGCCAAGGCAGTGAAGCATAGAGACCAACGCAGCCGAAAAAACTTTTAGTGGTCTCTAATTCTTTTGTAGTCTCCTTTAAACTGTATTGTCCAGGTGATCTGAATACACTTAGGAAATAAAGAATTATTTCAATATTCATACAAACTTTCTGTTGCTTACAATTACTTTCCATTTTAGGTATATTCGCTAATGTTCATTGAACAAACTTTATTTTGCAGCCGAGTATTCTGCCAAGATGGACTGCACAGCCTACTCTGGTTCCTCTATCAGCGGAAGTCCTAACAAGTTCTTGGTGGATGATGGGTAAGATATATTATGAATCTAATTAACTGATTTTACACCAAACACAACTTGCATGTTTTACATGTTTGTAACAATTCATTCCTTGGCCTTTTTGCAAAGCCGAGAAGTAATTTTTCTTGGGTCCAACTCGGTCATCTTTATAGGGTTTCCTAGCAATATTGGTCCGGATCGCCTAAAAAAATCACAAAGTTACCAAACCAGCATTCAATGTTGGGCCATCATCCAATGTTGGGCCATCATCGGCACACCACCGAAACGCCATTTAAATGGCGTTTCGCTGGCGGGCTGATGATGGCCCGCTTATAGTGGTATTTGGATCCTCCCTCCCCTCATCAACTAAAAAACTTTGTCAAAGTTGGACCCCCTCTGACAAAACTTTCTGGATTCTCGCATGATGAATGGTTATGCCGTTTAAGGCCAATACAGCGGATTTGGTAAACTATCATTTTTCTGATGAAGCATTTCTTGAATAGATCCAGCTGTAGTAAATGGACTTGAAAATTTTGGTATATTGCCGCATTATTATTACCCGCACAGGTTTAGATAAACAAAACTTGTCAGCGTAAAATTGTAAATATTTTCTTACCCATCAATTTTAAAATATGTTGGGAAATCAAAAGAACCGTCGTATTGAGACGGTTCTTTGAGTACCCACAACATATGTTTTGGTGGGAAAAATAATATACTTTAACGCAAAAGAAACGCAACCGTTTTCAATCCACTTTTTCTTCCACATGGATCACATGAGGCTAATTTCTTAATTATACCCCCCGCAAACTTTGTTTGTGGTGGGTATACTGTTTTCACGTTGTCCGTGCGTGCGTGCGTGCGTGCGTCCATCCGTCCGTAACGTTTTGTTTCCTTAATATCTTGAAAAGTCATTGTTTTTTCATCAAACCTTGCAAACATGTTCATGTATGCAAGACAAGTACTTTAGACAAAAAGTAAGGGCTAGGGGCCAATTCTATTAGAGTTATTTCCCTTTGTAGTTCTAAATGGCTTGTTATATAGGGTTTATGCTTACGATATTATAGGCCATACACGGGCCAATCAACTCCTACCACAGCTTTTGATGGAACAATATGATACTTTGCCTATACAATGTAGACACATTGAACATATGCATGAAGGAGTTTGGTTTACAAAAAATAATTTTTGACAAAATGACAGCTGTGAGAACTTAGACAATTATTCCTAATAGGGCTTTTGTATATGCATATATGGTGCGTTCATGGGCCAATCAACTCCTACCACAGCGTTTGATGATAGAATTTTATACTTTGCTTATACAATGTAGACACATTGAACATATGCATGAAAGAGTTTGGTTCAGAATTTTTTTTTTTGACAAAATGACAGCTTTGAGAACTTAGACAATTTTTCCCTAATAAGGTGTTTGTATATGCGTAGATGGTGCCTTCATGGGCCGATCAACTCCTACCACAGCTTTTGATTGAACAACTTGATACTTTGCCTATATAATATAGACACATTGAACATATGCATGAAGGAGTTTGGTAAAAAATTTTTTTTTTGACAAAATGACAGCTGTGAGAACTTAGACAAAGAGTTATTTCTGTTTGCACAGATTCTGAAATCTCTTCAAAACTATGGTCTGCTGGTTTGAACTTTAACTTGTCAAGTTTTTTCACTGACTCTTACTGTGCGGGGGGGGGTATCTAATAAGCATTGCTTATTGACTTTTTTCATTATATCCTGTGTTCCTGCGCATTGAGTAATGATTTGCTGTAAAATGGTTTTGCTCACGATTTCCATTCTGACGTTATAATGACGTCACTCAATTTCAACAAATGGAGTCTAAAAAGTGATGTCTCATTCAATTTGAAAACAAACAGCTTGATCTGTTAGCCAGATGTCTTAACTAAAGAAAAACAGTAAAACGGTTTGCAAGTTATTGATTATCAACTCTACAAGTCGCTGCGTTGCTGCGTTTCTTTATTGACGTCAACCTACTTTTTTAAAACCGTCATAACAGACGCGTTTTGTTGTTGTCAGTTACAAGCGAAAGTATGTGCACAAATTACTGGTTAACCGCTTGCTCAAGCCTGCCCAGGAAAAAGTGTGGTTAAGTGAACTGACCGTCCCGCAATGACCATAGCTGTTGACATGGGACGTAAAGCAACAAAAACAAAAAACAAAGACGCGTTTTGTTCGATCATGTCGCGATACTTACGTCTTCTATGCAACGTAGTGAGGGCTATATGGTGACATTAAAAGTTTTCCATTATTGATATTCGTTTGGATAAAAATGGCCAATTACGCAAAAAAAAAAAATAATAAAGACGTCATATTGACAAAATGGACGATGACAAACATAAAAGTACCTGATTTGATTTTGTCTACCCTTTGATTTCAAAAACCAATATTGGTTTAAAACGTTTTTTTCGCAAAATAGGCACAATTTTTGAACATTGTGACTTTAGAAATGGGAGCTGCCTTACATTTCTCGTTGCAGCTTGCCAACCATACGTCACAGCGGTCTGATTTTGGTGCTGTATGCAAGGCAAATAACGATACTTAGCGATTACATTATCGCTGGCTGATTTTTTTGATGAAAAAGAAGAAACTACTGTTTTAGAGTTGCGTTTCTTTTGCGTTTAAGTATATTTAAATTTTCGTTACGCACTCTTAACTAAAGTCCTGTTAAATTCCCCTGGAATTGGGAAGATTTCTGCATCTTTAGTCCTTCATAACAATATAGACAATTAAGAACTCCAAAATTATAGTAAATAAGACATATTTTTATATAGAACACGTGCCATGCATCGTCATAGCATAAAATTGACAATTTCAGACAATCTGTAAATGATTCCCTTGGTTTCAAAAAGAGAATCAAACACTTTTTTGGAAGCCATCAAAATGCCTTGCAGATAATAATGCAACTGAACTTCATTAATCTGTTCTGGTTTCAAGTTTTAATAACTGCTGAATCCGGGATGAACATTTACCCTATCCCCACTTTGGTGGCTTTGGCTGGTTGTAACTGTTGTTTATTCATTGTTTGGTGTTGCTCCCATTGTGTTTGGGATTTTTATGTTGGTTGGATGATTTGTTGTGTGGTGTCCTTTCTGGTGTAGCACGTATCTTGCTGAGAAAGAGATAACTGGCTGATTTATTTTGTGTGGTGGTTGTTCTGTTATGCGTCTTTTTCCTCAGTAACGTGCGTTGATCTGCAATCTGTATTTCTGGCTTTTTCTGGTCACTCATTTACTTAGAAGATAATTGTATTCAAAATTTTAATTTCGGGAGGTATATCGTTAGATATATGGTTGGAAATTTAGTTATGGCGACCGACGCATGAGCGGACCTATAAAAAATTCCGAACGTTTATCCTATATATACTACCCCAAATTTAAATTTTTAATATTTATCCGCATTCTAATGCACTTCTGCAGTTTCGTCTCGAATTGGAGCGTTACAAGCCACAACGCCGCACGTCATCCAACGAAAAGTGACATATTTGATGACTTGTAATTTTTTTACACACTTGTCTTGGTTCATACATAATCCACCCAAGTTTCTGCATCACATTCAGTCATTTAAAACGGTAAAGTTCATATTTCAGAATGTACACTGCATTCGTTCAAATATACTATCATTAAATCTTTATCTTCAGTTGTGAACAAGACAGCAACTTAATGGGCAGTGACTTTGACAATGAAGAGTCTGGTGTTCCCAGTATTAAACGTTACTGGGCAGTTCTCTACGTCTTCAAGTTCTACAACAGTAATGATATTTTCTTCTCCTGTACAGTTACTGTGTGTCCAAGTGGCTCATCAAGCTGTGATATTGTAAGTATGCACCTGTTCTTAAATATTCTAATATTATAACTTTTAAGAATATATCATAAGTGTGAGGATGGGATGGAAAATCCATCCCGAGGATCACCCTTTAACACCAGTTGGCTTGCCCACTGATGTGGGGGATTTTTCTATCACACACTCACCATGCTCGCATGAATAACGGATTCTTTAAATCGTGTTCATCGTTAAATGCCACATTTTTATGTTTATAAAAATGCTCTCGAGTTCTTGAGTAAGCCGAGATGCTACATAACATGATGTCACCTTAACATACCATACCAATCACGTTAATTGTCCTCCGTTGTGTGGCTTTTTGATGTTTCTCTTTCCTACGTGTTGGTTTGCGAAATAAAACCAAAAGTAAAAACGGCAATAACTCCAAGTAAGAAAAAGAATCCATTATTCGTGTGACGGTGGGATACCAATCTGCCAGTTCCTTATTACTCACAAACTGGGTCAGTCCCACAAACTTTGCCAATTCCACAAGCTGGACAAATCCTACAACTGGGCTAAAGTACGAACAAACAATGCCGTTTTGTACAGGGTTTAGTCAAGGGGACTAGAGAAGGCAACACAACAATGGCATTTTACCACGAGGTCAGTAACAGATTATGAATAGACTACAAGAATAATGTACATTTATGTATAAAAGCTTTGAAACGATGGCGTTAATCGAATCTATTCCTAAAATCATACAAATTTTTTGCCTAACTCGTAATTTTATCTTGACCCTTTGAAGATTGGAAACGCATAAACAAGTACATCATGCAGCATTTCGTCAGGGCCTACATTGTTTGCTAAGACAAAATCGATCTTTAAAGAAAAATGTAATATTCTTTTGAAATTCACCTGTGGTCACTTGGTACATATAATGAACCATCTGAATTGATTGTATGTAACTGAAATTCGACCGGTCTGAAAAGGGTTAAAAAAAGCTAACGCCCTTTCCACATTCTCTTTACAGAGTTGCAGTAAAAGAAAGCGAAGTGCTGGAGCTTACCAATTAACAAACACTGATGACATGGTTTTCTCTACATCTAAAATGTTGCATATTCTACCTGGAGCCAGCAGCGCCACTACCACAATAGGTACTGAACAATAGTAAAACCTCAAATTCGAACTCTGGCCAAATTTTCGAAATACTTGCTAATTTGATTTAAATATCGGATACAATGCGTTCAGAATATGACATGAATTATTTCAATATCTATAAAAACACATTTTGTGTGCGTTAAAGAAACGGTCTCGCATAGACTTTTCTTTTACACATACAAAACGTGTTATAGTGAAAAAATCCTGTTAAAAATCATTTTTGGGGTTATGTACTTTTTATGGGAATCTCCCTATAATTCGAACTACTGATAATTCGAAATAAAACCTAGAATTTAAGATTCGACTACATTTACAATTGAAAATGTTGTCTACACGGTATATTCAAGCAGAAAATATATTAGCCTGTCTAATATGCACCCAAGCATAAGGGAGATTCAGAAAATATGAATCCACGAAATTTGAGCATTAGAGGTCTTGGTACATCTATATTTGCAACATTAATTTAGCCAGTGCATGAGATTTCCAACAATTTGGTATGTGCGACCAGCAAAGCCTCAGACCAGCCTGCGCATACGCGCAGACTGATCAGAGCCTTTGCTAGTCGCTTGAGTATTCTATGATTGTTAAGCTTCTGACTGAACACCATATTGAGTTTCTAAGCTTGAAAGCAGGCTGCAGAGGCTTGTCAGTCTTCACTTGTCAAAATGTCAAATTGTTGGAAATCTCATGCCGCGGCTCTTAAATAATTTAATTTATTTATAGTTTACACTTATCTCATTTATATTTCGTTTCAGGAAATATATGGTTTGCCATTGGAGCTGGAATCCTGGTGCTCTTCCATAAAATCTGAAATTATTGTTATGACTTATTAATGGAGTAAAATGCAAACCTTCCACTGCTTCTGTTCAATTTTAACTATGTTTTCCATATGCAGTTGTATTTTCACACCCGATAAGAGTAAGGTGATGTTAGTTTATCATATGACGTTGTGTCTGAGAGTGAAAAAACACCATGCATTTAAATTGAAGCACTATTCTTGCATAGATGTCTATTCGTATGCTGTTTACACCCATTGTCAAATGAACGAAAATCCATGTTCAAATCAGGAGGTTCACGTGCTGTTCGAACATGGATCTGAACATGAAAATACTTAAAATGAGCCCTGCATTATTTGCATGACCTTATATACGGAAACCGTTGAGGACCAGACTGATCATTTTGTCTATGTTTTTGTTCGCGAAAACGTTGCCTACGGTTATGACGTTGTGATGACGTTATGGCGTTCGAAAGTACACAGCTGACGCCATTTTGTTTAGAGAAATCCAGTGCAAGAAAATGGACAATTTAATCTTTTAGCAGCGTTTTCAGTGCGGATTGGGCTGGAATAAGGTATAATATGCAAGGATAACGATCGGAAGATGTTTGAACTCTCGACCTATTGGCTTCGTGTTCGAACAGCATCCTCGGAACCTGGCAAATGTTTATGCATGAGAAAACGTGTGTGTCATCCCTATGTTCTTGCGTAGGTATCTATTCGTATAGCCGTTTTAACCAATTGTCGAATGAATGAAAATCCATGTTCAAATCGGGAGATTTACGTGCTGTTTGAACATGGGTTAAAACTTGAAAATATATCAAATAAGCCCCGGGATTTACATGAAGTTTTATACAGAAAGCATTGCGGACTATATTGATCATTTCCCTGATGTTTTGTTCGCGAAAACGTTGCGTACGGCTATGACGTTGTAACGACGTTATGACGTTCAAATGTTTACATCCGACGCCATTTTGTTTAGAGAAATTAAGTGTAAGAAAAGGGATATTTTAAGGTTTTAACAGCGTATTCAGTACAAATTTGGTTGGAATAAGGTAAACTATGCTAGAATAACGATCACAAATGTTAGTTTCATTGTATTAACACTTGTCGGGTCCCTCGGGGCATTTTTGAGCACTTGCCCCATTGGCCTCGTGTTGAAACAGCTTCCTGGGGACCTGGCAAATGTTTATGCATGAAAAAACATGCGTGATCACTATTCTATTGCACTTGCTTTTGTACCTTGACGTCTGATTGGATAACGTCAAAAAATTTGCGACAGTAGATCCTGTGATATGCTGTCGCAAATACTTTGACGTCATTACTTACGTGACATTTCGTTGGATGACGTGCGACTTTATGTGGCTTATAACGCTTCAGTTTTAGAGGAAAGTGCAGAAGTGCATTAGAATGACTATAACCATATTTTAAACTTTCATTTGGGGAGGTATATTGTTGGATCTACGGTCAGAGATCACGCTTTAAGGCTCCGCTCGCGCGTCGCTTTAAAACTAAATTTCTGACCGTATATCCGACGATATACCTCCCCAAATGAGAATTTTGAATACAGTTATCCCCTAACTGGTTTACAAATTTTTGGGAATCGTTATGAAATGACGCTTAACGCCACGCATATGACAAACCCCTAAAGTTTTCACGCCAAAAATATGATTTAAAAATAATCTTAATGTCATACGATAAATATAATCTAACATTCGTGCTCCTATATTATTGAATTTATTTAACTCGTTGCGAAAAGGGGAGAGAATGCTCAGCAAGCCTCCCATTTTAACTCTGTTTCATCAACTCATTTATAATACAATATAACCGGAGTACTCATGTAAGATCTTCTATGTAATGATACATTTTAGTTCCTATTTGGAAGTTATTGTATATTGTGGTAGCATACATATATGCACTCTACTCTATTATATACACAGCGTCAAAAGTTAAGCACCGCCAACTCCGTGGCTAAATATTTCGGAGCAAAGTTAAAATCTCCAATATTCTTACGCATGGATGTTTATCTGTAAAAACGGATTCGCTTTTGCCATGGTCCAATCAAAATCGCCCCCTCCAAAAAAAAAGATAAAAACATAGAGTTGGAATTCTTGCACACTAACTATGCAAATCAGTTTCATTTCCCCACAGTCAAGCCGATTTAAAGGATTCTGATAGTATTTATTTTAGTACCACACTTCCAGTCGAACTAAGAACTGTGCAACGGATATTATCTATCATGCCTTTGCCACTTCTACTTCTCTAGGATATACCGAACAGCAAGTCTGAATTTGAGATCGCATTAGTTGATTACCCTTTACTTTTTAGTATAGATTCATATATATTTACAGTTAATCCGTGCGCAATCAATTCTTGCAGCATAACTAAAAACAAGTGGTGATGGCCACAATCACATACAGTAAAACCTGTCTTAACCGGTCACTCTAAGAAGACCAAAATTGGTTTTTAAGACCTTTTATCGCTTAATGCAAGGCAAAAGCATTGCAGAATACTTAAACGAGCATTTTGCAATACTTTTGATCTTCATTGAGCTACCAGACCTTTGTTTTCCATATTTGAGTGGCCACTTAAGACGGGTTTTACTGTACCACAGACCAACCCATGACACCATAAGGAAGAGACCAAGAACACTGACAGCATCTTCACTGCAAGGATGCATCGAATTAAAGCAATTGGGTTTCAGTCAGTTTGCTGGCAAAACAGGCGGTGGCTTTGACAGATGTTTCCTTTGTGTCTCCAGCAGTTCTCCTATGTCACTATAAAGCTTTTCTGTTTTAACTTGCCTGAGCCATTGGCTCAAGTTGGGCTTTTGTGATTTTTCGATGTCTATTTTCTGTCCTTAATGACAAACTTTAGGATGCCAACTTGAATGTTTAGCGGTAAAGACTATGCTGATTTTCGCATCTCTATTTTATTTTGGAACGACGAATCCATAAACATGCTTTACTAAATTTCTGAATTCTACCTGCTCAGTGGGCTGACAAGTAGACGTGGGTTTTTTACCTGGTCATTTACCTCCAAAAAACTAAATTTCATGCGACAAGGCACATTTCAAATGATTTGAGCTGCTGCACGAGAAATCAACGATCTCTTCACGCACTGCGAAGACTCGGATTGGACTCGGCATACGCCAAGTCTGGTCGGAGTTTTCGTTGTGCAGATGAAGGAATCGATATTTTGTTATTTATTTGAGCCACGGCATTAGATTTCAAACGTGGTATTTTAAAAAGTGAAGACTCAGACGAGCCTGTGCAGCCTCCTTCCCCAAAAGATGTTCGGTCAGTACATGTAGCTTACAGTCATGGAATGATTAAGCGACTAGTAAAGGCTCTGATCAGTCTGCGCGTATGCGCGGGTTGGTCTTAGCCTTTGCATGTCGCACACACCACATTGCTGGAAATCATGTCACGGATCATTTGGTTTTAAACACGTTTTATCTGTATAATTCACACTAAGAACAACACATTAATAAATATAATTCCATAACAGCAACAGTTTATGAAGACTCGGTAAAACTTGGTACTTTCGTGCCAACCAAGAGTGACAGTGACGTAATAGTTTGTTTACAGTTATAAAGTAAAACGATAAAACATTAACTTGTACACTCTACTTTATAGCTAAACAAAGAAGTTAAATTGGCACTCATGAAGATGCCGTATAAACTCGTATCACTCCGTAAAACTAATTTTAGATTTGCAAACATTATGAAAAGTATTGATTTCAGAGTGATATATTTTCTAATCATGTATCCATCACTGTCCCGCCTAGCCCTTTGGATAGAGCGTATAGCTGTCAAGGTTGAGGTCGTGGTTTCGAGCCTCACGACATACAATATATATTTTAAAAAATATTTTCAATTTTTATCTGACTTGCAAGATTTTTTTTATAAGACTTGCGTATAAAAGTAAATGTAATATACTGACGTCAACTAAAACGCCTGTCTAATTATCACTAATTTCTTAGCGAAGATATATACTAGGCCAAAAAAGAAACGCCGCATATAAAACATACATTTTATATGGGGTGTATTCCATCAATCTCTCGCAAACGATTTGTCACAGTTTCGAGCGCTGATTCTTGGATTATGAGTTCCTGGGGTTGTCCTGGCTATCATTGTTACCGGAGGAAATTCATTCAGCAGTTTCAACCTACGTTTTTATCTATCTTGACGCCACGTCATTAGGCGACGACGCCATGAATGCGCACGGTCTGACATTGTTCCAATTTGCCAGAAACGTTTCCTAAGACGTCCAATCATCTTTGCATGGCATCGAAATTGTTGGGCTATCATCGATGGCGTCACCTTAGCTTGCAACATTCTTATCGCCTTTTCACGTTCAACATGTGTCCGTTTTGGCATCGTAAATTAGCAATATGTACATTTTAATTTGAAAGTTTGAAAATGCTTTCAAGCAAATTGGATATAAGACCAATGATTTCAGTAGTTATTACATGTGTAAAGCTAAATAAAATGAATGCGCACGTGAAAAACTTGAAAATAAAAAGACAGCCAGTACACTTGTTTGGGTTGACTGAGCTCAATACAATAATGGTAATAATGTGTGGCAGGAATAGTAGCGAAACATAGACAGCCGATGAAAGGACCTCGGACAGTCTTTATGAAAGACTGCCCATAAAAATGACCGGAGAAAAGTTTCAAAGAAAATGATATTTTTTCAATGAAAAAGATAGAAGGTTCAACCCTCGACTTATCCACAAAATGCGTTTTCTCATTGGACAAGTACCAATTGAAAAATATGGGATGAAAACTCTGTTTTTGCTATTCATCATATAGAAAATAGAAAGTTTTACTGAAGTGCTCCCCCCCCCCCCCCCCCGTGACCAAACTAATCCTTTTGCATACAGTTGTAGTTTTACATTTCACACATCATATAAAAACGGCATGATTGGTCACGGGGTGGAACGCTGTCAAAATGCTCAAAAACACTTTATTATAAAAACTTATTAGAAACTTATTTTGTAAAAACCTGTAGGTAAATATCAATTTGTAATGGCATGTACAGTAGTACCACGACCTCTAAGTAATGACCCTCGATTATTTCAATGCATTTACCGTTATAGTCACGCCTCAAAGCGTTTTGTGGAAGTATATCAGGGCTTTAGTTATGAGTGCTTACAAAGTAATACATTGTCTTATTTCTCAACCAAAACATATATTGTGGGTACTCGAAGGAACCGTCTCAATGAGACGGTTCTTTTTAAGCATCAAATTATAGGTTAAATCTATTGTGTAAGAAAATATTAACGATTTACACTCAGAAACTGTGTTTATCTAGACTGATTTATACAGTATGCAGATATGATACACCTCAGTGCACAAGTCAAACTGGAAGACCTTGAAACATTACAGGTAATAGTCAAAAGTAATTAACAGCACACCTCTTTAGATGAAACCATGAAATCTTCTCAACCCAAACTTTATGCAAACGCTGCATTTTCGTCTCGAGGCTTATGCCACAAACATAATATTTACATGTATTTAGGTGAATACTCGACGAAACTTTGACTTTCTGAGAAATAAAATTTGGTCACAAAATTTACCCCCACCCCCTAAACCCTAGAGTCCTGGCATAATTATGCAATATTTTCAAAATATTTTTATTTTGTTAGGTGCACTAAATTTAAGGGTTTGATTTAAGCACAAAACTATAGTTTTCAGTTATGTATTAGTCTAGCTACAGGCTGTCAAAATTTGGGCAGATTGAATAGGAAACTGTCCGAGGTCCTTTTATAACTCTCGTTTAAGGCGCATTATTCTTAATCGTTATATGCGGCGTTTCTTTTTTGGCCTAGTATATATAAAATTGAACAGCCACGTACTGCTTCTTTATGTAGAGGATGGGTGATGTTGGAAAATGACTTTAATTTGATATGCAGGTGACGTGTTATTCCGATGACGTCATACAGGCTCAACGTATACATGACGACATTGTGCATAGATCGCGAATGATTTCAATTTGAATTTACACTCAGTGTGTGCCGTTAATGTTTTGCTAATCAATGAACAAAATTTGAATCATTTTTTCAAACGGTTGTGTTTGCGAGTAATAACTTTATGAATTCTGACGTCATATTAAAGACAAAATGTAAGGTCCGTTTACGAAACTTGCCAACATTCTCGTTTGCTTTAAGTAATGGAAAAAATGATAAGGTGGTACATGAGGTAATGTACACAGAATATGCCTACATGAAAATAATGCTATTTAAGATGAGCTGTAACGCCCAATGGCCAGTCGTTGGTCTACGTTAACGTCATCCAAAACGGCCGTCTGGAACACGTGCCAGATTGCGTTTCCTCCGCAATCGTCGCTGGTTAAAGACTAAAGACTTTTGCAAAGGATTCGTAACAATCTTTTCACCCACTTTGCAGAGTCATGATATTTAAGTTTTTTTTCTGAAATGCATGGCGAAAATGTGGATGGGGTAAGTTGTTTCGTTCAGCAGACGCATACAAACATTGTCTTAACATTATAAACACATTTTTGGTAAAACAGAGACTGTTTTACAATGGTAAAACACGTTTTTCCTGTCAACGGATTGTCTGGAAACAAAGCAAATGTGGCTAAAATCTTGTGCCGCTCAAAATGGTGACCCCTGTCTCAAACCGAGGTCGTTTTCTCAGCCTCAAATATTCTTTCAGCAATTTTGTTTTCATGAGATACGCTTGACTGATAAGATGTTATAATGCACTAACATTCATAACGTTAGTCTGATCAGTCTAAGAGATATTCACGTTTATTTTTAGATGAGGCGTTTTTTCTTGACGTCAGTATAGAATTCATTTTAAGCATTATATTAGTTTGGAACTGTGATGTCTTCTGATAAATCTTTAAAACATTTAAAAGCTAAATACAAATTCTCTCATAGCTATTGTTTCAAATTATTTCGAGAAACACTAGGGCGGGACAGCTCATCATATATTCAACAGACTGTTCAGGCAACTGGGATCAGCAGAAGAACCGTTTTCAGAGTATGAAAAGAACTACAAGAAACCGGTACACTTTCGTCGCCGCAACGTTCGAAACGGGGACAATACAGACCTGTGGATGACTTTGATGGGGTTGTAATCAGAAACAATGTGCAGGAGTTTTACACCCACCGCCATCAGCTTCGGAGCATAAATAATCTCTTATTGGTCTTAAAAACTGACATAATGTCAACTATCCATCAAAATTAAAACAAACAAGAAACAGTATCATAACTGAAAAAATATATAAATTTACAAATGATGCCTAAAATAATCATATCCAGTGGGAATCGAACCCTCGCAATCCGGAATATGAGTTAATCGTCTTACCACTACGCTACTGCCTCAGCATTGTTATATCACCTTACTGATAGATACTTGTTCCATACATTAATCAATTAAAATAGCTAATACACACCGAACGTGACCGAATAATGTCGAAGATTAATGAGTGCCAGTATAACTTTGTTTAGCTATAGCAACGCCAATCAATATATTATTTGTGTATTAATCCTATCATGCAGATAGGATTAATACACAAGTGATCTATTGATTCTAGTCCCTGATAACTGTGTATTCAAAACATGACCCCATTGTCGCTCTTGCCTGGCAGGACAGTCGTTTTGCTGGTTCTGCATTCGTTTTGCTGGTTTGGTCAATCTATGCTCTGAGCATTGTATATTATGCTAGATAACACTCTGTGGAAGTTGCTCGGTGTATGGCGGCGGCTTTGAAAGCTCAATTGAACTCGATGGTTGATATTCAAGCTGGTCATCCTCGTCCGGTTTGGCAAGAAATTCTTCGTCAAGCACTAAAAAATAGAACAAGTACTGATTTAGCTTTAACACTTTCCCTACTAATCTGCTTTCTTGTCTGCTTATATATACTTTGATAGCCTATATTGAAAACAATATGGACCGGTCTAAAGTTTCATGATTCCATGGTATAAGTAGTCTGTAGTGCATAGTTTTATGCAACATACCTGATAAGCAGACCACTAGCATAGCTCCGATTACGCAGCTACGCACGTGCGTAATGAAAATAGTGTAACTTTCAAAGGGAGGTCAACTAATGTGGTAAAGGTTATTTTCCATACCATAAGGAACTGCTCTTAAAAGAAAGAATTCGCTCCCTCTGGGAGCAAATTCTTTCCTTTGAGAGAAGCTCTCACTTTGAAAAAAAAGGCGCAATTGAAGAGAATCGCTGCTTGATCCAGTAACCTCATGTGCGTATCTTAAGGCATCTGGCTACGCTGGGTTTCTAGGATTTCTTAGAAATACTGGTCCGGATTCCCTGAAATCACAAAGCTACCAAGCTAGCATTCAACGTTTGGCCATCATCGACACGCCATTTCATTGCAGGTGGGTCGATGATGGGCCGCTTATAGTGGTATTTGGATCCTCCCTCCCCTCAACTAAAGTCAAAGTGAGTTTCATCAAAACTGCATCTTGTGGAATGTTGTAACCATTTGTCTCGCTGCAATCGAACATGTTTTTGTATTGGCATGGTTTCTGTGACGTCAGCGTCACGTTATGTGACGTTAGCGTCACGTCGTAAAAGTAGAACCTAGACGTACATCCGAGGTATGATTCCACGAAATTGGCCGAGGCAGTTCCGATTCCGGATCTAATTTGGACGTTTGACGTACTTACGTTTTTCAGTGTCTACTCCACTATATTTCCCTCTCAAGATGAATAGATTTCTGTAGCGCTTCTTGTAGCAGCAAATAAACAATACAGCAAATATCAGGACAATCGCTAACAATACACCAATAAGGATAGCTGTGTTGTGATTGAATCTAAAATAAGAGAACAAGTGGGTTGAATTTGTATCCCTTGACGAATGGTAGTTTAAAACAGAGTAGTTCACAAAACCTAACTATACCAGCTTCTTCAAACCATAAGGTCACATTTGTCACCATCCAGATAAAAACTCTAGTCTGTCGAATATGTAGTGAATCCAATAAGCTCAGTTTAAATAAACGCTTAGTTAACTGCACAATTTAATATATACCCCTTTAATCCCTCCCAGATTATCGAGTTTTAGACTTTCTTTCAGCGATGACAAGGACTCTGTTTAGCGTGAGTCAGTCCAAAACCATCATGATATTAACTTCCAATTATAAAAATAGAGCTAGATTTAGTATGGAATTGATTAATGAGGTGAAAATTGATTTGGTATTTAAGTGATTAATGAGTGAAAATTGATTTAGTATGTAATTGATAAATGAGGTGAAAATTGTTTTAGTATGTAACTGATAAATGAGGTAAAAATTGATTTAGTATTTAATAGATTAATGAGTTGAAACTTCCAACTTAAAAACTTATCTATTGATGAGATGGTAGGGGCCTGATGCTTTGGCTGTTTGTCGGGCCCACCGGGGTTTACCTGTTGGATTTCTTTTGCTCCGGTATTCAGTTTAATGTACTGTTGAGTCCTTATCCTTGCTTTATCTCCTTGTTATATCTTGATTTATATGTTTTAGGAGATGATGCATTGATAAGTTAGGGGTCTTTCATGCAAACCAAATATCTATGTCTTATTCCACATCTGAATTAAGGGTGAGGTTGGCGCTGTTAAACCGGTTTAAGCCCTCCAGTAAAATATTTTACTGACCGTTCCAAGGCGGTACTTCTTTTGTTGATCTTTTATGTAATGACAGAAATGCATTTTTTTACTTCAGAAAAGCCTAAAAAATACCATGCATGGTCGTGTCAAAATGTATGTGATGCGCTGACCTTTTTGTTGGACAACATTTTTGTTCGATTTGGCACCAAGCTCTATAGACAAGTAGTTGGGATTCCTATGGGCACTAATTGTGCTCCCCTGGTTGCAGATTTATTCCTGTTTTGTTTTGAGAGGGACTTTATGATGTATCTTACTGATGATAAGCAGGCTGATGTTATAGATGCGTTTAACACTACTTCCAGATATTTGGACGATATTTTAAATATTAATAATGTTTATTTTGACAATATGGTTAGTCAAATATAACCTTTAGAGCTCCAACTGAATAAAGCCAATGCCTCTGATACCAAAGCCGCATTTTTAGACTTGCATTTGTCAATTTCTAATGATATTGTGTCTACCAAAATTTATGATAAACGTGACGACTTTGATTTTGAAATTGTCAATTTTACCATTTTTAGATGGTGATGTTCCTCGTTCTACATCCTATGGAGTCTATATCTCTCAACTCATTCGTTTTGCTAGAGCATCCAGCTATGTTGCTGACTTCAACACTCGCAATAAATTGTTAACTCAGAAACTTCTTAAACAAGGCTATAGGTATCCAAAACTTCGCAAAACATTTTCAAAATTTTATAGACGATACTATGATTTGATTTCTAAATTCCAAGTTGGACTTAAATCTCTCATGTGCCAAGGACTTTCGGAACCTGATTTCTATGGTGACTTGGTGTATAAATTGAAGAAGATTGTTGGCTCTAATAATTTTTCAGCGCAGTTCATTAAAATAATTTCCCATTAGAAAATGATTGGCTATAACATTAATGTATTGCAACAGACTTCATGCTTGGTAGTCAACCCAATCATGGTTGGCAACTTTGCTTTCCTCTTTAATTGCACGCCAGTGGGTCGGACTTCAGACTCTATGATGGTTCTGACTTAAAGACTTATCTATTGATGAGATGGTAGGGGCCTGATGCTTTGGCTGTTTGTCGGGCCCACCGGGGTTTACCTGTTGGATTTCTTTTGCTCCGGTATTCAGTTTAATTTACTGTTGAGTCCTTATCCTTGCTTTATCTCCTTGTTATATCTTGATTTATATGTTTTAGGAGACGATGCATTGATAAGTTAGGGGTCTTTCATGCAAACCAAATATCTATGTTTCTTGATCCACATCTGAATTAAGGGTGAGGGTGGCGCCGTTAAACCAATTTAAGCCCTCCAGTAAAATATTTTACTGACCGTTCTAAGGCGGTACTTCTTTTGTGGATCTTTTATATTTGTTCTGTCTTGTGTTTGCTATGTCTTTGTGCGCGTCTGTTTATATGTGCTTTGTGGTCACCTGCTGGGAAAGGGCTGACTTTTCGGCTCTCGTTTGTGGTGTCTTCTGTGAGTTTGTCACTTTCCCATTGGTATCCTGGGTCAGGTGTGGTACTTGATTGTAGCGATTCCTGATCTTTGCACCCTTACTTACTTTGATTTAGTATGTAATTGATTAATGAGGTGAAAATTGATTTAGTATGTAATTGATTAATGAGGTGAAACTTGATTTAGTATGTAATTGATTAATGAGGTGAAGATTGATTTAGTATTTAATTGATTAATGAGGTGAAAATTGATTTAGTATGTAATTGATTTTCAACGAAAGCAGATATATATATTTAATTTCCTTTTTTTGTTAGCTTACCTGAGCTGTAGGCTCGATGTGATATTTTGTGATCAGTCTTCGTCTGTCGTACGGTTGTTGTCTGCGATTTTTTTTAAAACAACATCTCCTCCTGAACCACTAGTCCAAATTTAAAATAACTTCATCTGAATGTTCTCATGATGCCCTTATTCAAAATTGCATAATCGGTTCTGCTCCACTGAACAGGAGGGCCACCAGAGATCCAGATAAGAAATCAATCTTTTGAACGACATCTCCTCCAGAACCACAGGCCCAAATTCAATATAATTTTACAGAATTGTTCCTCATAATGTCCTCTTCCAAAATTGCAAAAATGGTTGCATTGATAAACAAAAGGGCTGCAAGAGATCTAGATAAAATATCTTTAAATGGCATTTCCTCCTAAACCACTGGTCGAACTTCAAAATAACTTCTCAAAATTGTTCCTCACAATGACTTCTACCAAATTGCACAAAAGATTCCACTCCACAGAACAAAGTGGCTGCCAGAGTTCTAGATAATAAATATTGTCAAATAACAATTTTTCCTGAACCACTGGTTTAAATTTAAAATAATTTCACAGAATAGTTCCCCACGATGCACTCTACCAAAATTTTACAAATTGTTCCACTCTATCGATCAAATAGGCTGTCAGAGCTTTATATGAAAAATACGAGGGCTGTTCAAATATGAATGCAAGTAGCTTCATAACTTTCTTCACATGTGTGCTACGACAAAATAGTAAACGTTTCTATAAAGGACTGTATGTCACCTTTAAACTGGCGCCAGTCCTAAAGCAAAACACAGCATACTTATCGAGTTATAGCCCTTTGAATAAGGGTCACGTTAGTATACTAACAAACTCAATGCTTTGAACATACCATTGATATAGATGAGCGTATAATTTTTCGATTAACACGTGAAATATCTTGAAATTTTTAAGGAAGTATCCCCATATTCTTATATAATAATTCTGTGAAGGTTGCGAAAATCCGACATGCTTTTAAAAAATTACAACGAATCGTTTTCACTAAAGTCTCCTTGTGTTTGCAAATAAATGGTAAAAAAACACCACCTTGCAGTTTTCAGTTAAACTTATCTCTAATAAAATGCACGAAGCAATATTTAAACTAATTTTAACTCAAAGACAATATGTTGATCGCTCATACTGAGTTGTTGCTACAAATTATTGATGGATAGTTGTTGATTTTTAAACGCTGAAAAGCATTTTATTAAGTAAAAAATGCCTAAAGTGTTAAAGGGTTATAGAATTTATTCTTAATTTGTTTCTCATAATATTGCGACTTTATTCTAAAATTGAACGTAAACTTTAAGTTTGACCACTACAGGCGATATTTACAATAAAATTATTCACCTGGTCTTGAGGAACAGTCAGATTGAACATATTTTAATAAATGTTAACACGTCATTAAGAAACAGAAAAAATCTTAAAAAATAATATAAAATATGATAACTCTATAAATAGAGGAAGGCGCTTTTTGAAAACTCCCTTATGACATATTTAGCATGCTTTCAGCATAATGCAAAGAAAAAGACACAGCGATGTTCATTATTACATCACCTGTAGATAACTCAAAATGACGTTAATCATAAAATTAATGACGTCACAAACGTGCCTGTTTACTCGAGATAGAATCAGGATTATATAAAGTTTTTCTGACAAGCAGCTTTGGAATTGGTACTTAAATGCGCATCTAAAATTTGGTGTCATTTTGTCTCAAACTTACAAAGATATGACACTATATCTGCACATGTACCAAAACGTGTGTTGCAAATTGCTTCAGAAAAACTTCAGTATATTGAAGCGGCCTTTATATAAGTGTCTGTAACTCGAGAAAAATAGTGATTGTTTTTTATGCTTGGTGCCATTTTAAAGGCAATAAATAGTTCTTTCCAGAAAGGTATGATATTTTGTCGTAGGATATACGTGAAGAAGTTATGAAGCTACTTGCATTCATATTTGAACAGCCCTCGTATATTTAAATGAAACCGAACCACTTGTCCAAATTAAAAAAAAAGTTGTAAAGGAGACAAATCTTGCAAATGTGGCTTTCTTTTTCCTTGATTCTGGGAAGATGGATATTCCAATACATAAAGCTACAATAAGGATGGGATTGTCCACTATATGTTTTAAGGGGTCACTTTCCTAATATGTAATTCAGTCTAACTATACCCACTTTTTTCTTTAGAAAAAAGGTATATAAATTTCGTACCCAAAATAGTAGGTATGATCAGGAAATACCACAATCACAAACCGCAGACAACCCCGTGGCACCACGAGGAAGAGCCGCTCAACCACCACGGGACACCAGGAAGACAAATTAAGCAAGCAACCAGCTCTCTCTTCCCCATCAAGATGATTGCAATACTAGAATGGACATAAAGTAACGTTCAACAAAACATAGAACAATTACAGACCCCCCACAATGGGAGTAACAATAAACAAAAAGTCAACAACAACAGAACCACCGCCTTAGAACGGACAGCAACCTAAGCCACCAGGGGGGGGGGGGGTGGGGGGGGCTTAAATGCATTTTACTGGTACCAAATCTTCGCCCTAGATTCTGCTGTTGTTGAAGTCTGTCCGACGTCCGTCTGTCCGTCTGTCTGTCTGTCTCGTTTCTTGTAAATATAACTCCTCCTAAACCGTTAGAGGTAGCAACTTCAAATAGGTCACAATATGTAGAGGGTACTGGGCAACATATCGTAAGACTTTGACCCCAAAGTTCAAAATTCAAATAATGTATTTTCTTGTAGATGTACCTCCTCCTAAACGGTTAAACGTAGCAACTTCAAACTTTGTAGCTGAATAGGTCATATGGTGTATAGGTTACTGGGCAATATTCCGCGTAACCGTGACACAAAGGTCAAGGTCAAAGGTCAAATATTGAATTTTATTGTAAATGCAGCTCCTCCTAAACCTTCTGACGTAGCAACTTCAAACTTTGTAGCTGAATATGTCACATGATGTAGAGGGTACTGGGCAACATTTCGTGTGACCTTGACCCCCAAAGTCAAGGTAAAAGATCAAATAGTATAATTTTCTTGTAAATGTATCTCCTAAACGGTTAGGCGTAGCAACTTCACACTTTGTAGCTGATAAGTTCACATGATGTAGAGGGTACTGGGCAACATTCATGTGACCTTGACCTTGTTGTCAAGGTCAAATAATATTTTTTTCTTGTAATTGCATCTTCTTAACCATGGGATGTAGCAACATCAAACTTTGCTGGTGCATAGGTCACATGATGTCGAGGGAACTGGGCAACATTTCGCGTGACCTTAACCCCCTTGACCTTGGGGTCAAGGTCAAATAATGTATTTTCTTGGTAATGCATCTCCTTAACAAATGGCCGTAGCAACTTCAAACCTTGCAGGTACATAAGTCACACGATGTAGACCTTGGATCAAGGTCAAATTAAATATTTCTTTTAAATGCATTTTCTCTTAAACCTTTGGACATAGCAGCTTCAAACTTTATAGGTGCATAGGGCATATGATGTAGAATAAACTGGGTAACGTTTTGTGTTTGTGCTTGACCTAAGGTCAGGGTCAAAAGTGAAATAATGTTTTTTTTTGTAAATGCATCTCCTCCTAAACGGTTGAACGTAGCAACTTTAAACTTTGCAGATGCTTTGATTAGCTCAAAAGCGGGTATTAGCGATGGTGTAACATCGACTGAAGTCTAGTTGCATTTATCATAGCAAAAAGTGCAGACTTTGGTGAAATGCAGATTACCAAACTACCCTTTTAGGGGTTTCCAGTATACAAAGGATTTATTCCCCATTATCAGATGAGTTCAATCAAGTTATGGTACTGGGGCCAAAAGTGGCCCGTCCAATGGGTAAAATGTTAATGCATATAGAGGGAAAACATAAAAAATATTTTTGTCTGAAACGAATAGGCCTAGTAGAGCATTGATTTTATGTTTATAGCATCAACTTGTAAAGCTTAACCAAGTTTGTTCAAATTATGCTTTTGTGGGCCTAAAATGGCCACACTTCGAATGTCACATGTTTTACTTATTGAGTTTCTACATCCTGTTAGTTTTGTCAACATAACCCCAACATAACCCATGTAAAGTCTTAATGAAACTGCTGATCTATCAAAATTCATAGCTGGACTTTGAGTGGCGCTATGCTTTCTTATACCTTTATAAACAGTCACTCTTAGGCGAGCGACCCAGGGCCCTAGAACCCTCTTGTTGGTTTTAGGTAAGGTAGGGGCACACGTCTGCATGAAACGATCCACCACCCTATAAAACCTAAGTGTATAGTGATAGCTCACACTTCATGAACATTAGGACTGACACCAATACAACGTGCATTCATTTTTTGCAAGAAAAACAGCGCCTTGAGCATACACCTTATATTCCAAAATGCATTGAATAACAAAGCGACATCAAATCTAAATATGCCTGGATTGCCTGTGTAACGTAGCACGCATTCCCTAGGTTATTATATTATGTTAATTCCTCAATACCATTGAAGACAAACCTTTATCATCTGGCCAAAAACAAGAATGACACAATATGCTGCAATGTATCTGCAAACTGAATATCTTGATCGGAATTATACGCCGTTATGTTTCTCAAATAAATTACCAGTCTCTAGGTTATAGAAGAGCACAGGGCTATTCATTTTCATATAAAATCTTAAACGGCCACTCAATAGAAGACGAAAAATTTGCTTTCCAGACCGATTATCGCTTCATGCAGGTCGAACGGTTTGCAGAATGCTTCAAGAGAGAATTCTGCAATACTTTCGACCTTCATTAAGCTACCTTTTATCTTTAAGACCTTTGTTTTGTCTATTTGAGTGGCCACTTAAGACAGAGTTTACTGTACAAAGAGAATGTTTTCCCCATCATGAAAAGCCCACACGTTCTTTTAGTCTTTTCCGCAAAAAACAAACTTTTAAATTCATTGTGTTACACAAAAAGGCATGTATGTGTGTAATACAACTAAAAGTGTTGCTAATGTTTGCTGGAACAGATACATTCTAAATAAAATAAAAAGCCAGTAATGAAAATTCCTGGATCTGCGCATGAGGCACTTGGCTTTAATAATTAATCAAAACTTTCCCGTTATTCGCTGACTAGCTGTTTACTACGAGACCATATTTGGGCATGTTTGGACCCCGCACTACATTGACTGCAATAAGTTCTAGATAGCAAAAGACAAATGTGCTAAGCAGACTGTTTGGATGCGCAGGCTGGCCTGCGCCTATGTTGTTCGCATGCAACTAAATCAGGTTTTTATTACAGCATAGCAAGTACATGCAGGTTTTAATACACAAAAAACTATAAACATTTACCCAGTTGTACAACATTCGTAGCCACAACACGCGTCACAGGTCTTCGTCATCCAATCTCCATTGCCAAGAGGCCAACAAGGATGTTCTGAGCCAGTCATCTTGTCTAAACTAAAAAGAGGCAAAATGGATGTAAAACCTATGTTTGTGAGTATCGGGTCTCTACGACTGACAGAATGGAGCTTTCTAAAAACACAAGTGCGTCCTGTATTGGAACAGGCTATGCTGCTGGACGTTATTTTTTTACACTATTCAGGTCGCCGAGAAATGGCGTCTGTGTAAAATATATGACAAGTGATCAGCGTTTAATGCCACGGATATGTTTTTGTGTTTGATAGCGTTATTTACTTCCAACCACAACATACCACTGACAACTCTTTGTCTATGGCTAATGCAATGCGCTTGTTTTTGAAACCTCCTTGTACACAGAAACAGTTTTAGGATACGCCTCCATCATTTCTTCACACGGAGTAAATTCAATAACATCACCTCATTGGTCGATATCTAATGATAGTTTGATCCCATTACATTGGCAAATCAAAATGCAAATGAACATTTGCTCCGTATCAGTAATAACATAACAAATATGGCGGCGCATCCAGCAACTGTGTTATTTCATAGCAAAAATCAAAACGGCATGACCATGATACCAAGAATGTAAATCATTTCTGATATGTGGCGGAAGACAATAAATAAATGTTTAAAATGTTTATTTTAGAGGATATGAGTTTGTAACTGAATAATAACGTTGAACCTCACCAAACAGCTGAACAGTGTCCTTCCTTCGATTCTTACAGAATCGCATGAGGACTAAGGGAGAGACAAAAAGTGAGTATGATCAGGAAATAGAATACCACAATCACACACGGTAGACCAACCCACGGCACAGTAAGGAAGACCCATAGAACATTAACAGTCACAAGACATCAGGAAGGCAACCAAAGCAAAGCAACCAGTTATCTTCCTCTCAACTTCCTTCTAAATGGAATTCAGTACATCGGCTGCAATGTTTTGAAAACTATTGGTCTACTGCGTAAATAAAGAAAATTCCGTATTATAATGCTTTGTTTCTAAAAACGTCTACTAAGAACTAGTGCAAAAATCTACAACCTACTAGTAAAGCAAACAAAGATTGACAATTTAGGATATTTCAATATGTTTTTTCTCTCTTTTTATCAACTAGTGCAGTAGATGCATTGGCGGTTCCCAAAAACCTTTAGATGGACAGACTGTCACGCGCCAACACAGCTAAATCTACTCCGGAATCTATTCGATCAGACAGTAGCTTGGAATGAGTATTTACACTCACCAGAGAGTTTGTACTGCCTATTCTGGGGGTTATTTACCACAACATACCACTGACAATTCTTTGTCTATGACTAATGCAATGCGCTTGTTTTTGAAACCTCATTGTACACAGTTGCAAAATACGCCTTCATCATTTATTCACATGGAGCAAATTTAATATCATCATTTCATTGGTCGATATCTAATAATAGTATGATAATAGCACGCTAGAGAAACACTGCCAGTCCTTCTTCCAGTCCGAACAAATACTATGACAAGTGCTGCTCTACCTCATTCAATCTTGAAAACTTCACGTGCAAACATTTTTAAAATACGACACAGATAAGGGGCCGCGGACTAGGCAGAGCACGGGGCAGGGGAGGAAAGTGATGTCCATTCCCTGCTCCCAGTGATCCTGAGCCAGAGATTGCTGTCGATAGGACAGAAGCGGAAGGCGAGGTCAATGCCAATGATAATGACAATGTCGATTCAAGTAGGGTAAGTGGCATTGCCAGCAAAAAGAATAAGAACTGAAGGTGCAGTTTATAATGTTTATTCCCTGAATTCAAAAATCAAGCTCCTCAATATGTTGCGTAACTTACTAGCATGTAAATTTACTATTTTTACGTTTCATTGCATTTCAGTAGCTCGTTGCATTTCAGTCCCGTTGTTAAGTAGGTTAGGCCATGAGCTACTAAGGGTTTTGCTCCCCCCGGGGGAACTTTAAAGACTGCGTTTTGTCAAAGTATAACATCTATCGAGCTTTTTGCAACATATTGGCCATCTGGCGGTGGGGGCGTTAGGTGCTACAGCGTGTTAAATACGTTACCCCTCATTTTTTGAAAAATAAAAGTATAAAATTAAGGCTATGAAAGTGCTACTTGAACTTTTCAAATGGGCTAAAAAGTCATGTAGTATGTAAGAACAGTTAATTTACTGCAGATACTGATGTTTGTTAGAGTAATTTAGGCCAATTATGGTGTCATTTACGTTACATTTTCAACTACACCCTATAAAATCATCATATTTTGTTATATAGTTTCTTTTTAAAAACTTCTCAATAAATATTTTAGATTTAAATATATGTCTTTAAACGACAACTAACTGACCATTTCAAAACCTTAAACAGCTTTCTTCTAATACAAAAAAACTTCAGGAGTTATAAGCTGTTGAATATGACAACCACTAAGAAAACGTTATGTACTGTAAGAACCTTGTCATTTAAAAACAAAGCATGTATTCCTATATGTACGCTTTTAAACAAAATATATAAGCATTCTATTGATAAACAAGAGTGAAAGGGGATATTAAATATGGTTTCTGATGTAAAGTATCATTTTTTGTTTGTTTGGCAATATGTAACGTATATTACAAACTTTAATTTTTTCTATATATTGCTTAATTCCCTAAATAATAAATCAAAGATTTGCTATTTCATTTTTAGAACTGATTTTTGTGTTAGATAGACATAAAAATACTAGTTTGTCCACAATAGAACTCATCGGTTCTTATTAACAGACTATGTCAAATTGTCAAAGCATATTTACTTTTATGAAATAATTTATTTTAAAACTGTTTTAAAAACAAAAACAAATACCGATTTGGCCAAAGCAATAGGCTGTAAACCGCATTAACAAAGACAATTTTGCTCTCAAGTACCAGCTGAATAAGTTTAAGTTCCCATGCTCTGTCAAAATTGCTAAAGTAACATATATTACCATATAAAATATATCATAAGGTCTTATGTATGTCTAAATGCTGTGAAAGACAGTATTAAAATGAGTTTGAAATGTTTATGTATGGTGTATTGAGATTCCTGTATTACTTATCTGAAGAACACTAAGTTAAATCTGGTAACTTATTTAACAGCAACCAAAATAGTTTTAGTGTAACCAGTTTACTGCTGCTCAAATTATTCAAACATAGTCAGTAACACAATACACGCTTGTATTCCTTGTATATTTCGGTTCATCTACAATAACCCTTTTACTATATATTGTATGGTATGTTGTAGTATACCAAACATTTGTGCTATTACAACCCAGATAGAAACAAGTATTTGTAAGTTGGTAGAGCAAAAATTGATTTTTGTTACATAGATACTATGTATTTAAGTGTATGTAATCATATACTGTTTAAAGAGCCTGTCTCTAAATCAAATTTTATGCTGACATAGTTGCATTTGCGTATACATATCTTGATGCATTACTATACTTTTGGCTTTTAAATAGACATTAGTTAATTTTTCAGCATAGCTTTCATTGCTTAATGGATGAAACTGATAATTAAAATTTACATAGTTCTTCTGATCATTTGCTTAAGCAATGTGAATTTTATAAGAAAATTGTTATTTAGAACACATATTTCTTTGAAATGGGACAAATAAGTGATAATGGTACAGTTTACATGACAATAATCACAATTGCTACGATCATATCCAAGAAAACAAGTCAATTGTTACTTACAATACCAATTTAAATTTATAGGACTTTATTTGGCAGGAAAAGGCCAAACCGAATTGGACATTCAAGTTGATGTAAAAAAAAGATTTCACAATGTTCTTTTAGAATGGTTGATGGAAAAGTAAAAAAATTAATATAAAAAGTGCAGCAATAAAGTCCTACGTACATACATGTATTGGTAATTTTAGCAATTAATGCTAAAGTAGCTGATGCTAATTTCCACTGTACAGAATGTGACATGGCCTTATAGCAAAGCGTTATATGGATATTAACAATAAGAATGAGTTGCAAACACACCAGACATCTGCAAAAAGTCAACTGTTCTGACAAAAAAGTATTGGGAGATCGCTCTACTACATATAAACAGTGTTATTGATGATAGTCTTTAATGCAATGTTAACAAAGTATACATGTACATGATTTTGGTGGTAAGTATCTATGCATTTCTAATTACCATGGATTTTTAATTTAATCATCTCCAAAAACAAATAATATTTCTTTCACATTGAAAAGAATACCATAAAGTTAATATATTGACAGCAGTGTTACTTTAAAGACTCTATTGTCATTTATGTTACTTAGGTATGTAATATAGTATACCAGATATTGAAACCTTATCGGAGTTCTGCCCTTTAGATGTAAAAATAATTGTTGATCTCATATTTTGTTATTTATAAATGGCTCAAATGAAGATTTCAGCAGCATGTGAGATTTTGGTACTTATCACATATAAGCAAATATCTCGGATCCATTGCTCTTGCTGATGCAGTCGAGCTTGTCATATTAATTCTGGTCTGAGTCTGCATTTCTATATCAATACTATGTGGATAGAGACAGCAAATACTCTTGTAAGTCTGCACATTTACAAGGCTTGCCTGAGCCCTCGTTTCTTGACACTCCAATGAGTCATAGTACCAAATCAAACGTGCTGGCTCATTTGAATTATTCTTTGTTACTAGTTATAATCTATCTAGCTTTATTTGAAATATCCAAAGGATTAATAGGATGCAACTTCATAAAAATGATCATGTTCCCATGTGGCATGCTTAGAACCAAATTTAATATATAACAAAATTGACAGAAATAATTCAAATGAGCTGTTGAAGCCCTGTCATTTAGTCATGTCTAAAAGACAATACTAACAATGCAAGAGATAGGTTCTAGGTATTAACTTATCTCTTTTTAATATATTACTAAATTGAACATTTTGAACAAATGCTGCCGTAGCTAGCTATTAAAATGCTTTAAAAAATTGTAGAAACAGGCAACAACAGTTGATAAGTGTAATAATCTCCTTAAATACTCGTGTTATTCATGTTACCATGATTAATTATTTTCTTTTTTCGCCAAACTAGGCATGCTGATTACTACCATAGGTATTATAACCATAGGGGTAGGCGTATTGGGTACCATATTTGGGATAGAAATTATAATGATTAAAAAGAACTTCAGTTTTCATTGAAAGGACCAGGGATAACACATATATAAATTCTTCAATTCTCAATGTCAACAATGCCTGAAATGACTTAAAATTTTACAAATTTTGAGCTAGCTTTCCTTCTTAGTTGCTTTCATTATAGTTGTTGTTATCAATAGCTAATAAGCTGAATATGTATTAAGTTTGCTCTCACTTTAGGGGGTGGAGCGCAGTGGCTCAGTGGTAGAGTGCTTGACTCGAGACCGAAGGGCCGCGGGTTCGAGCCTCACCGGCGTCACTGCGTTGTGTCCTTGAGCAAGAATATTAATCCTAGCTTAGAAATGGTTCAGCCCAGGAAGACCCGTCCCTATATAATCGAAAGATTGTTGATGGGACGTAAAGAATCAAAACAAACTCACTTTTGGTAATAGATCTTACTTAGCTACTACATGTTCAAAATTCTGTTTCGTCTAAACTGAACTGTAGACAGTATGGAAAAACGTCGTATATATATATACTAGCCAAAAGTTCTATCCGGCCACCTGCATTTCATTAATTTTCTTCAAAATGTAAAATAATATGACTACACTTTCTGCACCTCGAAATAGCCACACGTGTCATGTACCCTACACAGTAAAGATATTGACAACATGTTCAACAGTACATGCAGGATGCCCATTTGAATAGTGGTACCCCCATTTTTAAAATTCGCATTTTGGCCCAATTTGTAAGTCATGACTTTTTGAAATAACCCACTTTCACGCGCAAAACGTTTTCATTTCAAAAGCCAAACTCTTATTGAACACGATCGTGCTAAAATGAACACTCCATCTGCACGAGACTCGTTGTTATTGGCCAAAGTGTTGAAAATTACCCCACCATCCAATGCAAAATAGTGTGAATTTTAAAACTGAGGGTATGTCTATTCGGAAAAGCCTCCGGGATACAATTTTAAGAATTTTGCTGAGCCGTTTTCTGGTATCATTTACTAATTGGCTGGCCTATTCGGAAATGAAAATGGAATCTATATTGTGCTTACAACTTTTTAGAAAATCGATAAAAACACACGTGGCCGGTTAGAACTTTTGACTAGTATATATTATTTCATGTATATAATTAAACTAACACATATAAGTGCCAGAGATAAATGATATTATTTAAGCATTTAAGAAACGTGATTTGATTATTAAAATAGGTAATGCGTGATGTTTACATATTCAATAAAAACGTCTCAATTGAAATAGCATTGAATGTGCTTTGAGTTAAAGTTTCTTCCTTTTCATCACATGTGCTTTTGTCAGAGTTAAATTTCACTAATATCTTATGTCGAAAAAGACACTTTTCATTATTTCTCTCATTATTGACCCCTAAAATGGCAGTTTTTAATGCTCACTAGGAGTTTAAACTCATATAATGCTATTTTTGCATTAAATTAATGTATTCAAAAGAAAGAAACGTATGTAAAAGTAATAAAAGGTACCTAAATGAGTAAAAATTATACTGCTAGTCATTTTTACTTTCAATTATAAGATAATATTGATTTATAAGAATGAGGAATAATTTTTATATTTACACTAAAGAAGTTTCTATTATTTTAGGGTAACATAGTAAAACTCTGCAATTGCAGGGTAACGTCACAAACCATAAAAACCTTACATGCATTATATTGTGGCTTATATAATGTGGTTTTAGAAAATCATAGTGTACAAACTCCTCCTAGGAGGTATTTTTGCAGCACATGGTCTAGTGATTGCACAGGGCTAAATAGTAGTTTGTTTGAAATAAAGTAACGTATATAACAGCAATATAGTATGCATATGTTGTTTTAACGCATACTGGCTATTTGCTGCATTTAATTGAGTAATGCTATTAATAAGACAATCAGCATGTGGATAAATAAAAATTATGTGAACAATAGGATTTGGAGATGTTTTACGTAGTTAACATGGCGGTTACACAGTAACGCCCCCTTGCTAGAAAGCCAACATGTGTCATTTTGCTTCTCATATAAGTTAGTTTTTGAAAACCATAGTGTACAAAATTCCCCTTTTAGCAGCTCACGGTCTAGGTATTTTAAAAGCGAAAGTGCCATTATCACAATATACATACCCTGGTCCTTAAAACTTAAAACAAAAAGCCGATAAGGCCCCTATGGATCGATCGACAGGGCTCGCAAAATAGATGGGTTACCGGGTGCTAATTTGGCAGAGATATTTGTGGTTTATAGCATGTAACCAGTGTTATACAGCTCAAGTCGGATGAAACTCCCTGAATTTATGTAGACCTCGAAGTCTCGAAATTACTGAAATACGGTTAACCTTAATTGACAAAAGTGTGGATGTGTTAAACTTTAAACATACAAATGAGCAAAATGCAACCGAGCCAGCACGATACTACCTTACTTAACGTATAGGCGAACGGCCGTTGATGGTTCAAAAATATATCCACTGATCAACTCACCTGCATAAAATAAGCACGCGTGTGATGGTTCAGAAAAAAACAACTTAACACTCACTGGATAGCTGATCAGGCATGTTCAATGTAAGGCTATACGGATGGGATAAGCAACACAGTATCAATGGTCAGTCCATAAATAGTCTACAACGAGCTACATATATGTATACTGCTCCCACATGCACAACTATACATGATAATCGCGTGCGAGTACATGTTCTGTCCACCCTCCTCCCCCCCCCCCCCCCCATCACCACCACCTGTCCTCCCTACCCGTCTCCTCTAAAACGACGTCCTTAATCTTTTATGAAATGGACAATATCAACTCAAATAATCTTGCGTCGTGGGATGTTTTTTATGAACAGAAATTACTCTATTTTGTGGTATTTTTCGAGTCCGCTGATTATTGACAGAACGCGCGAAACATTTAGGTCGCTTACGGTCATAAAAATCTATATTTTTTTGCATGTTCTCTTAAACCTTTTCGTCAAATTAACGATTATATCCGATGATTTATATTAAAGTAAGGTAAATAAAAAGGTGCATTATAAATGTACTTTTAAGACATAGTTTTAACTTTACAAAATATTGGAGTTAAAGCAGTATGTTTTATGTACTAAATGCGAAATTGATCAGATTTTTCGAAATGCATACAAAAATACAGTAATTCAGATGACCTGGGTTTGTTAACTAATGCTTTTCTCTGACTAAAGTGAGGGTTGCTCAGTCAAATATACTCACAAGTATATAAAATCCAGATAATTAGATCATTTCGAAACAGTACACGTTGAAAGGAAAATGAATATGTTTACAAATATAATGTTAAGCAACCCGGATGTAGAGTAAATGTCACGGCTACCTGGCTTTATATTACACATTATGCAGTATTTTGTATAGTGGCCTATTGAAGTTTTACCTGTATACTTTAAGGTATCGCCGCACTGATTGGCATGTGTTTTGATTGAGAAATGAGAATATCTAAATGACATGAAACTTAACCCTCCATGTTTCTGTGCACACAAGCAATTTTTAAAGTAAATTTGCCAGAATGATATAGTTTTAACATATCGTATTGCCACAATCGAGGGTCTGGATGGGATGGTATTAACTATTCATTAACAATTAAGCTCATTATTCATCTCATTAAAATTTTGGGTTATTCATTAAAATATGACCAATTATATATTCCCTTTACATTATTTTTTTTCTTCTAATCATTAAAAAATGATGGAATTATTCATTATTTTTAGGCCCTCATTATTCACTTTTCAGTACTTTTTGGCTCATTATTCACTATTCTTTATAAAAAAGGCCATTATTCACTAATCATTATACCCATCCAGACCTTCACAAATAATGGTAAAGGGGTCGGGTCACAAATTCTCGCAATATTTGAGTTAAGACCCTCCCCCTACATATAAAAATCTAAATCTAAACTATAAGCATGTAAACATGGCTATAAAACATATCTTCAACATTAAATGATAAATAGATAAATATACTTAAGGACTTTGAAAACGCATCACCAAGATTAAATCCTTTATTTCAAAATACCTGAGAATGTCAGCGAGATAATTGTTATTGTATATCATAGTCTGACCAGCTTGTAGTATGTCCTAGAAAATTCATGGTTGTACACAGACTTTAAGGTATTGAAAAGGTATCCATTTTAAGACAGGGGTGGTCGATTTTGAAGGACACAAATTCAGCTGCAAGTTCCTTCTTTCACGATTGCACATTCATCATTCAACGATTAGAAATAAATTGACAGTTCGGTATGCTCAAAATTACTCCCCTTTAAGATACCGACATACCCCTACCCCACCCACACTGATTACTATAGTCTAGTAATAAAATTCAACGTCTTGGACCTTTCAAAGTTTCGTTTATTACGTCCGGTTTTATTGGAAGAGGCTAAGGGCATACACAAATGACAGATTATGCATAAATTACGCTTGTATCACGTGTCTTTTGTATTGTGCATGTGACATTAACGTAATTTTAAGACGTTCTCGATCACATCACAGCAGATCTCCTGCTATGACCTACATCAAAACGTCTTTCCCATATGACTGCCAGTGAATGTAGTCAATATCAGTAATGAAAGGGTGCATAAAGGTAACTTATGGAGATGTTTCTAAAAAAGGAGCTATAAATTGATGCTTAAATTTGACGTTTATTTTCGAAATATTGAAGTTATCAATTACTTTAAATTAGAAAAAAGTCTATAAACTCTTTTGGTGATATGGTATCATACACGCCACAGTTTAAACATAAAATAATCAAAAAGCTTCATTTAACTGTGCAGAAAGGTGCTGGATGCTGTTTGTACCCACGTGACGTCATCAGCAGCGTCGCGTGATAGTGCAGTCAAATTAACGACTGATTCATACCAATTCTGGGTTGCACATTGAAACCTGCGAGTAACTTTTCAATCGCATATAGGGTTTGCAAGAAAAGTGCAAAAATATTGTGATGCGTTTTCAAAGTCCTCTAGTATAAATATTAAACATTAAAATAAATCTAACATTGAGTGCAAAATTAGAACAAAAGTACATTAAGTCTTCTCTTTAAATTGCAACCAAAGTTCATGAATGCTTTAATTTGATGATCGAATACTCTATGTCCATGTTTTCATATATAAAGTCAAAATAGACCCACCAGTTCCAGGGAGTAGAATGACTAACAGGCAAGGGGATATAGAAGTATGTATAGTCGAGGAGACAGCGGTGAAATAATAACATTTAAACGTTGCTCATGTCTTGTCAAAACGTTTAGTGTTCTTTTAAACCTTTGTGCACTGCACTAAATAATTCTATAATAGATTGATTGTCCACTGTTTCATTACCAAATAATAATATGTTGATAGTAAGTGGTTGAAGTATCTGGCTTTTTCAAAGAGTTGATGACGCTCGTTTCTGTGTTTGTTGCAATGAAAGAAATAGTGTTCACCATCCTCTGTTGCATTGCACAAACTACAAAGGGGATTATCACGAAGATGATAATTGAAAAGATCATTATTTAAATTACTACAGTTGTTTCTAATTCTAGCATGTAATACAGACCGATGTCTTTTTCCAAATGCGAAGCATCTAGATACTTGTATTTTTGAAAATTAGTGTTTTGTAAATTATGCTTGAAAGATGATATTGTTGTCTTCCTATGGAGTCTATATCGCTTTAATTCATTCGTTTTGCTAGAGCTTCTAGCCATGTTGCTGATTTCAACACTTGCAATAACTTGTTAACTTAGAAACTTCTTAAACATGGCAATCGGTATCATAAACTTCGCAAAACATTTTCTAAATTTTATAGACGATAATATGATTTGATATCTAAATTTCAGGTTGGACTTAAATCTCGCGTGCGCCAAGGACTTTTGGAACCTGAATTCTATGGTGACTTGGTGTATAAGTTGAAGAAGATTGTTGGCTCTAATAATTTTTCAGCGTAGTTTATTAAAATAATTTCCCATTATAAAAAGATTGGCTATAACATTAATGTATTGCAATAGACTGCATGCTTGGTAGTCAACCTAATCACGGTTGGCAACTTTGATTTCCTCTTTAATTGCATGTCGGTGGGTCGGACTTCAGACTCTATGACGGTTCCAACTTAAAGACTTATCTATTGATGAGATTGTAGGGGCCTGATGCTTTGGCTGTTGTCAGGCCCAACGGGGTTTACCTGCTGGATTTCTTTTGCTCCGATGTTCAGTTTTATGTACTGTTGAGTCCTTATCTTTGCTTTATCTCCTTTTTTATATCTTGATTTATATGTTTTTGGAAATGATGCATTGATAAGTTGGGGTTGTTTCATGCAAACCAAACATCCATGTGGTCTTGATCCACATCTGAACTAAGGATGAGGTCTGCGCTATGAAACCAATTTAAGCCTTTCAGTAAAAAAATTTACTAACTGTTCCAAGGCGGAGTATTTGTGATTTTGTGTCTTGTGTTTCTCATGCTTTTGTGTCTGTTCATTGCTGCCTTGTGGTCACCTGCTGGGAAAAGGCTGACCTCTTGGCTCTTGTTGGTGATGTTTAGTGTATTTTTGTTACTTTCTCATGTAGTATCCTAGGTCAGGTGTGGTACTTGATTGTAACATTTCCTGTTCTTTGCCGTCTTTCTTACTTTGTTTTTAAGACCTTCATCAAGGTTGCTCCAGATTCTGATAGCTGATGGTATACGTGGTCTTGGTGATCATGGGACAGTCTGCATGCTTGGTTGTAAACCCAATCACCGTTTATAGCTATGGTTTCCTCTTTAAGTGCACGATGGTGGGTCAGGCCTCAGGCTCAATGACGGCCCTGACGCAAAGCTTTAATCCATTGGTTGGTGTCTGATGCTTGTTGTTGGCTGGGCCCACGGTATCTCAACTTGAGGTTTCCTTTAGCTCTGAATACTGTGAGTCATGAGCTATTTTCTTTGTTTCATCATAGTGTGTTAATTTGATTTGATTGTTTCTCTGTGAAGATAAACTGTATTAGTTAGGAAGCCTCCATGCAAGTTAAACAATTTTGTGTTTTAACAACAACAGAATCTAGGGCGAAGATTTGGTACCAGGTGTAAAATGGATTTAAGCCCCCCCCCCCCCGGTGGCTAAGGCTGGTGTGCGTTCTAAGGGGGTGGTTCTGTTGTTGTTGATCTGTTGTTGGGTGGGCTTCCCTATGGCTGGGGGGGGGGTCTGTGTTTGGATTTGTTTTGTTGTGCATTACTTTGTGTCCTTTCTAGGTTTCGATTCATCTTGAAGATGAAGAGAGAGAGCTGGTTGCTTTGCGTTTATTGTCTTACGAGTGTCTTGTTATTCTTCCTTATGGTGCCGTGGGCTGCTCTGCGGTGTGTGATTGTGGTATTTCCTGATCATACTCACTTTTTAGTGAAACATTTGTTCGAGTGAATGGTGTAGAAAAATATTAATATTTCTGATGGGGTACCCCGGATTTTCATTTACTTATGGAGGAATTATGCCAGCAATATATGTTGGAACCATTCCATTTAATGCATAAAATACAATTTTTGTTGGTGTTATCTTACTGATAGGTTAGTCCACCCACACTCCTTAAATAGTTTAACTAATTATACTGGTCTTTTAGCTCAGTGACAATAAGGGGCACTTCGTTTTGCACCTTTTGTAAAGTTTTAGAATCTTGTTGTGTGCAGCCACCCCACACTAATGATGCATACTCTATAATGGGTAGTAAATGGTTTAAATAAATTTGATTCAGTGTATTTCTGCTTAAGGTGTATTTGAGTTTGCGCATGATGCCCAGAATTTTAGCTGCTGAGTTGGTAATGCTTTCTATGTGAGTGTGCAATTGACCGTTGCTACTGAAAGTAATGCCCAGATGCTTGTGATCTTCAACAAAATGTATGATGGTATTATAAAATAGCGGGGGAAAAGCCTCAATATTCTGAAGAGTAAAAAGACCGCTTCAATTTTAAGTGGGTTGAATTTGACTTGCTGATGTTTTGCCCAGTTCAAAAAGCATGATGAGGTCATGATTTATATTACCTGATATGTCTGCCAGACCTGCTGCAGCATAGACTAAAGAACTATCATCTTCTTATAATCTTGTTAAAGTAAGTAATTGTTTTGCAATATCACTAATGTATGTTAGAAATAGTGGTCGACCGAGTACTGATCCCTGTGGAACTCCTGGGAGAATAGATTTTATAGAAGAAGCTTAAGATTTGAGTGCTACTTTTTGTCACCTATTACGTAAGTAGCTAGTTACCCATTGAAGTAAATTTCCATCGATGCTATTGTGTCTTATTTTTAATAGCAGACATCGGCGACATACTCTTTCCAAAGCTTTTGATATATCACAAAAAACTATACATGAAACGAGATGTTATCAAAGGCTTTGTAACTTTTATGGTATATGTCAATCAACTGTAAAACTGGCGAGTGGCGAGGAAGAAAACCTGCATGGTATTTACCCAACAAGTAATTATCAATAAGATAGCAAATTCTTAAAAACAATTCTGTCTTCAAAACCTAGACAACTTAGAAGAGCCACAGGTCTTTTGTTTGACGGTAAAGATTTTTCCTCCTTTTATAAAATCGGTATAATATTAGCAATTTCCCAAACATCTGGAAAAAATAAAATGCCTTCATCTTTTGATCTCTTCATAAGAAATTAACACTTTAGCTGCCAAACGCGACTGTAGTCAAATCTACAGTTCACTGCCAAACGCAACTACAGTCGAAATTTAAAGACACAGTTGATAGCTTTCTATTTTTAACCGCTGTACGGGACGCATATCTTTGCTCTTTATTTCAAAATGTTCAGGGGACATAATAGTATCGTATATGGAAGAATACGCTTTTTTCTGTACAAGAACTCACTTTAGATACATGTTTGTAATGTCATTAGATTTCGCGGATATTAAAAAAAAAACGAACATATGCCCAAGGGAATGAAACTCACGACACATTAAGCCCTTCAATTGCTATATTTTGATTTATTTCTGATGAAACAATATAATATCAGAATAAATCCTTATGTTTGATACTTGGTATAGATGGATAAGATAGTTGTTTTTAGGCATTTTCATATTTCCAATATGGCTTCCAAAATTGCCGCCAACGGTCACGTGACTATTTTATTATTATTAGTTCAAATGAAAGTTTTATATATTAGCAACATTCTGTGAAAGTTTCATGCAATAGGTTGAGTGGTTCTGGAGATACACTGTGTCGAACCCATTTACCCTCAATATTCAGGAATCCTTGAAACAGGCTTTGCACTGAGGTATTGGTTTTTTGAGGTGCTTGGCAGTGAAAGTGTTAAGGTAGTTTTGAGATGGATTTAGAGACTCCTTTAAGCATTATATGACTAACTCAATCATATCCACTTGCCTTGTTTGTATCTAATGCATTAATTAGGGTTTCAATCTCATTTTATGTACAGTGTATTGATGATTGAGAATTGTTTGTTAGTTTTTTAAAAGGAGGTCGTGCGATATTTTCGTCATTGACAGTGGAAACACCGGCAAAATAATCGTTTAAACAATCTGCTTTTTCACTATCAGTAAAACGCCATTGTGTCTCGCTTGAATGAAGAGTAGAAAAAGAGGCGGAATTGATGTAGATAAACTGTTATATTTTACAAAATGTCTAATAACTTGCCAAAATTTCCTTTTATCGATGTTTTCAAAATCCGTAATGATTAACTCTAAGTTATTGTAAAAAGATTTCTTAGCATGTAATTCTTTTATTATTTACTTTGTTTCAAAAACGTTTAAAGTTAGCCAAGTCTATTGCACTACCAGTTTTACTGCCTTCTTTTTTAATCTGTCCCTTTTCCATGAATTTCTGCGAATCTCTGAATCCTACCAAGGTTTATCGTCTTCGCTGACAAAGGTGGTTTCCTGGATATGCACAATTTTACAAACTCTACGAAAATATTGTTACAAAGAGTACAGGCGACATTTACCATGCACTGCGTTAGGTATGCCCAATCAAACTGTTGTATTTTATTGTTAAGAAGTTCAAAATTTGCATTTTTATACAGCCAAACATTGCGAGTGAACGATTTGTGCAGGAGGTACTGAAAAGGAAGCTAAACATAAGTAGCTCTGTGATCACCAATTTCGAGAGGTATTTCAAATATACCTTGATAAAGGAAAGACACGTCTTTGTGAATTCTGATGGGGTCTAAGAGAGCGTGTTATCTTGTTGGTTGAGAAAAAATGTTGATAAGAGAGTTGAGGATCAGAATGTTTAAGTTGTGGACGTTGAGGTTTAGGAGGTCTTCATTCATGTCCCCACAATAATTATAGTATTTGTAGTGTCTAAAGCTCTTTCGATATTTTTATTAAGAGAGTCCAAAAAATTTGCATCAGATGTGTGAGACCTGTAAAAAGCTCATAATAAATAAACTTGCCTTTTGACATTTATTTCTACCCAAATATATAGATTCATTCCAGAAGCATTCAAAGTCACCTCTGCGTTGGTGAACAAGTTCATGAGATAAATATATCAACAATCCTCTCCCTTGGCTTGTTCTGTCCTTTCGGTATAACATCAAATTTATCAGTTTAGATTATAGCATCCAATAAAATGTTTGTATCTAGCTGGGTTTCTGTGAAACACAGAATATCAAAATCTAAAAAATGTTCAGAAATCAAATCCATTTTGATTTGGTTGCTTCTAATATGTTATGAATGATTGAGAGTGAATGTTCAGTTGTATTTGGTCCTGGGTTCTTTTCTATGTCACCAGTTTTAAGGGTAAGAAACAGAAGTGCAATTTAAAATCCAAATTGCTTACCATATCCATCAAATAAACTGACATTAGTCACCTGGTATAACAGATATAGATTAGTATATTTTCCAAAGTATCCAAAGGCAAAGGAGCATGGAAAAGTAACATTCACCCTCTGCTTTCAGGCGCCAGCCCTGCTATCAAACAGACCGATGATAACACGACATTGATCTATTCCATTACTCATTTGGACTGAGTACAGGACATGCTTAATAGTACCCTTAATATCCTGGTGAATGTCATCAACCCTTAATAAATTTATATCAGGCCCCCATGTTAGACAAAGCCAAATTATTTTGCTGAGTCTAGCAAAAGGGCATGATGAAAATTAAAATTGGCTGAATTGCACCAACTGGCTGTTAATCTATAATCTATTTAGTACATGATTAACTGTCATACAATACAATAAAAGCAATGCATCGTTCGCTTAGGTTGTGGTGGGGATGGGGACATAATCTACCCTTGCCATCGTTTGAGCACTGCCCATCTTAAATGGTGCCTGTTGAATGGTAACTGATATCGCATTTTCATTCGTTCATCTACATTTGGATGAATCCTCTGGTAGGCTTCTGATACACTAGAGCAGCAGTCTATTGTACACCATCACAAATACCCGCTTTTTCATCTTTGGCCTTTACCTTGGGGTCAAGGTCACACAAAATGATACCCAGTACCCTCCACATAATGTCACCTATGCAACTGCAAAGTCAGAAGTTTTGAAACGGTTTAGTAGATGCATTTACAAGAACAATACATTATATGACATTGACCTTGGGGTCAAGGTCACAAACTGTTGCCCAGTACCCATCATGTAACCTATGCACCTGTGAATTTGTTGTTGCTACGTCCAAAAGTTTAGAGGGATATTTATGTACAAGAAAATACATTATATGAACTTGACCTTGGGGTCAACCTTGGGGTCAAGGTCACACAGGATGTTGCCTGGTACTCTCAACGTCATGTGAAATATGTACCTTCAAAGGTTGAAGTTGCTGCGTCAAACAGTTAAGGAGGAGATGCATTTACAAGGAAATGCATTACTTGAATTTTGACCTTGATCTTGGGGTCAATATCATACAAAATGTTGTCCAGCACACTCTACTTCATATGATCTATGCACCTGCAATGTTTGGAGTTGCCACGTCTGAAGATTTAGGTGGAGATGCGTTTACAAGAAAATACATTATTTGACCTTTGACCTTGACCTTGATGTCAAGGTTCATGATCAATCTCCACGAAAGTATGGGACCGGGCCGGGATCGAACTCGCGACCCCAGGCGTGTCTCACTGCAGATCCAGGGGTCGCGAGTTCGATCCCGGCCCGATCCCATACTTTCGTGGAGATTGATCATGAAATTATTTCTACGGCAATTCTCCTCCCTTCCGCTGAATCATTCAAGAAGGGTTTTTGTCAGTTACAAGCGAAAGTATGTGCACGAAGTACTGGTTAACCGCTTGCTCAAGCTTGCCCAGGGAAAAAGTGTGGTTAGGTGAACTGACCGTCCCGCAATGACCATAGCTGTTGACTTGGGACGTAAAGCAACAAAACAAACAAACAAGGCCGCACAAAACTTGGCCCAGTACCCCCTACATTATGTGATATATGCATCTGCAGTGTTTAAGTGGCTACGTCCAACGGTTTAGTAGAAGATACAATTACAATTACAAGAAACGTGACGAATGGTAAAAGGTACAGACAGACAGACGTACGGAATGACGATGGACCAATTTTATACAAAATTAATATACCACATTTTTTAAACGAAAAAGTGGGTATAATTAGGAGTTAATCTCATTTTCATATTCAGATGTTAATTGAAGAAGAGCAATATTGGGTGGCAAGCAAAGTTATCCAAAACAGCTCAATAGACATGTAAATAATCTGGAAAAACGGATCCTTCAAAAAAAGAGAACCTACAATATTAGAAAACAGCAGACTCTGCTTTATTGAGTAAATATGTAAATTATACAATGTTGTTATTCATCTATAACCATATAATTACTTAAGATTGCTTTTTAGATTGGGACCGAAAATCACTGTTAATTGGTATCACAGGGAAAACACTGCCACTGTTAAAACAATATTGTGAACTACCATTGCCAGAGATTTAGATAAGTATGTGTGATGCATTTTCATACTTAGTTAAGTCTTATTTTTTTCACTTAAGATAACCAATTTGGATTTGCTGTCTGGTTGCTATAATTATAACAAGTGATCACAATGTAATATTTGGAGTGTTGAAGGGTACTCATCTGAATGGTCTTATTAGATGATTCCAATGAGCACAATTAGTTAAAAGATGTATTCATGCAGAAATAACAAATATTTTCCATTTTTTCCTTGAGTGTCTTATGTTTTTTTTTCTAAAAAATATATACATATCAAATGTATATAAACATTTCAAATGGAAACAGCCAAAACTTATTTTTCTTTGTTTGGCTAAAAGAAAAAATAGGACTGCATCTGTATCCGCTGACTCATTTAAAATGGTGATGATAGCAGTAACATCTTTTCTTGAGACATTGAGACATGAAAAAACATACAATATACGTCACTGATTGAAATAAGCTGTTTTAATGCATATCTTATAAGCACTGGCGCCGCATCAATGTTGACCAGACGGTGTTTCTAATCCTCTTCATTTTCCTTTGCTCATATGCTTTGCTTCTATTTATTCAGTTTTGTTTTTCTCTCTTTCCTCAAGGTCCTGTTAGGAACTTAAGTTGGCACCTGGTTTATGTGACCAAGAGTAGAAACCTAAGTTTCACCCTTCATGTAAGAGATCACTACAATTCAGAGTAGGGGGGTAGATGTGAGTATGTATGTTGTATCAAAAAGAATGTATTATTTCCCCAAAGTTTCTTCAAAAGGCTTTGGTCTGGCTTAGTAATTTCTAAGGTGAATTTCTGAAACTCACTCTTAGTAATTTTGATGGTAGTTTGCGGTGAATTTCATCAATGGCTTAGGTCTGAGAATATTTGATGATGAATTGCAGTGAATATGTACAATACACTCTTAATAATTTCGACGGTAGATTGTAGGGAATTTCATGAAGGGCTTAGGTCTGAAAAAAATGTGCGGTAAATTGCAGTGAATTTCTACAACACACTCTTAAAAATTTTGATTGCGAATTATGGTGAATTTCTCCAACATACTCATATAGTAATTTTGAAGGTGATTTGCGGTGATTTTCTACAACACACTCTAAGTAATTTTGACTGTGTATTGCAATGGATTTTTACAACACTCTCTTACTAATTTATTTTTTTATTATTATTATTCGGTTATTGTGTCGGTGTGACGCGGTCCCTGCGCACGAGGCATATATAGCACACACGGCACACCCCGTTTTATGCACCCACTTTGGCTTAAAAAAAAGGAAGTCGGGCTGTATCCTGCCCTTAACATACGCCTATCTGCGTTAAGTAAAGGTGTGGGGCATTAATTAGTTTGAATATGGAAATGCTCTAAAACAGGTTTCAATCTTGTGGGGATTGACGTGACAATTTCGTCTGCACAGCGTCACCCCCACTGTTCCTGAAAGTGTAAGTTTTTTATTCCGCCCAGAAGGGCAAGGAGTTTTGTTATCGTTTGTTTAAGTTTGCCGCTCCCCCTAATGGTGAGCTGTAAGTTGATGTATCAAGTGGTGACATCATCCAGGTACCACTCCGCACTTCCGTCCAGTTCTTGTATACATGTGCTCGCGGGCGGTGTTACTAAGACGCGGACATCAGTCTACGAAGTTAGCTTTCCCTAGGGCAAGCTTTTGGAAATAAAGTTTTGCCTCCTTAATTATATTTTTCTATTTCAGTTGCAATTTTTTGGAGCGGGTGGCGAGGAGTCGGTGTTCTTTTGTGATTGATGATCCCATGAGAGATCTCACTTGTTTGCTCCTTAAAATTTTAACTCCATATCCAAAAGATTGCCATTCTTACTAATTTTGAACGTGAATTGCAGTGAATTTCTACAGCTCACTCCTAGTAATTTCGACGGTATATTGCGGTGAATTTATTCAAGGGCTTAGGTCTAATAATTTTTGGATGGTGAATTATTGTGAATTTATACAACACTCTCTTAGTAATTTTGATTGTGAATTACGGTGAGTTTTTACAACACACTCTTAGTAATTTAAACAGTGATTTGCATTGGATTTTTACAACACGCTCATAGTAATTTTGATGGTGAATTAGGGTGAATTTCTACAACAAACTCTTAGTAATTTTTATTGCAACATTATATCAGGCCATTATGTCCAGATAAATTGAAGATTGAATTGTGGCATATCAAGACAGTAGATTATGATAGATTTATATAGGCCACTGAATCTGCCACCGTGGCCCTTTGGTGTAGCCATCTGTGTGTCGTTTTTTTTCGGCTTTAATCTGATATTGACAAAGCCGGTACTGTAGAGGCAAACAGCTCAGGCTAAAAGTACTGATGTTAATCCTACACTAGAGTGAAGCCACAGGGGGCCTGAAGGGTCCCTGATAGACCAGGCCCACAGGCCCCTGTAACAAAGCTATCTAGGCGGCAGCCCTTTGGTGTAGCCATCTTTGTAGTGGCACAATGGAGGATAGTTTTAGCTTTAATCCATCATTGACAAAGGTGGTGTTGTAGTGTCAAACTGCCCAGGCTAAGACAGTTAACTTGAAAAAGTGCCGATCTTAATCCGACACTAGTGCGGAGCCAGAGGGTGCTCAAAAGAAGATCAGGGCCACAGGCCCCTGTGACAAAGCTATCTAGGCCTTGGCTCTTTTGCGTAGTCATCTTTGCAGTGGCAGAATGGGAGGATTTATTTAGCTTTAATCAGTCATTGTCAAAGATATTGTTGTAGTGCAAAACTGCTCAGACTAAGACAGGTATCTTGAAAAAGTACTGATGTTAATCCTACACTAGTGTGGAGCCAAAGGGGACCCAGAGGGGCAATGGCCCTTTGACCATCTTTGCAGTGGCACAATGGAGGATTTTCTAGCTGTAATCAGTTATTGAAAAAGCTGGTGTTGTAGTGACAAACTGATCAGACTAAGATATGTAATTTAAATAAGTACTGATGTCAATCCTACACTAGTGTGGAGCCAGAGGGGGCCCAAAGGGCCCCTGATAGATTGGGGCCACAGGCCCTTGTAACAAAGATATCTAGGGGGCAGCCCTTTGGTGTAGCCTTCTTTGCAGTGGCACAATGGAGGATTGTTTTAGCTTTAATCTGTTATTGACAAAGCTGGTGCTGTAGTTGCAAACTGCTCACGCTAAGACAGGTAACTTGAAAAAGTACTGATTTTAATCCTACACTATTGCCAGGCCCCTGGTAGATCAGGGCCACAGGCTATTCTGGCAAAGCTATCTAGGCGGTGACCCTTTGGTGTAGCCATCTTAGTGGTGCCACAATAGCATTAACCACATCGGGACCAGTTGACAAGTTTCCAGATCAAGAGTTATTAGGGTAAATTTTGCCCATCTTTTTTTAAATATTTTTTTACCAAACACACGCCACCAGTGTGACAAGGCTCCAAAGGAAGAGTCATTTACCATATTGGGACCAACTGATAAGGTTCCTGATCGAAGTCATTAGGGTTAGGTTTTTCCTGTCTTTTATTTTCTTCTCAATTTTGCTACCATAATAACTCCACCAGTGTGACAATGCTCTAAAGGGAATGTCCATAACCATATTTGGACCAACTGACAAGGAATCTGATTATGAGTCATTATGGTTAAGTTCTGGGAGACTTTTTTTCTAAATTTCGTTACCATAAATACGTCACCAGTGTGAGAATGCTCCAAAGGAAGAGTCACTAACCATAATGGGACCAACTGACAATGTTCCTGATCTAGAGTCATTAGGGTTAAGTTCTGCCAGTCTTTATTTTCTAAATTTCGCTACCAAAAATACACCACCAGTTTGGCAATGCTCCAAATGGAGAGTCATTTATCACACCGGGACCAACTGGCAAGGTTCCTGATCGAGAGTCATTTGGTTTCACTTCTGCCAGTCATTATTTTCTAAATTTCGTTACCATAAATATGCCACCAGTGTGACAATGCTTCGAAGGGGAGTCATTAATCATATTGGGACTAACTGATTGAGAGTCATTAGGGTTAGGTTTTGCCTGTCTTTTTTTTTTAATTTTGCAACCATACCAGTAGCATACCAGTATGACAAGGCTCTGAAAGGAGAATCATTAACCACATCAGGACCAACTGACAACTCTCCTGATTGAAAGGCAATAGGGTTAGGTTTCAGTCTATCTTTTATTGTTAAACACACCATCACTGTGACAAGGCTCTGAAAGAAGAGTCATTAACCACATCAGGACCAACTTCTAAGGCTCCAGATCGAAAGTCATTAGGGTTAGATTTCTGTCCATCTTTCTTATTTATACTTACCATAAACATACCACCACTGTGACAAGGCCCCAAAGGGAGAGTCTTTAACCACAACAGTCAACTGACAAGGTTGCAGATCGAGTGTCATTAGAGTAAGGTTTTGCAAGTCTTTCTTTTCAATTTTGTTATCATAAACGGGCCATGAGTGTGACAAGGCTCTGAAGTTAGAGACTTTAACTACATTGGGACCAAATGACAAGGCCCCTGATCAAGATTTAGTAGACTTAGTTACTAAGAGTTTTATGTAGAATTACACCGCAATTCACCATCATATTCTTAGCCCTTAATGAAAAAAACCCACAATCTACCTTCAAAATTACTAAGAGTGTGCTGTAGAAATTCACCACAACTCACTGTCATAATTACTAAGAGTGTGTTGTAAAATATTCGCTGCAATTCACAGTCCAATTTTCTAAGACCAAAACGCTTCATGAAATTCACTGCAATCTACCATCTAAATTATTAAGATTGTGTTGTAGAAATTCACTGCAATTCATCGTCAAAATGTCTACGAGTGTGTTGTACAAATTCACTGCAATTCACCATCCAATTTTCTCAGACCTAAGTGCTTGAAGAATTTCACTGAAATTCACTGTCGAAATTACTCGGAGTGTGTTGTATAAATCCACTGCAATTAACTGTCCAATTCTCTCAAGCCCTTCATAAAATTCCCCACAATTCACTATCGAAATTTCTGCGAGTGTGTTGTAGTGATTCACCACAATTCACCATTCATCATCCAATTTTCTCAGACATAAGCCTTTGAAGAAATTCAAGACAATTCACCATCAAAATAACTAAGAGTGTTCTGCAGAAATTCACTGCAATTCACCATCTAATTTTTCAGACCTAAACCATTCACAAAATTCACCACAAACTACCATTAAAATTACTAAGTGTGTTTTAGAAATTCACTGCAATTCACCATCGAAAGTACAACGAGTGTGTTGAATAAATTCACCGTAACTCACAATCCAATTTTCTCAGACCTAATTCCTTGATGAAATTCACCGTAATTCACCGTCAAAATTACTGAGGGTGTATTGTAGAAATTATTCACATTTCACCATCGAAATTACAAAGAGTATGTTGTAAAACTTAACCCCAATTCATCATCCAATTTTCTCAAAAATAAGCCCTTGAGAAATTCACCTCAATTCAGCGTCTAAAATATAAAGAATGAGTTGTAGAAATTCACCACAGTCCATTGTTCAATTTTCGCAGACCTAAGCCCTTCATGAAATTCACTGTAAACTACCATCAAAATTACTAAGAATGTGTTCTAGAAATTCACCACAATTCACCACAATTACTAAGAGTGTGTTGTAGTTATTAACTACAATTCACCATCCAATTTTCTCAAACACAAGCCCTTGAAAAAAATCACCACGATTCATAGTCGATATTACTAAGAGTGTGTTGTAGAAATCCATCGTAATTCACCATCAAATTTTCTCAAACCTAAGCCCTTGATGAAATTCACCACTATTCACCATCGAAATTACTGAGAGTTTGTTGTGGAAATTCCCTGCGATTCACTATTGAAATTACCAAGAGTTTGTTGTAGCAATTCACCGCAAATCACCGTCCAATTTTCTCAGACATTAGCCCTTCATAAAATTCACTGCAATCTACCATAGAAATTACTAAGAGAGTGTTGTAGAAATTCACCGCAATACACCATCCAATTTTCTCAGACCTAAGTCCGTGATAAAATGCACCACAATTCATCATCGAAATTACTGAGAGTGTGTTGTAGAAATTCGACACAATTCACGGTCGAAATTATCCACAATTCATAGTCGAAATTACTGAGAGTGTGTTGTAGAAATTTTACCACAATTCACCATCGAAATTACTAAGAGTGTGTCCTAGCAATTAACGGTAATTCGACGTCCAATTTTCTCAAACCTAAGCCCTTGATGAAATTCACCACAATTCACCATTTTAATGACTGAGAGTGTGTTGTAGAAATTCACCGCAGTTCACTGCAGAAATAACCAAAAGTTTGTTGTAGAAACCCACCATCCAACTTTCTCAGGCATAAGCCCTTTAGACTACTTCATGAAATTAACTGCAATATACCATCGAAATTACTAAGAGTGTGTTGTAGAAATTCACCACAATTAACTGTCAAAATTACTAAGAGTGTGTTGTAGAAATTCACCACAATTAACTGTCAAAATTACTAAGAGTGTGTTGTAGAAATTCATCGCAGTTCACCATCTAATTTTCTCAGACCTAAGCCCTTGATAAAATGCACCACAATTCATCGTCGAAATTACTGAGAGTGTGTTGTAGAAATTCACCGCAATTCACCGTCCAATTTCTCAGACCTTAGCCCTTGATGAAATTCATTGCAATTCACCATTGAAATGACAGAGAGTATGTTGTAGAATTCACTTCAATCACCATTGAAATAACTATTTCCAATTTTCTGAGACCTTCACTGCAAAGTCACTGCAATCTACTGTCGAAAATAATAAAATTTTGTTTTTCCCATACCTAAGCCTTGATGAAATTCACCGCAATCTACTGTTGAAATTCCTAAGAGTGTAACTTTATCAATTTATTATTATACATGTGTTTAAAACGACTTAAAGAGTGTGCATTTTGGTAGTCTACAGTAACTTTGAGGTGTTTCTAAATTTTTTGATGTGGTAACCTAGATCCCCGAGTCATATTCTATTAATGGTAGAATGTACCCCTGGAATACCATTTTGGACGCCAGAAGAGATGCACGTAGAGAGTTGAGCCCTTTTCCTGACATTCACAACAATAGCCGTCTGCTCTCTTGGCTGATTGTGTACTTTCACAGCATTTAATACAACAAATATGAACCCAGATCAGACTGTTTCCTATGGACTAGTCTGATCAGGGTTCATACTGTTCGCTTCAATGGTAAAAGTTTTCTGGGTGCATTTGAGCATATACACCAGACGTTAAGGGGGAACACATCAAGAGGAATAACCAATGCGATTTCAACGGCTTCAAAATTACAAAGTTACTTCCCACACCATATTAATTTAATGGTGACAATTGTGCAGACCCTGATACGCCGCCACATTCTGCAGCAACCCGTCTGCTTCCTCGTCAAATGTTCGGTGTCCCAGTTGTAGGATTTTATGCGTAAATGGGTTAGGCATTTTGTGTGTTCTCATTTCACATTCTAGTTTTTGTCCTCAATCTTTGCCTTCCTTTTTTCTAGAATAACCATTACAATGGACCTCGACCGCGAGAAAACCTGCCTTCGGGGACTGTTCAAAGCTAACTCTTGATACCTTCTGTTCAGCTACAGAGACCGGCTTGAATCTTGAAATGTTGAATGCAGCATGCATACACTGTAAACCATAAGTGTAAGGTAACACCAAAAGACTCGCTGACAGCTGAGCTGCCATCTCTTTTGGTGTAAACTTACTCTTCAACTAAAACAGATTGAGGCCAACGTTTCTCGAGTGATATATGTTAAAACATATCTACCTGTTACTATTGTAGTTATTCTCCGGACCAATACAATTGGACGGAACATAGCTTTTAAAAGCACTTGAAAGGTTACACCCAACTAAGTTCAGCTGTCACCAAAGTTTGGTGTAAATTTACTTATTGCTTACAATGTAACACAATGTGCTGCTGAGACTTCGGATTCAACAAAGAACAACACAGATTTACTTACGACAGCTCAAAAAATTTCAAACTATTTTCGGTCCACTTGAAGCGAAACTTTATGATTTGCTGCCTAGCATCCCTAACATGGTACGTTAGTAAACAGTGTAGACTCAGCATAAGCATTATTTGATGTCATGAATGTCTTAAAACCTCTTCCTGCCAGTGACGCCTTCTGTCGTCTGCCCATCTTGCCTGATTTATATATTCGTATGAAGCCTATATTGCAATAAAGCTTCCACGATAAAACCTAGTCTAGAGTGAACATGAATATGTGCAGCAGACGAAAAAGCAGACGACAATTTTAGGACACAGTATTGGCGGGATAAAAGTTAAACTTGAAGCATTTGTAAAGTTCGACAACCAAAGCCTTACAACATGATTTAGGCATTCCCAAGCATTCAATGCAATAAGGACGGAAGGGTATCTTCGGCAAAATAGGAAAACGCCACTTTATGTTTTTTTCAGCGCAATTGTCCTTATTGGAGGCTAGTGGGCTAGTGCCCGAAATTTTGATATCAGATGAGTCTGCTTTGGCTGCCCGATTACACGAGGGAGGGATAATGTAGAATAAGGTCCAGAACAAAATCTAATAAAATTTAGACCTACAATCACGACAGCACAGGCGTTTATTAGAGGTATGTGGGCTCCTCAAAAAATTTAGGTTTTGTCAGGCACCGGCTCAAGAGCCACTGCATAATGTTCTGCTCACAAAAATCAACAAAAACAACAACCAAATCTTTTGTGATGACGTCCAACCTGCAAGGACTCAGATCAGTATGGGTATCCGCCCAGTCTGATCATAGTATTTTGCTGCCCGCCATGAAACCAGTTAGAGGGACTGACTACATGTACCAGTTTTACAGACAACACAAACTCCCATCAGACTGGGTCGGTTTCTAGACTGGTTTCATTGGATAAACGTTACATTTTGCTGGTTTTGTCATGCTGCGGCTAAACCTTTTTTTTTGGTAATAGCTTCCCTGTGGGTTTATAAGTGGGTTTTTATTTCGGGGTCAGGTGAAAGTTAAGCTAGAAACTGCGTCACGAGATGAAATTACATTCACTTGCTTTTAGTCATTAAATACCATGAATACAAAACAAATGTGCCAGTATACATGATAATCCACAACCTACACACTAATTAACGCTTATTGAATCATTAGAAATTTGCACTTTGTGCATTTCGAGATATTAGATGTTGAACATTGGAATATCTATAAAAAGGTGCAATGCAGGGTGATCCGAGTCTTGGCTGGCCACACGTGCAAATCAAAACCACAACTATCCAAAATTGTGCAAAAGTATAAATTAAACACGGTATAAAAACGAAACATAGTATATACTTGTAAGCAAGTGAATTGACGGAGCAAATGAGCATAATAATATTGTTTTCCTGCCATGGGTATACACGTATTTGTGCAAGTGAGCCGTGTCTGGAAAGGAGAAGAAGTTTCTGTAAGCTCCTGTTTGCACTCCCTACCCGTTTATAAAATATCCCAGTAAACATCTAAATGCGGGCCACTATCGGCGCAGCGGCGTTTCACTGGCGGCCCGATGGTGACTCGACACTGTATGGTGGCTGGGGTGTGACCCCGGGGTTACCATGCAGAGGCTGCCGTCGCTTTCAACATTTTTTCAATCAGTCATCATACCCTACTGTTCCTCAACGTGGTTGGGGTGGGGAAGTCTCCATGACCTTTCAATGTCCTACTTGCAGGACTACCTTGTACGTATCTCACGCTTTGTTGAATCACGACCATAATTTGTGACACGTCCTGACTGAAAATCTGGTCACGCCTGTGCTACAGCTCGGGTAACAGTCTCCCTCGAGCAGCTGTGTTTGACTCACACCGTCCGATCAGTAAAAATATCGTGATTTGATCGGGTACCGTCATAATTTAGAACAGCTAATATTTCTATGGGTTTTTTATTTTGATATAAGAAAGGCTTATTTATTATTCCATGTGGATTTTCTGCTTTAAACTCAGTTTGATATTGAAAATAAACATAATATTAGATAACCTTATATAGCCTTTTTTAAAGTTTCATATATAGGCCTATTGTCAGCACTTTAAAGGTCGACTGTTTCTGTGTCATGTATTCTAAAAATAACTGTGACATTGCCACGATTACAAAATGTTTCATAACCCAGTGAAACTTAACAAACGTAATTAAATTTTACATACTAGGCATGTAAACGCATTTTTCTTCTCTATACCATGTTGTTATTTAGCCATAATAATAATGGTTTCTAAAAACAGACAGTATCGATTGGTTTTGTATCTTTGTTTTATCGGCGTGGTTACGCGGTTGTGAAAGTAAACATGACCTCTGACGTCAGAAGCACATCTATTTTTAGCCACGTATAAGCATGTTTACAAATTTTCTAGTTTCGATATCAATCAGCGACTCGGTTAACCAATAACAAGTATGGCAGACAGTGTTGCAGACCGCGTCTTTATAGCGGATTATATAAAAAAGAAACGAAGGAGAAAGGTATGTTGATTTCATTTTTCATTTCATTTTGTTTTAGCTACTTGGATATATTTTTATAAAGATTTTTCATGTCCAGTTGACAAGTATTAACAATTGACCATAGCATCGTAACAAAATAATATTATATAAAGTTATTGTATTTTTGTTTATCTTCAACCCAAACACCCCACCCCCACCCCCACCCCGCCACGCGCGCACCATCCACATCTCCCGAAATCATTATCATGACCTAAAAGTTGAATAACTAGCAAAAAAATTGTTTGTTTGATTTGATTCTTTACGTTCCATCAACAATCTTTCAGTTATAAAGGGACGGGCCTTTTGGGTTGAACCAGTACTAAGCTAGGATTAATGTTCTTGCTCAAGGACACAACGCAGTGACGCCGGTGAGGTTCGAACCCGCGCGCCTCCGGTCTCGAGTCGAGCACTCTACCACTGAGTCACTGCGCTCCCAGCTAGCAAAAACGGCTGAGTAAAAACATGCGTACTTTTACAGTATTGTGCTAGCATGCAGTCTATATGTAAGTTGATGCTGTACGTCCCAAGCAACAATTTGCAGTCGTGGTACTTTGCCTGGGTATAGGTGATAAAGTGACTTGCTTAAGGACACAGCGCAGCGCCTACGATGAAGCTCAAACCAGCGATCCCTCGATCTCAAATCAAGCGCTCTACCACTGAGCCATTGCTTCAAAGGGTTAAAACTACATGTAGAGGCGTAAATAGCCTAAATTTCAAAGTACGCACGTGTAGACCAGTAAATGCATTTAAACATAGAATCCCCAGAACATTAGCAAACAGCGTAGACCCAGATGAGACGTCACAAAACGCGGCGTCTCTTCAGCATCTGCGCCGTTTGCCAAGATATATCACACACTTTTGGTAATGGTATAAATGTATTAATCAGCTATGCGGCCACTGTATCGCCAAGCCCGGTCTCTTGTAAAGCTAACGGAGATAGGAGCCAGTTGGGGGCGTGGCTAGACAGCGACCTGATAATAGAACAATACATGTATATGATACTTTGTATGAATGGGTGCTAAACCTTCAAAAGAGGTCTATAATGAGGTGAGCAGCGACATGTGATTTCTAACAATGTGGCATTTTGACAATTGTAGACTCAGACGAGCCTGTGCAGCCTCCTTTTAAGCTTAGAAACTGCAAATGCTGTAAAGTCAGTAGCTTAACACTCATAGAATATTCAAGCGATTAGCAAAGGCTCTGATCAGACTGCGCATATGCGCAGGCTGATCTGTGGCTTTGCTAGTCGCACATACCACATTGTAGGAAATCTCATGTCGCGGCTCACTGGTGATGCCAACAGCACTCCTGCCAAAGTTGAATAATGTGAGATTAACATTGCTTCTGCGTAGAAGTTTTTTTTTGTTCAAATTTGTACGCACGTGCGTTTTTGCGTATACGGTAGCAATGCCCCTAGATACCATTGCCTTATTTTCTTTCCAGGGTAGTTCTGAGTATCTAGTGAAATGGAAGGGATATTCATCCAAGTAAGTAAACTTTTGTTTTCCATGGAAAAGCATCATTGTAAGCAAACAGTGAAGATCCTTATCAGACCTCAGACATGCATCCTTTTAAAACATGCGCAATGTAAATAATGTTTTGATGTATATTAGTTTTGTTATAGAGGGCCACTTGGTAGAATGGCTATTTCAGCTAAAAGTGTAATGTATAAATAAATAAATAAAATGTGCATGGCAGTTAATATCCTGATCAGACTCCGCATGCGAATGACAGTGAATATCCTGAGCAGACACCGCGTGTACATGGCAGTGAATATCCTGATCAGACACCGCAGGTACATGGCAGTGAATATCCTGATCAGACACCGCATGTGCATGACAGTGAATATCCTGAACAGACACCGCATGTACATGGCAGTAAATATCCTGATCAGACACCGCATGTACATGGCAGTGAATATCCTGATCAGACACCGCATGTGCCTGACAGTGAATATCCTGATCAGACACCGCATGTACATTGCAGTGAATATCCTGATCAGAAACCGTACGTGCATGGCAGTGAATATCCTGATCAGACACCGAATGTGAATGGCAGCGATTATTCTGATCTGACATCGCATGTGCATGTCATGCACATGCGGTGTCTGATCAGGATCTTCACTGTTTTCTTACAGAACAGAACGCTCTAGTAAATTTGTAAAAAAAAAAGAAATGAAAAATTTGAAATGGGTTCGCCCTACTGATAAGGGTAGGCAAATCCATTCAGCTTAAATGCGTTAACACAATGTGCCCTCCTCAGCTGAGGGCGAGCCGTCCACGTATTCTAGAGCACTTTGCACTTTTGAGTATTGACGGCCTTGGGTCTGAAATCAATACGACGTACGTTATACAATTTAGAGTTGTTTACTACTTTGTGTCGACATACATACAATGGCGATGCAACGCTGTGCGTGTGTGTTTGTGTTTAACGTCCCACCAACATCTAAGGTCATATAGAGACGGGTCACAGCTTAAAGTCTCATCCGACAGACAGATGAAGCCAGGTAACGAACCTACGAACCCTGGTTTAAGAGGGGAGTGACGTATCCAATACACTGCAGTGGCTCCTCCATGCAACTTTGTACACCACGAGAAAACCAGATAAGATTTTTAAAACAAAAAATAAAAAAAAACACAAAACAAAAACACACGCCATATTGTACCCTTACACCAAACTTAGTAGCAGTTGAACTGCCATAGCTCTTTTTGTAACCTTTCGATTGTATTGAACCAGATTATAACTACAACAATAACAGGTAGAAATATTAAATATCTATCAGTGGAGAAATGTTGGCCTAACAGTGTTGTTGTATGTAAGTACGTGTAAATTACACCAAAAGGGATGGCAGCTAAGATGGCAGCTTAGCTGCCACCTTTTTTGGTTTAAATCTACACTTATTTTTTAAGTTCAGCTGTATTTGTTGCAGAGGCTGGGTCGTGTCTTTAAAATGCTTTATTTCTAATGGGTAAAATATTTTAAAGACTGGTGTTTGACTGCTTTTTGGGCTGACATTGTCGATTTCATGAACAGTTTCGCTTGAGGAAACCCCGTTGTCATAAAATATGGAATCTGACCTGGCTGCAGGTGATGTAGTCTTTGTTTGGAAGACTAAGGTACGGTGCTTACGCGCTCTGTTGCCAGATGTGCAGAAAAACGGACGACCTTTTCATCAATATGCTTTCGATCTTTGTGGAAAACACGAAATGCGCAGACAATGCATTTCAATCGAATTTCAATGTTTTAGTAGTTCAGCCTTAAGTGGGAGGCATTGTAATTTGGGCCCCAGTTCATTTGATTTAAAGTAGGTCCGACACAGATTAATCGGACCAATGCATAGTGTGGTGCTTATCGCATCTGCGTCAGCGATTGCGCGACAAGGGCCTCGGAGTCTTCGTATTAACGAAATGTGTAAGTAAAGTCCCAGTCTAACACTCTACACTACGGCGCTCCGCAAATGCCATTTAGACCAAAGCAATTTCAATACTGGTGACTCCTAAATGACCAGAGCGCGGCTTTACATCAGGGTCTTCGCTGTTTTCTAAGATTAAAAAATAAACGATCCTCCGTGAAAAAAAGAATACATTTTTCTATTTGGATACTACATGTATAACCTATTATCTCGACCTAAAGGGCCGTGCTCGATAAGAGTAGAGTTACGTAGTTGGTCACGTTATGGTACTTTATTCACCTGATTGGACAAATATAGGGTTTTCATTTTCATACTTCTAACTGTTAATCTGTTTCGTCACCCTACTCTTATCGAGCACGGACTATTACTATCCCGAGTGTACTGTAAATTTTCGCGACGGTTTTATTTTCGCGAACTTCGCATATGCGAAGTTTCGTGAAAATAAAATCCTCGCGAAATGGCGAAATCACTCTGTCGTTTACTGATATCTGTAAATCATGCCCTAGTCGCCAGTATTTAACGTCGCAAATACGCCTTTTAACACTATTCGCGACAATTAAATTCTCGCGAAAATTTCCGGATTTTCAGTATTGTACCAAGACATAATTACATAAAGGGATAAAGGAATGCTTTGCGATGCGCTAAGTGTCCTTTTCTCATGGATAGGCCCATTTCAATGGTCGACGTGTGTTTTAAAGCCCTAAGTGGTGAATACATGCATATTTAAAAAAGACTTCCCTATTTGAACCTTGTAAACAGGGGCGGATCCAGGATTTCTGAAAAGGGGGTTCATATATATAAAGCTTTGCTGATCTTATCTCATTTTTCCTAAATATCCCATGAAAATGAAATAATTTAATCAGGATATTTAAAACCGGGGGTTGGGGGGGGGGGGGTTGCGGGGAGATGGGTTCGAGCTAACCCCCTGAACCCCCTCTTGATCCGCCACTGAAGAGTATAGAGCCTAGCAATAGACAAACTATAACGTTACTAGTCTTCTAAAAATATTTTTTTCGCTTTTGTAATATTATTTTTTCTTCAGTTACATGTACATTGTATGTTCATAGGTAGTCTACATATGCAATTTTTCGTGATATTTTGTCTGATTAAATTAGACAGTGAGTCGCGTCACTCAAAATAAGAACCATTTGATGATCATAACTTTGCGGCCTGATCTGGGTACAAACTGTTTGTAAAGGTTATCATCGCCGCTTGAAGGAAATATTTAATTCTTAAACAGCTTCTCTTACAAAGGACTAGAGATTTTGTTTCGAAGTATCGAAAGTTCGAATTATAGGGAGGAAGACATAAGAATATATACCCGTCCCCCTCCCCCGAATAAAAATAAACATTCGTCAGTTTTCACGTTTCTTTTGCGCACACAAAATATATGTTTTATAGATAGTATATAAAATGGTTCATAAATAGTCCATATTCTCCGAATCCATCGTGTCCAAAATATATTTCGAATAAGTGAGTATTTCGAAAAATCGAATTTCGAATTTTCGAGGTTTAACTGTTTAAGAATTAAGAAAGGTTAAAAAGACTAGTGGCAGTCTGGTTGGACGATTACGAGCAATATGTACTGATTAACCGTCAGCAGGACCCTCATCCACGTAATAAAGAGCCCTATTAATCACCAGCAGGACCTTCATACACGTAATGAAGAGCCCTATTTACCATCAGCAGGACCCTCATCCACGTAATTAATAGCCCTATTAATCGTTAGCAGGACCCTCATCCACGTAATAAAGAGCCCTATTTATCGTCAGCAGGACCCTCTTCCACGTAATGAAGAGCCCTATTCATCGTCAGAAGGACCCTCATCCACGTAATTAATAGCCCTATTAATCGTTAGCAGGACCCTCATCCACGTAATAAAGAGCCCTATTTATCGTCAGCAGGACCCTCTTCCACGTAATGAAGAGCCCTATTCATCGTCAGAAGGACCCTCAGCAGGACCCCCATCCACGTAATAAAGAGCCATATTAATCGTCAGCAGGACTCTCATCAACGTAATAAAGAGCCATATTTACCATCAGCAAGACCCTCATCCACCACGTTATAAAGAGCTCTTTTTATCATCAGCAGGACCCTCATCCACGTAATAAAGAGCCCTATTCATCGTCAGAAGGACCCTCAGCAGGACCCTCATCCACGTATCAAAGTGTCCTATTAATCGTCAGCAGGGCCCTCATCCACGTAATAAAGAGCCATATTTACCATCATCAGGACCCTCATCCAGGTAATAAAGAGCCCTATTTATCGTCAGCAGGACCCTCATCCACGTAATAAAGAGCCCTATTAATCGTCAGTAGGAACCTCATCCACGTAATAAAGAGCCCTATTAATCGTCAGCAGGAACCTCATCCACGTAATAAAGAGCCCTATCAATCGTCAGTAGGAACCTCATCCACGTAATAAAGAGCCTTATTAATCGTCAGCAGGAACCTCATCCACGTAATAAAGAGCCCTATTTATCGTCAGCAGGAACCTCATCCACGTAATAAAGAGCCCTATTAATCGTCAGTAGGAACCTCATCCACGTAATAAAGAGCCCTATTAATCGTCAGCAGGAACCTCATCCACGTAATAAAGAGCCCTATTAATCGTCAGCAGGAACCTCATCGACGTAATAAAGAGCCCTATTAATAGTCAGCAGGATCACCACCGTCAACAGGAATCACATTCTTTGTCAACAGGAATCTTATTCACGTGAGCAAGGTCCTCGTTCACCATCATCAGGAACCTTTTTTCACGAGCGCAAGTTTATCAACTACCATCTGTAGGACAATCATTTATCGTCAGCAGGATCAACATTCACTGGCGGCAGAAACAACACTTGCCTCCTTATTTCTTCATCAGGAGTTTCTGTCACACGAGCAAGTTTTTCTTCTTTTACCGTCAGCAGAACTCCAATCACAGTCAGCAGCAACCTCACTCACAGTCAGCAGGACTCTTATTTTCAATCAGTATGAACCTTATTTAACGCCAACATAGCCTTCATTTCACTCCGTCACTCCTTCACAGTCTGGAGGACTTCCATTCACACTTAGTAGCAACTTTATCCGCTGACAGCTGGAGCATTCAGAGTCAGCAGGACTTCCATTCACAATTAGCAGGTGCCTTACTTGCTGACAACAGGAACCCCATTCATAATCAGCAGGACTTTCATTTATAATTATCAGGAACTATATTCGCTGTCAGCATGCACCTAATTCACAGCCAGCAAGACATTCATTCATAATAAGTAGCAACATTATTTGCTGACAGCTGGATACTCATTCACAGTCCGCAGGATTCACATTTACCTTCAACAGAACCATCATTCACATTCAGCAGAAACCTCATTCAGAGTCAGTAGGACCCTCATTCACAGTCTGTATGAATCTCATTTTCAATCAGCAGATCCTTCATTTACAATCAGTAAGACAATCAATCAGTGTCAGCAGGGCATTCTCAGCATGACCGTCATTCGCAGTCTACAGAAACCCTATTTTCAGCAGGGCATTCTGAGTCAGCATGACCCTCTTTCATAGTCTACAGAAACCCCATTTTCAGCAGGGCATTCTCAGTCAGCATGACCCTCTTTCATAGTCTACAGAAACCCCATTTTCAGCAGGGCATTCTCAGTCAGCATGACCCTCTTTCATAGTCTACAGAAACCCCATTTTCAGCAGGGCATTCTGAGTCAGCATGACCCTCTTTCATAGTCTACAGAAACCCCATTTTCAGCAGGGCATTCTCAGTCAGCATGACCCTCATTCGTAGTCTACAGAAACCCCATTTTCAGCAGGGCATTCTCAGTCAGCATGACCCTCTTTCATAGTCTACAGAAACCCCATTTTCAGCAGGGCATTCTCAGTCAGCATGACCCTCATTCGTAGTCTACAGAAACCCCATTTTCAGCAGGGCATTCTCAGTCAGCATGACCCTCATTCGTAGTCTACAGAAACCGCACTTTCCGTAAGCAGAGCCCTCATCCCAGGTCAGTAGTCCACTCATAGTAAAAGGTTACTTTATCGACAGTCAGCAGGACCATCATCTACCGTAAAGAGAACTCTCATTCATTGTCAGCAGAACCACCATTATATTAACCGTCAGTAGGACTCTCATTCAGTCAGCAGGACGATCCATAACAGTTAACAGAACCATCATTCACGTTAATAAGATCCTTATTCAGCATCAGTGGGACCATCATTCATCGCCGGCATGGTCTTCATTCATGGTCAGCGAGACCAAAAAAGGACCACTAATCACACTCATTTGATATTTCATTCATTATCAGCAGGAACATAATTTACGTAAGCAAGCTTGTCGTACTCTCATTACAAAACCACCAGACCACCATTCATCGTCAGTTGATCCATGATTTAATGCCAGCAGGACCATTATTTACTGTCAGCAGGATCATCATTCACAATTCGCAGTAACCTTATTCACAGACAACAGTAACCACATCGACAGTCAGCAGGACTATTATTCGCCGTCAGATGGACCCGCTTCACTGTCCGCTTGTCCATCGTTCACTGTCAGCAGGACCATTATTCACAGTCCGCAGTAACCTTATTTACACTTCACAGTAACTTCATTCACCGTACACAGTAACTTCTTTCACAGTACACAGTATCTTCATTCACAGTTCACAGTAACTCCATTCAAAGTACACAGTAACTTCATTCACAGTACACAGTAACTTCATTCACAGTACACAATAACTTCATTCGCAGTACACAGTAACTCCATTCAAAGTACACAGTAACTCCATTCACAGTACACAGTAACTTCATTCACAGTACACAGTAACTTCATTCACAGTACACAATAACTTCATTCGCAGTACACAGTAACTTCATTCAAAGTACACGGTAACTTCATTCACAGTACACAGTAACTTTATTCACAGTACACAGTAACTTCATTCACAGTACACAGTAAGTTCATTCACAGTTCACAGTAACTTCATTCACCGTACACAGTAACTTCATTCAAAGTACACAGTAACTTCATTCACAGTACACAGTAACTTTATTCACAGTACACAGTATCTTCATTCACCGTACACAGTAACTTCATTCACAGTTCACAGTAACTTCATTCACAGTACATAGTAACTTAATTCACAGTACACAGTTACTTCATTCACAGTACACAGTAACTTAATTCACAGTACACAGTAACTTCATTCACTGTACACAGTACACATTTTCTTCATTCAGAGTACATAGTAACTTCATTCACAGTACACAGTAACTTCATTCACAGTACACATTTTCTTCATACACTGTAAACAGTAACTTCATTCACAGTCAGCAGGACCACCATTCACCTCAGCAGGTACCTCATAATTCAACTGCGAGATTCTTTATTAACTATCAGCTAAACCATCAGCCACTGTCAGCAGGACTATCGTCCACACTATCCTTATTCACAGTCCACAGTAACCTTATTCACAGTCCACAGTAACCTCATTCGAAGTACATAGTTATCTCATTCACAGTCAGCAGGACCATCATCTACCGTAAAGAGAACTCTCATTCATTGTCAGCAGAACCACCATTAAACTTTAGCAGGAACCTCATTCACCATCAGCTAGAATCTCTATTCACCGTCAGCTGAACCATCACTCATAGTCAGCATGGCCCTATTTCACAGTAAAATAGATCCTCTTTCACAGACAGCAGTAACTTTATTCTTAATCAGCGATGCTCACAGGCTTAGTCACCAGTAGTCTCTTTCACAGTCAGCATTCACGGTCAGCAGGATCCAATTTTAGAGTCATCAGGACCCTCATTAACAATCAACAATACTCTCAATGAGCATTGCCAATCAACATTAATCGCTTTCACAATTAGCATTAACGGTCAGCAGGGCCCTCATTTACAGTCTTCAAGAACTTAATTTACAGTCAACAGAACCCGCATTCACACTAATCCGGACCTTTATTTAAAGTCAGCAGTAATCTCAATGAGTCAGCAGGACCATCATTGATAATCAGCAGTAATCTCTTTCACAGTCAGCGTTCACTGGCACAAGGATCTTCATTTACAGTCAGCGGGACCCTCTTTTACAGTCAGGAGGACACTGATTCACAATAATCAGGACCTTATTTTACAGTCAGCAGGATCTTTATTTACAGTTAGCAGTAATCTCAATGAGTCAGCAGGACCATCATTGATAATCAGCAGTAATCTCTTTCACAGTCAGCGTTCACTGGCACAAGGATCTTCATTTACAGTCATCAGGACCCTCTTTTACAGTCAGGAGGACACTGATTCACAATAATCAGGACCTTATTTTACAGTCAGCAGGATCCTTATTTACAGTTAGCAGTAATCTCAATGAGTCAGTAGGACCCTCATTTACAGTCAGCAGTAATCTCTTTCAAAGTCAGCACTCACGGTCATCAGGACCCTTATTAATTTTACAGTCAGCAGGATCTTCATTTACAGGCATTAGAACCCTCATTTACAGTCACCAGGACCTTAATTTACAGTCAGCAGTTACCTCTTTCACCGTCAGCATTCACGGTCATCAGGACCCTCAGTAACAGTCAGTCAGCAGTAATCACTTTCATAGTCAGCAGGACCCTCATTGACAGTCAGCAGTAATCTCGTTACAGTCAGCAGTAATCTCTTTCATAGTCAGCAGGACCCTCATTGACAGTCAGCAGTAATCTCGTTACAGTCAGCAGTAATCTCTTTCATAATCAGCAGGACCCTCATTGACCGTTAGCAGTATTAAATCTCTTTTACAGTCAGCATGACCTTTATTCTGCATCAGCAAAGACTAGGGTTGGGACATTTCTTTTGAGTGCCCACAACATACTTTTTGTTTGAGAAATAAAAAAATCTAATTTTTAATTATGCACTTTTATCTAAAGGCCTGATCTTTGTGTTCTAATTGAAAGTAAAAAGACGGCTAATCCGAGTGCAGACTTTATAACGACATGAAAATGAGAAAATTGAACTAAAAACAGCATAATAATCAGTTTACAAATTAATAATCGTGTCTTGATGTCTGACTTTAAGATTAAATCTGCTTTAGGGCCTTAAAAGTAAAAAAAAAAAAAAAGTTCGGTTCCTCTTATCATGTCCAGTCATATATGGGCCTCGTCTTGAAAAACCCTATCTTCGGGGTTTCCGACAAAGCGAGTTTCAAACCAGTCTCCTCAGCTACAGAGGCTAGCTAGAAAAATTGAAATTTCACCTGTAGCAAGTTTACATATGATTCTTTCCAAAAAGCGAATAACAAAGGCGCTGATCAGACTGCGCAGATGCGCAGGCTGGTCTGCGCCTGTGTTGTTCGCAAACCCACGAAGACAGGTTTTTTCGCGTCGAGGACCAATTATACACATGGGGTGCTCAAATGAATCATGATAATGTTGATGATTATATACCGTCGTGTCTGAGATGCTTCCATCAGTTACGACTTTTGTTTGTTTGGGTTTATGCTTTAGGTCCAAGTCAACAATTTGTCCATTACCTCAGGAGGTTTTCCGGTCTTTCTAGGTTGAAGCAGTACCCAGAGGACACTTGTCTTACTCAATGATACATCGCAGTGTCTTCGGTGAGTCTCGAACAAGCTACCGTCTACCGCTACTTGTATGCATGGGTGAACGTTTTCAGGATTATTCCTGAATTCAGGACTTTGAGGCTGACTTTCAAAAGAAAGTCAGCATCAACATGCTTAATTAAGCAGATATATTGTTCATATTGGAGCAGTCTGACCAGGGTTCATAGCGTTTGCTAACATGATAAAATCTAGCCATGCATGCAGCACACGTAAAAAAGCAGACGACATATTCAATGCAGAAGATATTGGCGCGATCGCCATAATCGGCTGAAGCACGTGTTTTTTTAATCTAATAACTTCACATATACTTTTTAAAACGTTTCTGTTTGCTCGATAGAAGAATGCATTTGATGCATAGGTAACAACCTCACATATGTCACACGCAGACATCGGAAGCATTTGATACTCCGCCATTTTGACACATCAACAAGCACTGTTTTAACAAATAAGAGCTGTAGATTGAGCTACTTGAATTTTACCAATGCCTGTTGTTTAACTGGGGTGGAGAGGGCCCATTTGAACGAAAGGGTGTATGTGATTGACACCATGTTCTACAGCAAACAATTAATTATTTCGTACATTGAAATAATTCGTACATCATAAATTATTCACGGTGTTCTGTAATAGTTCGTACAGTGCCATTTTTGAATTATATTTTTTATTAAATCGTACACATGTGTTTTACCCCTTCATTGGCACCTTTCGTTTTAATCACTGTCGATGTCGACGATACTTACGCGTTTCCTTTCGTGTGAGTACATATAGATGTGCATAATATATTCGAAGAGCTTATGCAAATTTTTTGACCCTTTTCTTGTGTTGTGACACATCTCCCGGAGGCCCTTTTAACAAAACAGGGTTCATTGAAAATGTGTTTTAGAACTGTATGTTATTTATAATAGTATCTAGGCAATCTCCTTGACTCAGCCGTGAATCAATAAAACAAACTTGTCTATAAACCAGTACATGGTTACAAGCAGACACAGTCAGCTGGGCTACACATGCCTCGGAAAAGGGCATTAATGGTACACATGTTGAAGTACATGTCTACAATGGTAACCTGAAGATATTTTAGTATCAAGTTGTATACTATGTACTGTAAATCCGGAAATTTTCGCGAGAATTTTATTTTCGCGATATGCGTTAAAACACGTATTTGCGACGCTAAAATTCGCGATTAGGGCATGATTTACTTATATCTGTAAACGACAGAGTGATTTCACCATTTCGCGAGGATTTTATCTTCACGAAACTTCGCATATGCGAAGTTTCGCGGAAATAAGACCCTCGCGAAAATTTCCGAATTTACAGTAAACCAACAGATCTATAGATAAGAGTGCGTATTAAAAGAATATTTTTTCCATTTCTCATGATCTAAAAAACAAAATATATGTTGTGAGTACTAAATGAGACGGTTCTCTTGAGCGCCCTAAAACGCATGGCAAAACAAAAATATTTAAAATTTAACGTTCAAAATTTTTGATGTTCTCTTCAAAACACGATGGCACTAATGATTCTTCGAAAACTTTTAGCATACAAGGTCGCCATGTCGTTGTTCTTTGGATATGGTAAAGAGTTTGAGAAGCGGAAAAACTTGAAAAGAAAATGCGTGTATATAAATCATTGTAGATCTAAGACTCTAAGTCCTTTCCACGAGTCAATTTCACTTCACAGTCTTCTGTATTAAGTACAAATGCTGAGTACAATTGAAGAACGTAACTTGAGAAGAGACGGCATGTTTCTGTAATTGTATTTCACACAACCTTAAATCCACGTCGTTTCAACGTCAATGCGACGGTCGCATTGACGTCGAAACGACGTTTTTTCGACGCCACGTGCCTGCTAGGATATTATTTAATGAAATTTCATGAAACAATTCTTGATTATTCAAGTCCTTGAGGCCGTATGCGTTTTTCGGGTGCTCTGCTATTTGCTTTTCGAATCCATTTGTAGAAAATAGTGTATACCAGATCAGACTTCTCCCTGGAGCACTCGGCTGCGTTTTTCACTGATAGTGAAAGTGTTTATCATGTTGTGAAACGTGTTCCTCGCGCGCTGTGACACGTGTTTGCGCTCATTGTTACGTGTTTTTCGCACATTATGACTCGTATTGTTCGCGCTTTTGACGCGTGTATATTTTGCGGATATAAAAACGAGTACATTCGTATCGTATATCGTATAGATTCTCACCAAGAAGGGTCCAGGCGACATTTTCAAATGTTGTCAACCAGGACTCTGGGTTATCGCTTGTCACGTTTAACAAAAGCATGGACATTTCTTCTCGGCATAAATGGTTCAAAAAGTCTGCTATGCCTTATAAGGACTGAAGCGTGTTCGTTGTCCTGACTAATAGTACGGCTGCTACTGTTGACTAATTTTCTTGAGAGGATGAAACATCATTGTCTGTCTGGAGAAACCGCAAGGGAATTGGGTCGTGTCAAATCAAACTCTGTGTAATAGGTATACCATAGGTTGTCCGCCTGTACGTTGAGATAATCCACGAGCTTTAGCGAGTGGATTATCTTACGTGCAGGTGGACAAACATGGTATAACTATTTTATATCACCTTCATCAGTGTAGACCTTGCACATCGTGAGATATTTCGTGCTAAAGTTGGTAAGGGTGGTATAAACACTCGTACGTGTTTCATGTATCTCAAGAAGCAGAGCAGGCTGCGTGGCATGTAGCTTGGTCTACGTTTTGGAGAAAACAATGGGCAGAAAACAAATTGATATGGAAATGTCGCCGCAGAATTTATTTATATCGCTTATCGCCGATCAATTTTTATCTTTTTCTGTTGTACTTTCGCTCTTTTAGGATCTAAGTTCAAGTGTACTTTTCGCATTATTGCGCAACTGCTAGAAGCCTGTCCATTTTACAGAATTTTGCGCAGTTTCCAAACAAAAGATATGTTTTCGGATTCGATAACCAATTTGGATTATATTGGTCTAAATGATTGGCCAACGTTATAGGCTAGGAGTTCTTCACACTGTGATTTCACATAGCGTCCTTTTTATGGAACATTGGCTGGCATTGGCGTAGCTCTCATTACGCAGTACGCATGTGCGTAATAAGAATAGTAACACTCAAAGGAGGTCACCAAATGTGGTAAAAGTGATTTCCCATACCTTAAGGAACTGCTTTTAAATGAAAAGAATTCGCCCCCTTTGGGAGCAAATTCTTTCCTTTAAAAGAACTTCCCATTTTGAAAAGGGGCGCAATTGAAGTGAATCACTGCTTGATCCAGTAATCTCCCTTTGATATGCGTAACTTTGTCAGCGTTCTGGCTACGCAATTGATAGGCAAACAGTGCAGACGTAGATCATAATATACGGTGTTTATTCAGGACCTTCACTGTTTGCCTACAGAGTGTTGTACGATGGGTTCGAGTCGGTTTTAGTTGCTCATGTTTTAACAAGGTCTATTATTCCTATTACTAAGCCAAGGCAAAGACTTGATATAACAATCGTTTACAATAAATACCTGTGTTATTGCTGACCAACTCGAATGCCATGCGGAAGGTGTTGACCCAGATGAGATGGCATATGATACATCTCATCAGGATCTATACTGTGTTTTATTTTATAATGGACTTAAGAAACATTTAAAGGCTAAAATTTAAAACCTGGTATCTTTTAACGTCATCTTGCTTTGTGCCAGCTTTGACGTGTATCAAATGACGTCAGATCTATATCCAGCTGAGGATGTTTTCGAACGTCCGGAATCACCTACAATCTGAAGCAGACGACAATAACGAATTTTGCTGTTTATCAAATAAGGCATGATATTTCATGAGAATCGCCTGCTGATGGTATTCTTGAAATAATTTTTCGAAAAAGTTGATAATCAGCAGACGACAAATACGCATGAAAAATTTCCCAGTAGACAAGGATGCTACATGTACATACTGTTTTTCAGAAAAATCTTAAAATAAGTTGGGATAAATTGCGTTTTTTCAGGCAATATTCTCAGTTGGAGAACTTTATGTAACCTTTTACCGATCACTGACCCGGATAAGTAACTCGTAAACAACATAAAAATCATTGATTATGTTGGCCTTGATTGGACGATTGTGCCTTGTTAATACGCGGAGATACAAGTTTTCTTGAAAATTCTTCTAACTGAAAGATAAACAATATCGCTTGGAAAAATTACCTTTGACTCCTCGAAATATACAATACACCATCCCAAGTTTATCGTACATGGACAGGTGACATGGACCAACCAGAAGGAAAAATCCATTAGTATAATTATAAAGGGTTATATTAAATAATTCAAAACGGACGCTGATTGCAAATGCATGTGAGCCACTCAGGTCTCCAAAGTCGTCGTGGAAAGAAAACCTTATACTTTTTTATATGAAGTGTGAGCACGGATATGTTCATGTAATGATATATTTCGCCTGCATAGCACAATATGTTACCTATACCATCTGCATTTTTGTGCACTTTTCTCATGTTAAGCTTTTGACACATGTGCACATTCGTTTGTACATGTATTATCGCCCACGCAATGTATGCTGTATTTAATCTAAAAAACTCGTTCTCCTCCCTTCCGCTGAATCATTCAAGAAGGGTTGTTGTCAGTTACAAGCGAAAGTATGTGCACGAAGTACTGGATAACCGCCCAGGAAAAAGTGTGGTAAGGTGAACTGACCGTCCCGCCATGACCTTAAACAAACAAACAAACAACCGCTTAAAACCGTTAACTCACCGAGCAGGTGACGGAATTTCATTTAGGAGGCGTAGTCTGGTCTTGGTTTACTCCAGTTACACAGGCATATCGGGGTGAATAGTGATGGAAGCTACAGCAAACCAAACCACCCGCCAAGTACCTGCACTTCAAACCAGGATGCACATTTTGGGCCATCTCATATGAAAACAGTTTAAATTCCGGATCACTGCCGTTTTTTGTACAAGAATAATGAACGTGTATATACGAGGCTTAAGCACTTAAGTTTTAACCTGGATAACGACAAAGTTCTATATAACATCTTCTTTGATACGACGTAACGTCGAATACTTATAAAATCAGATCAAAATACATGTACATGTATGACTTTTATCCGGGTTAAAATTTCACGGACTGTAGCCAGTCTATTTGTTGTCTCGAGTGCAGTTTTATTGCTCTTTGCACTGATTATATCATTCAGTGCATCCTGTTTTTGACGTCTTGTCTTGGAACAGGAAATGCCTGTTCAAGTCTGATCTGGGAGAGCGCTGTTTGATTGGGCAAATATGTCCGACTGAAGTTCCTGACGAAGGCAAAGCGGATAAACATGATTAGCAAGAACCGTTTGTTGCAATCTATATTGGCTCTTTAATTAACTTATAACCTACCAATGTCGTCTGTTGATAACCTTTGCAAACAGTTTGGACCGAGATCAAGGCACGATGTTTTGACTGTTTGAGACTCTGGTGGTATTCCTGAAAGAATTTTTTGAAAAAGTTGATTTTGAAAAAAATCAGCAGACGACAAAAAAGCATGAAAAATTACCCAGCATGCAAAGAGTTAATACTCAACAGGTGAAGGACAGGTGCAATAACGTTGTTTACTTCAATGTAGTGTATTATTGCAAGTTAGCATGTCTTGACCCGGGAGATAATAAGTAGGTCATTTAATCAAGTGTTTACAATAAAGTTGAATCAGTTCAGAAGACAACTTGCCTTGATGCATGTGCATGCTGGGGTGCATGTTCTCTAAACATTCAAGAAGGGTCTACACAGTACAGTGTAAAAATAAGTGTAAGTTAACATCAAAAGAGGTGGCAGCTCAGCTGCCACCCCTTTTGGTGTAAACTTAAACCTACTTTTATAAAACCGTTTCGGGCCAATACTTCTGCAGTGATAGAAATTAAACATTTCTACCGGTTATTGTTTTAGGTATTCTCATGTCAGCACAATCAAGCAGAACATAGATTTAAAACAATTGAAAGATCACACTAGATTACACCTATACCAGAGGGAGCGCAGTGGCTCAAAAGTAGAGTGCTTGACTCGAGACCGAAGGGCCGCGGGTTCGAGCCTCACCGGCGTCACTGCGATGTGGTCCTTGAGCAAGACACATTTATCCTAGCTTAGTACTGGTTCACCCCAGGAAGACACGTCCCGCATAACTTAAAGATTCTTGAGTGGACGTAAAGAATCAAATCAAACAAACAAACAAAAACACCTATACCAGTGGCAGTTAAACTGCCACCCAATATTGTGTAAAGTAACACTTATTTCATGTATTAGCCAGCACATATGAACTGCGAAGGTTATACATTTGCACGGTCTCCCGAGAGCTCTATGTGCTCGCATTCAGGATGATCGGCTAAAACCATGGTTAAATCTGTCGCCCCAGCTGGTAGCTGTGCATGTACGTTCGAACAATGGGACACAATGATATTAAGTTGATCATTAATTGCAATACTGGTGAATTAGAAATCCCTTTCATGCCGAAAATAAAGGACATTTAATCGTATTTCGTTACCCCACACACGGTTTCAACATTTTTAAAAAAATATTCTTTGGCGAAGACTAGAAAAATATATCTTGCATCAAATAATCAAAATATTGTGGTCATATGAATGATTTTTATCATTTATTTTGGTTAAAAACTTTTTTTGGACCCAGATCAAGCCCGGTGTTTTGACTGTTTGAGACTGGTGGTATCCTGAAAGAATTAAAAAAAAACTGCCAGTCGTTTCCATGAATGCATTAAGTATCGTATTTGAATATTTAGACAGTGAAGAACAAAGTTGCGGATCAGACTGCGGGCCTGCACAGACTGATCTACACCTTTGGTATTCTCTTATGGGGTACATTCCTGTAAAATCAGTTTAGACCAGTAGTTCAAGAGAGTACGGACGAAGGACGGACGATCACAATAGCTCACCTTGAGGCTTCGGCTCCTATGACGAATGAATGCCTTCAGCCTAGTTTAGTTCAGCATTGCCGTATAACACGAAAACAAATTAACTCTTTCCCTGCCAGAAGCAATTTCGTCATCTGCTGATAACCTTTGCAAACAGTGTCGGGCTTGATCTGGATCAAAACTGTTTGACACGCTTGTGATATTCTGGAGGACTTGTACCATTTAACGGAACAAAATCATAATCAGCAAAATCACCCAGCATGCAAAGAGTCAAAACTATCTTTGAACTTTCATTCTTTCATTCTGATAAATATTAAAGAAAAGTGAGCTTTATGTC